>CANTUQ010000029.1:8642500-8907500 GCA_947683425.1 Excoecaria cochinchinensis | reverse complement strand
TTTCCTTTTGATTTTGTAATGGTTCATGAGTAGTCTTTTAGTTGTTTGGGGGATCTTTGAATCCCCTACCCATGATGTGAATTCTAAACATCTTTTGAATTTAAATATATGGTTGAATGGTTGATTTCACTGGTTCCTATTGTTAATTCATGGGATTTATTTTATCAAGTTAATTTCCAGTTTTAATGAATGATTTATTTCATGTATCTTTGTTGGTTATTGAGTTGTATGGATTGAATACCATGATTATTTATATTCAGTTTTTATCATTCTTGCTGTATCTTTTGGACGACTCCGATTGGGAATCTAGAAGTGCAGAATTTTATGATTTAAGACTAGAATGGTGACTGAGATAATTAAGTTCTGGGTTATTTGACTCCGTATTGGGAAAATAAACAAAACTTAGGATTTTAGACCTGTGTATAGGCTAGTTATGTGACTGACTCCGGTTTGGGATGTCATATAATTAGAGTGGCTAACTTCGAATTGGGAAGCCTGGGTTAAGAGGGTTATCCCGATTTCTTTCATAATTGGTTCTTGGATTAATTTTATTCACATTTGGGTATGGGGTGGATGAGTGAACCCGAGCAACGTTCGTCTACTTTGAATTCTTATCTTGTTAATTTTTCCATCATTTTATTTCTTTCAATTATTGACGTCAATTTAATCTGATTTTTTCTACTTGCTTATATTAGTTATTTAAATTCGTTATTTTTAATCAATAGATAATTCAATCAATTCAAACAATTGGGAATTCTTTGGCATACACTTGATTTTCATTGCTTGCACACATAGTCCCTTGGGCAAGATAATTCGGGATCCTAAATTTACCTACTGTATTACTTGCCGATTCAGTACACTTGCTGAGACCGCGTCAAGTTTTTGGCGCCGTTGCCGGGGACTGGCGTTGTTTGTGAGTTTTGATTGTTATTTGTATGTGTTTTTTTTTCTTTTTCTTATTTTCATTTTGTTTATTCTTTTCAGGTAGTTGTGGTGTATGAGCAGATTGAGACAAGAACAAATAGCACCCTATGACCCTAAAATCGAGAGGAATTTGCATCAACGAAGGAGAGCCAACAGAGATAACAACATGGAAAACAATCCTCCTCCTATTGGTGAATTTCCTCCCGAAAAGGAACAAGTGCCGAGGGCACAAGAAGAGATGCCGGGTAATTATAGAGAAGAGGTCCCTAGGCAAAGAATGATAAGGGACTACGCTGTACCGAGATAGAATGAGGACCATCATACAATTGTGCTGCCAAGGGGAGTGCAATTTGAACTTAAACCAGCAACCATTAATATGGTACAGAGGAACTAGTTTTCGGGTTCAGAAGTGGAAGATCCTACGCAGCACCTGGACATATTTTTGGAGGTTAGTGATACGGTCCAGATTTCAGGAGTGACGTATGATTCGGTAAGATTAAAACTATTTCCTTTTACTTTGATCGAAAAAGCAAGAGAATGGCTGCAAATGTTACCGAGACAGTCAATCAAATCATGGGACAAGTTACAAGAGAGGTTTTTGATGCGATTCTTCCCTCCTACAAAGACTACAAACATTCGCAACAGTATTTTGGGTTTTAGCCAAATGAGTGAGGAACCTTTTCATGAGGCCTGGGAAAGGTTTAGGACATTGTTGAGAAGTTGTCCACACCATGAGATAGCAATCTACCATCTGATGACGCAATTTTATTCTAGGGTTACACCGCAGACAAGATCCCTTTTGGATGCATCATCAGGAGGTTCATTCATGAATAGGATGCCGCAATTCTATTCTGGCCTTACACCGCAGACAAGATCCCTTTTGGATGCATCATCAGGAGGTTCATTCATGAATAGGATGCCGAAAGAAGCTTTCCATCTGTTGGATGAAATGGCAGCGAATGATGCTCAATGGGCTAATCCTAGATCGGTTTCAAAGAGATAAGGAATACATAATGTGGATTAGGTGTCAATGTTAAAGGCACAAATTGAGTCAATGCAAAAAGAGATGAGTGGTTTGAAAGTACAAAATGCAGCCTCTGTTTCTCAAGAGAGTGGGTGGTACGAAAGTGGGCAATCTAGTCAAGAGAGTGGAGCAATGGGAGATGTAAATGCTGTAGGAGATTACCGAAGGAATAACCCTTACAGTAACATATATAATTCGGGTTGGAAAAATCATCCAAACTTCTCTTGGAAGGATGGAAATCAGAATGCTTTATCGTCTTATTCACAAGCAAGAGCTCCCTTCAACCAAAACACTCAATACCAAACACCATATCCATCCCATCTCAACTAAGGGCAAGGTTTTAATCAATCACAGGCTCAATCATACCACACACCAGGATATCAACCGAGGCCACCGGTTCAAGAGAAAAAGCCAAATCTTGAAGATATGTTAGCTAGCTTCATGAACAGTTAGCAATAATTTGTGACTAGGCAACAACAATTCATGGCTAACCAAAAAGCAAGATGGAAATCTCGAGAACAATGGAACCAAAATCAAGACGCTTCAATGAGAAATTTAGAAACTCAAGTGGGACAGCTTGCAAACTCTATGTCTCAAAGGCAACTGGGGACTTTTCCTTCGAATGTGGACCGAAATCCTAAGGAAGAGGCTAAAGCAATCACATTCAGAAGTGGCAAGGAGGTGGTATAGAGAGAGGAACAAGGTAAAATTTCTTCACCATCATCTGATATGGAGGAGCCGACACGGAAGGTAAGCAACCCTAACTCTAGGGTAGATGTTAATGAAAATGCTCCTAAAAATTATAAGGGTAAAAGTCTAGTGAATCCTAGAGAAGAGGATCTTGATATTAATAGATTGCCATTTCCTGCAGTGGCTAGGAAGGAAAAGAAAAATGAGTAACTATTTAGGTTTCTAAAGATGTTTAAGAAACTGCACATAAATTTACCATTTGCTAAAACCTTAGCTCACATGCCTAACTATGCTAAATTCATGAAAGAATTACGTTCTAATAAAAAGAAATTAAAGGGCATGGAACTGTGCAGCTCATAGAAAATTGCAGTGCTATAATCATGAACAAGATCCTTAAAAAATTGGAGGATCCAGGTAGTTTCACTCTACCCTATGAAATTAGTGAAGGTTTTAATGGAAATGCTTTATGTGATTTGGGTGTTAGCATAAATTTGAAGCCTTATTCTATTTGCAGGAAACTTAATCTTAGAGAGCTCAAGGAGACGGGAATGAGACTCCAACTTGTAGATAGGTCGGTGAGGAGACCAAAAGGGGTGATTGAAGACTGGTTAGTGAAAGTGGGAAAATTCATTTTCCCGGTGGATTTTGTGGTGATGGAAATGGAAGAGGATCGCAAGGTACCACTCATTGTGGGGAGGCCATTTTTGAACACAGCAAAAGCATTGATTGATGTAAATGGTCAAACGGTCACCTTAAGGTTTAATAATGAAGAGCTGGTAGTGGACATGAATAAGGCTCAAAAGTATCCATCGAGTGATATGGAGGAGTCTATCTATTTTGTAGACACAGTAGATGAGTGTGTATAAGAAGTTCAAGAAAAGGTGTTGGGAGCTGATCCAGTGAATGTGAGTTTGATACATTCATTGGAGGATGAAGAGTGGGAAGAAGAGCTGAGGAGAGAAGTGATAGCAGCCGTGGAAAAAAGAAGAGGAAGAAGATGAATTAAAGAAAGAAGAGCTTAATCCGCACAAGGGGGATTTAGGGGATTCAAATTTTGAACTTAAATCCCTTCCTTCTCATTTAAAATATGTGTTTTTAGAGAATGAGAAAAAGCTAGTGATTATTTCCTCTTTGTTGACAGGTATTGCGGAAAACATGCTGCTTGAGGTGCTGAAAAAGCACAAGAAGGCCATCGGATTGGAGAGATCGGATTTGAAAGGAATTGATCCAAGTTATTGTACTCACCGGATTCCGATGGAGGACGAATGTAAGCCAGTAGCTCAGCCTCAAAGGAGACTCAATCCGGCAATGCAAGAAGTGGTGAAGAAGGAGGTACTAAAACTCCTTGACTCAGGTATTATCTATCCTATTTGTGACAGTAAATGGGTTAGTCCGGTGCAGTGTGTGCCTAAGAAGGGAGGGATGACTGTGGTTAAGAATGAGCTGAATGAATTGATTCCAACTCGTACTGTTACGGGGTAGAGAGTCTTTATCGATTTTAGAAGGTTGAACAATGCCACTAGAAAAGACCATTTCCCCTTGCCATTTATTGACCAGATGTTAGAGAGGTTAGCAGGCAATAGGTTTTATTCTTGTTTAGATGGGTACTCGGGATATTTGCAAATCCCTATAGCCCCTGAAGACCAAGAGAAAACAACTTTTACCTGCCCTTATGGCACATTCGCCTATAGGAGAATGCCTTTCGGATTATGTAATGCACCAGCTACTTTTCAGCGATGTATGATGGCTATATTTCATGACTTCATAGAGAAATTTCCAGAAAAACACAGAAACAGAGTGTGTCGTATTTTCAAAATCCCATCTTACCCAAAGCCATTTTTCATGCAAAAACTATGCAACCACATACCTTCAGGCCTCCAGAGCATATATACAGCAACAAACATTCACACATCACATTCTTACACATTTAATCAGTAATAACAGAGAGAGTCACTACCCCAGTATTTTGCATTCAAATTCAAGCACATTCATCTTATTGCATATTCGTATCATTCGTTTTCTACTGTAAATATATCTACAATAACACATGACTTTAACATTTCATATACACACATGTAAATGCATTCATATCATAGCAAACAGGATCCCAACATGAGAAAATGGAAACACTCCCAAACCTGGAAATGAAGTCCACTGTAACTCTCAGTCCACCACCTTATCCTTTCCTTTGTCTTTCCTTTTATCCTCAGGAGCTTGCAAACAGATGAACCACAATCAAAACCCAAGAAAACCACTAATAACTCAAAACAATCCCAGAAAAGATGAAGAACGAGAATCCAATGCAAAACCAGTAGCTACTTACCCTGTTGAAGCTTCTAACACAACCAGACCTCAATTCCTCAACAGCAATACTCACATGCAGATGATAGAAAGAACAGGAAAAAGAAGGAAAGGCAGAATGTGCTTCGTGTGAGAGAGAACCAGAAAAGAAAGAGAAAACTCTTCAGTCCTTTGTTTTCCAACTAACTAAGTTTTTCCCAAACTTTTTCCTTTCCCTCTCCACGTGCACATGCTCCTTCCACATGGCACACATGCACAAAATCACTAGTCCACTTAATACCCTTTTACCAATAAGTCCTTGTTAAATTACCTTTTCCTCACTAAAATAAAATCTACCATTTAATTACTTTTCATTCTTGCAATTTAATCCACTTTCCTCTTAAATATTACCCAATTGTACTAAATCCAATTAGGCCACTTATGGGGTGTGACAACCATTCACACACTAACATTGTACTATCCAAGTCACTTTTACTAATATCAGGACATATAGTAGAAATTCTTCTCACTAACATAAACATCTCCAAAATTTTGAGTTACAGATCGTTTGCATTCTATCTCTATCATGTTAATCTTTTCACTTAACTCCTTCCTCGCAACACCTCTCGTCTTTTAAATACAGAATCGTTCACACACTCACTATTCTCTTTCCTTGATCAAAATGACTATAACGTTTCCTCCTAGATTACTGGTATCACTAGTCACAATTTTATTTTCACTTTTTAAACTATCACATAAATCTTACAGTACTTATTATTTAATCATCTTATACAGAAGTTGACAATTCTATCCACTTACTTGCTTAAATTTATCACTACTACTCTTGTTCCTAATAGAAAATAGTACACGTACACCCTGTCAGCTTTCTCTCAATCAAAACACATATACAAATGCTGTTCATGTATGATCAAAGGGATTACGATGCAATGAAAATGTGATGGCTCATGTATGCAGAATGATGCTGAGAAAATGCAAGTAATGCTGTAATGATGCATTTAGTCCCATCCCCATGATTTAATATGCTTTTATTCAAATATTTTTTTTTTCTGGAGATAGCTGACAGGTATATAGAGTACTACCAAAACCTTATGAAATCCAAATACTCATCCACTTACACGATATCTTACTTTACTAAGATACACTCAGAACAAAACCTTGAGAAATCCTAGGAACAGTCAGTCTATCCAAAATTCGAATTAATCCTTGCACTAATGTTCTATTATTAGAAACAGAACTGGAATTCTAATCAAAAGGTGCACAGAAACGAAACACTTTGATTAGCACTAATTGGGTTCACATTATCGGTCGTCTCGCCCACCTTCTCACTAGGGTTAGACTCCATCT
The DNA here is from genome assembly GCA_947683425.1 of Excoecaria cochinchinensis. Lineage (NCBI taxonomy): Eukaryota > Viridiplantae > Streptophyta > Magnoliopsida > Malpighiales > Euphorbiaceae > Excoecaria > Excoecaria cochinchinensis. The sequence continues at coordinate 8,901,217 of CANTUQ010000029.1, read as the reverse complement.
AACCATTAAACACACACAGGACAAAACACATCTGCATTAGGCCACGACACAAAACTGACTCTCAAACAAAGACTCGACACATAACAAGTAACATACAAAGACCCGATACTCAAACAAATAAGGCAACCAGAACCTTATGCTCTGATACCACTAAATGTAACACCCCAACCCATACGTAGGCGAACCCATCCGCAAGGGAGTAGGAAGCCGTACGAGTAGGTGTGTTACCGAACAGAAACGATACAAAGCATATATAATTACGAAAGAATTAAAACTTTAAGGAACAAAATCTGAACATACATATTCCTAAACGTGCCTATTTTAAACGGAAACATACGCATATACACATTTACAATCATACAATAGGAGCCTGAAATATTACATCATTCTCTTTACATATTATTACATATACACATTACACCGATCTACAAAAATTCCAAATTACAAAAGCTGAACAAGATACAAAACTTCTAGCTCCTGTGGCCGACTCTGCAGATGCACGACTCGAACAAAAGAAAACCTGCCACCTGCACGGGGAAAAGAGCCCGTGCTAAGCGATAACGCTTAGTGGGGAAAACAAACATAATAATATGGACGGCCATTCACAATGGTCGCCAAGGCAAAATACATTCAAATGGCAATTGCGGATATTCAAAACACATATCTAAACAGACTTGCATAATAAAGGCATTCATTCGTAAACTCACACACATAATCATATACATATATCAGGAATGGCCAAAACAGTCATAACCCAAAACACGACACCAGTGTTATCATGCTGAGCCACATACCCAAGAAACATCCAAAACACCACACTTCTGCTGCGCCACTCTGATACATAGCATATCATGCTGTAAACACTCCCAAAACGGAGACTGAAGGCATAATCACATCACTTCACATTTATCTTAAAACCATGCAGAAAGTACAATTACATCTTATATACTTACCCTCACAACCGCTCTGATTCACATGTTTGTACACAATAAAACCATGCTTAACTCATATACATAAATACATCGATCGAATCATTTCAAAGCATTCAGAAACTAATAACAAATCACATGCCAAGTACGGATAATCATGTTAACTGAAAAGTCATGTTTACTAAATACAGATTTACCATCTGAAGCCCGTAGTCATATTCATATACACATAAACTGATTCTTGCTCATTCAGATATCACATTCTGATAGCTATTTCAAAACCGAATAAAACAAACCATCAAAATACCTGCTGACTCATAATAGTGGATAACGAGTACTGAATGGTACCTTACGGGTACGAATCAAACACATAATATAATGTACCATACAGGTACAAGTCGGAAGGCAACATTTCATTGAACAGGACCTTAAACAAGATCCATACACATACGCATAATAGGGGTTCGCGAGGAACCATTCGGGGACCTGATCAGGGTCCAAATCGTTCAAAGGGGCGCTGCAGCTACACATACATAGACTCTATTAGGCATGCCTAACTATCCACTAGACTGACTCTCGCAGGTCATGCATCATACCAATCATATTTCAAATCACATAATTTATATCATTGTACATAATCAGCAATAAGTGAGACATATGAGTAAGTTCATAAAGTCAATCACGCGTCATACAATTTACACTTAAACATAACATACTAATCTTAGAGAGAGATCATAAGTATAGATATGCATAGTACATCCAATTATATTAACGTACTTCATAAAATAGTCCAATTATAAACCTAAAAGTGCCATAAGTTCGGAATTCAAACATTGAAATCACCAAAGAAAACTCATTCAACACAACACATCTGTCGCACTCGCGATGCCTGTCGCGCTCGCGACAGAGACCATTGTCTCTTCGCTGTGCGCGCGCGACGGACTTCGCGATCGCGGGAAGGAGAGAAGGGCCCAGCTCTATCGCGCTCGCGATGATATCGCGATCGCGACAGAGGGCAAGCATTGCTATCGCGGGGTCGCGACAAGTCGCGTGCTCGCGATAGCACAGGCAAACAATGTGCTCTGTCGCGATCGCGACAGTTGTCGCGCTCGCGACAGAGAGCAGACAAGCTATTGCTATCGCGGGCTCGCGACAGCGTCGCGTGCTCGCGACGGCACAGCATCGACATCACCGGTCTCTGTCGCGCTCGCGACAGTGTCGGGATCGCGACAGAGCCATGATTCTAAAAATCTGCAGAATTTTGCAAGGTCTTTCCTTCCTCAAACTCACCCACAAACACACGAAACACATCCAAAGGTCTCTTACCTCATCTCCAGCCAGTCACACATTATTGACAACATAATCCAACATTCGTATCAAGTATTTCAATAACACATACCATTAACAATATCCATATACACAATCTATAATAACAACATTATTCGTCAATCATCTCAATCGCACCCACATTAAATGTCTTCATACATATGGTTCTTCATGCTAAGGTTACTCATAAGACTATCACATAATAGCACTCATTCATAAACAATCCTTCATAGGGTTATATCTATGATTAATTACTAGTTAAATCACCAATCTTAAACGTACTCCTAAGTTTTCCCAACGATAATTACTTGTATAACCAATTAATTACCCTAAACATGCGTAATAACTGATGGGAAAGATACGGGATTGATCTGGATCAACCCTAGACTCAAAAATAGAGAAGAAAAGGCTCAAAACATGATTTTCTGTCGCGAGGTCGCGACCCTTGTCGCGCTCGCGACAGAGACTCGCCTCAGCTATCTTAACAGACTGCTTTCTACCACCAATTAGTATCATAAAAACTGACCTCTAAACCTCATTTTTCGGAAAAGTGTTCTTCTTAACAAATGTTCTCCTGCATCTTAAATTTCAAATAAGAAAATATTCAGGTCAATTGGACATCTAGAACTCCAGATATGACCTCCACAACCTATACTGGTCACACAACCTGATACAAAAGGAGGTACTACGATGTTATCAAAAATTCATGGTCTTAGAGCAAGAATTGGCCCGAGGCTATTTCTAAGACTGTTAAAGTAATGGAATTCATGGTTCTAATGGTTCACGAATCGCATGATTTGGAGTTCTAAAACTCCCAGTACAGCCTAATTACTGAAGAGAGGTCAATTGCATTCAAACCCAGTTTCACCCAAAAACCTACTCACATGCACAATTGAGCAATTTACCAACACTCACTACCATCATCATCTATCATCAACCACACAATCAAGAAACTTATATCGTACATAAATATGTAAACAAAAATTCATATATATAAAATAAAATTTCCCAAACCTGGAAATCAAAGATCCAAAGTCACTCTCTAGCTTTTATCTACAATCTTTTCCTTGCCCTTGAGCTTCCTCTTGTTACCACCAACTTACACAAACCAAAAATCCAGAAATTACTTTTAATTCAAAACCCTAACTCACACAAAATTAAAAGAAAAAGGAGAAGAAGGAGAATCCATCCGTAGGAACCCTAAAACCCTTACTTACCTTAACAATCTTGCTTCCAATCTCCACCAATTCACTTCTAATTTACTCAAAACCAAAAGATGGAACAAAGAAAGGGAAGACAAGAAAAGGAAATGGAAAATCGGGAAAAAATGAAAGGAAACCAACGTGGACTCCTCTTTTTCTTTCACTTTGATTTTCTTTTTCACACTTAATGCACACCTACCACAAGCCATGTGTCCAAATCTTATTGGTTCCTTAATTCACCTTTTGACTTGTTCCACCTTGCACCATACTCCATACACACACAAATAATTCTTGAATAAATATCTTCAATACACCAAACACCACTCACACCATATCATTTCTTAGCCCACTCACATCCTACTTCCATATACTTCAAGCATACTCTAACAATTCCTTATAAGCCACTTGTCATCATCCTACAAACCCACGTGTCACAATCTTATCCAATCACTTCTTACATACCATACACATGTTCCACTAGATAATTCATTCACTAAACTTATTTAGTTAATTTCTTAGCAATTAAATCCTTATTATCCATATTACTCATGCATAAATTACCAAAATACCCTTCACTTAACTGACTTAGCTTTTCGATTCCGACTAGGCCCGATTTGGGGTGTTACATTATTTATATTCAGTTTTTATCATTCTTGCTGTATCTTTTGGACGACTCCGATTGGGAATCTAGAAGTGCAGATTTTATGATTTAAGACTAGAATGGTGAGTGAGATAATTAAGTTCTAGGTTATTTGACTCCGTATTGGGAAAATAAACCAAACTTAGGATTTTAGACCCGTGCATAGGCTAGTTATGTGGCTGACTCTGGTTTGGGATGTCATATAATTAGAGTGGCTGACTCTGTACTGGGAAGCTTGGGTTAAGTGGGTTATCCCGATTTCTTTCATAATTGGTTCTTGGATTAATTTTATTCACATTTGGGTATGGGGTGGATGAGTGAACCCGAGCAACGTTCGTCTATTTTGAATTCTTATCTTGTTAATTTTTCCATCATTTTATTTCTTTCAATTATTGACGTCAATTTAATCTGATTTTTTCTGCTTGCTTATATTAGTTATTTAAATTCGTTATTTTTAATCAATAGATAATTCAATCAATTCAAACAATTGGGAATTCTTTAGCGTACACTTGATTTTCATTGCTTGCACACACAGTCCCTTGGGTAGGATAATTCGGGGCCCTAAATTTACCCCACTGTATTACTTGCCGATTCAGTACCCTTACTGAGACCGTGTCACTGCACATGTGGCGGAATGGGGGTTTGACACTTGGACTTGCATATGCTTTTAATAAAAATTTATGGGGGTTTGGTTGCTTTAACTATAGTGGTCGGCCGGTTCTCTTTCCCTTCTTTCATCCTTTGACTGTCATTTCCTGCACTCTCCATCTTTTTTTCTTCCCTTTCCCGTTTGTTGTTCTTTTGGTGTTTGGTTGGATTGGTTTGAAGAGTTAAGAAGGAGATTAAAGGTTTAAGTAGAGAATTTCAAGGTAAGTGATTTGACTTTCTGATTACTGATCTTCTTCTTCTGCTTGGTTTTTTATTTTGATTTTAAGTAAAATGAAATGTTGGATTAAGTGTTTGTTTGGGTGAAATTTTGCATGGAAGCTGTTGACAAGAGGAAATACAAAGGCAAGGAGAAGGTTTGAGCAAGAAGAGTTAGAGATCAAGTTGCATTTTTAAGGTCGGGATCGTATGTGATTTTCTGTTGTTGCATGTTTGATGAGTTGTATTTTGGTTTGATTTCTTAGTAGATGCAAGTTGATTTGAATTGAAAACTTGGTTCTCGTATTAGTTCAATAGTTCTATTAGATGAACATCTTGTGTATATGTTCATTTTGATTGCTTTTAGTGTTTTTTGAATGTAAGGGTATTGATGATATTTGAGAGGTTTCTTGCATATGAATATTTATGTTGTAGGCCTTTTTGCTGGGTTTTTGTGTATTATTAGATGGGAAGACATGTGGGTGATATTGGGCTGTTGTGGATACAGTTGTGCATGAGAGTTATATGTGTTGAGAGTTTTAGCACGAAATTAGGGTTCTATCGCAAGCACGATCGGAGTCATGAGCATGACATAATGCTCTTAGGGCGAGTGTTCGCCCTTGCTATGCCTGATCACAAGCGTTAACCATGTCGCAGGCGCGACAGAAGCCAATTAGGTATTCTATCGAGAGTGCGACATTACCGTGGGCACGACAGCAAGAGATCTTTAGCTCTGTTATAAAGGTCGCTAGCTCGACACTGCCTAGGATTTTGAATGTAAAGTTTTGGCCTATTGTACATATAGTATTGCATTGTATTTTGTATGGGCATGTATAGTAGATGAATTTGGGAACATGATAAAATATGTATGAGTATGATTACGGTTTGTTTGGTTAATTCTTAAATTAAGATGATGTATAACGACTTGTATGGATACTTGTATATATATTAAGTATATAGTTCAGTGTATAAAGTTAATTGTGTAAACCTAAAGAGTCATTGTAGTGGATAGATAAGCATGCTTATAAAGGGTAGAGTGTAGCTGCTAGAGTGGCACCGTTTGTGCCTATATGTTAAATACCTTATGTATTCGTATTTTGAGTTAGGTCTCTATAAGTTGATATTGAGACTCAGTATTTATAGTACTTGTATCCATCATTAATGGAATTTAGGCTAATGAATGTTCAATAGTACATATGAGATATAGTGGAAACAATTATACGTTTTTGCCCTTACATGAAATGCAAGTAATATGTTATATGGATCTGCACATAGATATAAGTTAGAGATAATGAATTATTCTCGTACATGTTGGTGTTGCATGAGTATGATATGGTTATGGAAATTGTTAGAGCAAGAGAGAATATGCATGAAAGAATTCATGTTGATGTGAGATGTGCCTGACTATTCACATGCAGTGTGTGCTATATTTGTGACTTCGTTAGAAGTTCTTTGTTTTTTTTAATCCTGTAAGCACCGTGTCCCGGAGCGGTCCGGATCGGAGATTACCCTATGATGAAATCAGTATCTGAGCCTGTATAAATGGTTTGGATTTGGAGGTTTTAGTCCCACGCTCCACGAGAAATGAGTCTTTTCGCCTTTCATAGGCAGAGGGGGAGAAAACGGATAATTTTCGAGTGAAAAGGTATATTTTCCTCCACAGACGGCCAGCCCGTCTGTGAGGGCCATCCCGTCGCTTAGGGTCACAGATGGCCTATGTTATTTTTCGACGCCCGTTGGAAGGCACTGCCTTTGTCAGAACGCCGCCTGGTTTCCCGAAGCACGCAACCTTTCCAACGCCCGTCGGTGGAAGTGGCAGGGCCGTCGGATGAATCCTTGTGTCAGAAGGATTCTTCCGACGCCCGCCTCCATACACCGAAGCCCGTCGGTCGTGCCTGGCCTATAAAAATTTCGGATTTTCTCCTAAAAAGGGTCCCAAAAATTTTCAAGAGGGGAAACTCTGCCAAAATTCAAGCACATTTTCTCTCTCTTCCAGCAAACACATTCATAAAGAAATCTCTTTTAATTAGAGGATCAAATCATTAAAAAGAAACTAAAACTAATTAGTTTTCTTTTGATTTTGATCCCAAAGTCAATCTTTTGAGGGGTTAAGGAGGAAATAATCCATTTTCCCTTTTTTGATCCTTCATTTTGCTTCTCGTGGAACGCGCGGGACTCTAATCGACACAAGAATCTCACTTAAGCATTATCTGAGGGTAAATATTCCGGACTCATTCTCCATATCATTTCATCTTTACTCCTTATTTTATTGTTCTTTCAATTTTGTCATTATTTTTCATTACTTTGACTCTTTTTATCTCATTTTGCGATAAAACCTCTTTTTGGCTTTAAGAAAGAGTTTTCTTTTACTGTTTTTTCGGAGACAGTGGTGACCTACGGGTCATCTCCATTGCCGACGCCCGTCGGTCACCCCACTCACAGACGCTCTTCCACTTGAGTGAGCGACGGACATGTTGATCAAATTGACGGACGCCCGTCGGTCACCTAAGAAAGGCTGTCGCTGGGTTCTGTCTCCACATCCTCAAGTCTTTGCTATCTCTTTCAAGTCCTTTTGACTTTATTTATGTTGATTCTTTTAATATTGACATCTTTTAACTTTCTGTGAGCATATACTGTTTCTCTTGGACTATCCTGAGCTTGAGAGGCTATCTACGATATTCGGAGGATTTCGTCCGGTTTAGTTTTCTAACCTTCCTTGGTTATTTACTTCATTTGTTTATTCATTGATTATCTTATGTACATGGATATTCCCTTTTGTATCTCGTTAAGTATAAAAATGAATCAATGTTTTATATTCAATAAAATGAGGTCTTTACAAACGCAAGGACCCAATGTCCTATTTTTATCCAATAAAAATCAACACAATAAAAAACCAATTTTAATAATGATGCATGCAAGGACCAAAGTCCTCAAAATAAATAATACCCCGATTCGTGTATGTATTGCACATTTACAAAAGGGAGTTGTATTCCGCTCCTTGTACTGTTGTAATTTATTGCTTTCACTATTTACTTGCTCATTTATAGCTTTCAAAATGTGAATAAATGCGTCTTCGATTAATTGCATCGTGTGGAGAGAGAGCGAATTAATGACAATTAAAATTTGATCATAAAATAATCGAGGTAGAAATAGATGAGAAATCCCGAACCCAGCTCTGGTCTTTGGGCTCAAAGAGGCTAGAGGTCTACCCTCCAAGACACCTTTTTGTGCCACAAGACTTTAGCGCTAATCCTAGGCTCCTTAGGGCGAGAGGTTTACCTTCCAAGACCCCTCTAGCTGGCCCAAAATGGATACCAAGCGCAGTCTTAGGCTCTCCGAGGCGAGAGAAACTTTCCCAATGTTCTATTGGGTGGCGACTCCATGAAACCTCGTTGTTGCCCAACATAGACGCACTTGCGATTTATTGCAAGCTGTCAACGGACCCACAAATGCCCCGATCGCCCTCAAGCGGGCGGTCCCATGGGCGGCAGCGGGGATCCGGCACGCGTCACAGTGGCGACTCCGCTGGGGACATTTATGGTTCGAGATTTCAATTTGAAAATACCTCGTTTAACATTTATGATTAAAATTTAATTCATAAATTTGCTTTCTCTCAAATTTGCATTCGCATCTCATTAGAGCCTTAGAATATGCTAGTTTGGTCCCTCTTTTAGCCCCGGTGCGTTCCTGAAGCATGACCCCATTTTCACTCAATTTGGGGAAGTGTTAAGGATAATCACCAGCCCAAGCCTCGTACCTAAATGGTATATCAAAATGATGACCCGATCGGTTGTTATGCTCGTGATGAGCTAGACCTGTCGGCAGGGATCATGCTTGGGTAGCCTTAAAGTAACACCTCCCTTGTCCAAAGCTCATGTAATGGCCGTAGTTACTTCCCACAGGTGATATGAACCCTAATTCCATACTTGCTGCATGGATCCTCATGTATTGGGTGAGTCCAGATGTCTCGCTTGGTAACCTAGCCAAAGGCTTCCATGCCTCGGTAGGGCCACGTCGAAATTTGTTGAACGTCTAAATACATGACGATCATTATCCATCCGCTTGCACATTAGCGTAGAGTGTCATGCTGCCGATTTTTTGCCGTGCATCATGCGTTTCCATTGGGTCCCTCGCTGATCCTTGGGCTAATCTCGCCTAGGAAAGCGACTGCACGACCACGTGTGTGGGAGAAATAAGGGTGGAAGGACCTACTTGCTTGCCTGTGCTCTGTGAATGTTGCATATCACGACCATGCATTACACCTGCATTTCATGCATCATATCTAACGCCTTGTCCTTGCAGCCATCATAGATCTGCCCAGGTGGACTAGATCACCTACCGGACGATTGATCCGAGTTCCTGCTTCTGAACTGTCAGATAGAGAGGGCCTGCCAGAAATTTTATCAGAAATCAGTTGTACTGTATTTGAGATGGCAAACTCGCCTAGAGGGGATGACACCACCAGCGCCATGATCGCGGAAGAAGTGGGCCGGCGATTTGAGGAGTTCGAGGGCAGAATGATGAATATGTTGACTGCTCTGGCATAACAGAATGCTCCGCCGAATCCTCCTCCTCCTCCAATGAGACAGAATGAGCCAGAGGAAGAAAGAGCTGAGAGACGAGAAGAGCCCGTTCGGCCACCTCCAGTAGAGCTGAGGTCAGTGGCTTCGGGAGAGCAGAGAAGAATGCCAGTGCTGAGGATTGATGATTATAGGGATATCGAGGATGACAAGATGGGCGTTGCATCTGAGAGAGGGAAGGCACCTCAGACTGATGATTTCATTTTAAAAAAGATGGAAGAGAAGTTTGAAGCTATGGCCCGTATACTGAGCAGGGGTTAGGGGATGAACCCAGAGGATAAGTAATTGGAGGGAGAGGACTCGATTCCTTACAACTTCAAGATGCCAGACGTGCTGAAATTTGATGGTACTTCCGACCCGACCGCGAATGTGAGGCAATACTCTCTGGTCATGAAAGGGACCACGCTGTCTAAGAAGCAGAAAGTAGAATACTTTTCTCTGAGTCTGACCGTTCATGCCATCGACTGGTATCATAGTCTCGATCGTCGCACTAAAGAAGATTGGGATCTGCTCACAGAGGAATTTTTGAGATAGTATGATTGCAACACCAGGATGGAGGTGACTCTCAAAGATCTTGAACTACTCCAGCAGAAAGCCGGGGAATTGTTCCATGATTATCTCACCCGCTGGCGAAACCGAGTAATGGAGATGCGGAGGAAGCCAGACACCTAAGACCAGATCCGTTTGTTTATCAAGAACGCAAGCCCGTACTTGAGGGATGGCTTGAAGATGAAAGGGTTGAAGGACTGGGAATCTCTCAAGGATATAGCCATTGAAGCGGAGGGAGAGTTCTTGACTCGGAAGGCTAACAATGATAATTTCGCCAAAAGGGCTAACCCCGGTCAAGAAACCAGTAGGCCAGCGGGTCCTAGTAGTAGCACCAGAAGAACAGTCGAGGTGTCTGCTACTGAAGCAACTACCCAGAGGAAGTTTTCAAACTTAGGGAGACCACTATCTTGGGTCTTGAGAAGGTTGATGAAGGAAGGGAAATTACAGCCCTTAGCTCCTAGGCCTGCTATGACGCAAGGGAAGCCTAGGCATAAGGACAATGAATTCTGTGCGTTTCATCAACACTCAGGCCATCTGACAGACAAGTGTAAAGCGCTGCGGCACTCTATCCAGGACTTGATTGATAGCAAGAAAATTTCTGACCCTGAGAAGAGGGAATCTGAGAAAAAGCCCGGTTACAATGCCGTGCCACCACCAGTGTTCATGATCGGATCTAGCTTGCCAGAGTGGTATGTACTACGAGATTTATATGGGAGCGAGAGTATTGCTGTTGTTCATTCCGAGGATAGGGAGGAAAGAGCAGTCGTGGCGACCCTTGATTGTTGGTCAAGCAGCGAGAGCGGTGGAGAGGCTGAAGAGGAGGGAGAGATGAACCTTGATTTGTGGAGGTCTGATGAGGATGAAGAAGAGATAGGGGCTATAACGAGAAGTGGAAGAGTGGTCCCTGAGATTACAAGGCTACCTGAGCCAGCGCAGACGCCAATGGAAAAAGAGCCAGAGGAGAATCAGATTGTTAAACAGTTGAAGAAGACTGCAGCTCAAATATCCATCTGGGATCTCTTGAGACATTCCCCTTCTCATAAGCAGAAGGTAGTAGAGGCTTTGGTTGAGACCACTGTGGCCGCCACAATTTCCCCATCAGAGCTTTTGGGTCTAGTCAAGGGAGGATCGGAGGAGAGATTGGTTTTTTCTGACGCCGACCTACCGATCGAAGGCAGCAATCATAACCGACCCCTGTACATCAAAGCGCAGATTAATGATAAGCACACCGCTTGCATTATGGTGGACAACGGATCTTCTATCAATGTGTGCCCTCTGATAGCTCTTCAGGCTTTTGGTTTAAATGACGATATGCTCAGTGGATCAGATCTGACTATCACAGCCTATGACAATTCAAGGAGGCAAGCCTCAGGAACATTTAAGACCCTGGTCAAGACAGGACCCATTGAGGTGGAAGTAGAATTTGTGGTTCTGCCCATTCCAGCTAACTTCTCAGCCCTGCTCGGGAGACCTTGGTTTCACAAGTTAGGAGGAGTGCCATCCACGCTGCATCAAATGATAAAGTTCCCACATGAAGGGGAGGTGGTGACTATCAAGGCAGCCAAGGAGAATCAGGTTTTAGCGCTTGAAATTACTAATCAGCCATTTAGTGGCTTCCACGTGTCAATGATAAGAGAAGAGCACAGGTCAGTGGATAACCCAGCTGTGGTTAATATGATGAAGAATATGTATTATCTCCCTGGGGCTGGTTTGGGTAGAAACTCCCAAGGGCTGCAGACTGCGATCACCACTTGAGGTCAGAAGAACCGGAAGGGTCTGGGGTACAGAGGCGGTTTTGGCAAGAAGAAGATGATGGATAAGATTCCTCATATTTCAGAAAGCTTTGTACCAGCGTCCTCAGTGTGCGCTTATACTGGCGAATATGAATCGTAATGGGTGAAGGGGAGGATTGTCCCTAGATTCGAGATCTTTAACGATGTATTTGACTGGCATGTCGGGTTTGTCAAGACCGCTGAGAACTTCTGGGATGAAGAGGTCATGACTCAGTGTATTACTTGGGACAGATGCGAGCCTGAAGAGGTTGTCACCGAGAAGATGTTAGCTGTCAGGCTGAAAGGGAAAGAGAAGATAGCAGAAATAGAACTGGAGATGGGGGATTTGAAGATTTCCTCAGATATACCTGAAGGGCCTCTACTAAATCAGGAAGCCAATGAACAAGCTGCGGCAGCATCAACCTCTAGAGAGGCAGAAGACCCTAGCTTAGACTGTCTTTTTATTCCAGAAATTTTTTATGATGTAAATGACAATTATAATATTATTAACGAGGCAAATGATTTCTCTTACTTGTGCGATGTTTCTAATGATTTCAACATGCATGAACATGATCATATGCCATCAATTTTTGACATTGATTCCACTGACACAACGCCTTTTAATCTTGGAACCTCGGAAAATCCGAAAGAAATTCTAATAGCATCAAATATAACTCCTGATGAGAGAAAAAATTTTTAGAGAATAATAAGAAAACATGAAAAAGTCTTTACCTGGACCTATGAGGACATGCCAGGGATCGACCGAGATGTAGCAGAACACGCTATCCCGACTTATCCAGACTGTAAGCCTGTGAAACAGAAGTTGAGAAGGCTTAGGCCAGAATGGGCAGACAAGGTCAAGGAGGAAATTCGATAGTAGATTGAGGCCAAGTTCCTTGTTGAGGTGCAGTATCCTACATGGTTGGCAAATGTGGTCCCTGTAGCGAAGAAGAATGGGAAGGTCAGGGTGTGCGTGGATTATCGAGATCTGAACAAGGCCTGCCCTAAAGATGATTTTCCATTACCCCATATTGATGTGTTGATAGACAGTGCCGCCAACTGCGCGATGTACAGTTTTGGAGATGGTTATGTAGGCTACAACCATATCCTGAACAAAATAGCTGACCGGGTTAAAATCGCTTTCATCACATAATGGGGGACCTACGCCTACCGAGTTATGCCTTTTGGCCTGAAGAATGCAGGGGCCACATACCAAAGGATGGCGACCAAGATTCTGAGCGATTTTATCCACAAAGAGGTAGAGGTGTATGTCGATGACATGATGGTCAAATCAGCAACTCGAGAGGGACACTTTGAAGCTCTAGAGAAGTTCTTCACCAGGATTTACAAGTATAATCTGCGGCTTAACCCCAAGAAGTGCATTTTTGGAGTGACTTCAGGAAAACTATTGGGACATGTCATCAGCCAGAGGGGAATAGAAATTGACCCGGACAAGGTGAAGGCCATCAAAGAGATGCCTGTGCCGCAAAAGGAGAAGGATGTGAGGAGTTTCCTGGGCAAGCTGCAGTACGTCAGCCGATTTATTGCCAAGCTCACTTCAATATGCGAGCCTGTTTTTAAACTGCTTAGAAAGAATCAACCTGTAGTCTGGAACGAAGACTGCCAGAAAGCCTTTGACAGCATCAGGGAATATCTGTTGAATCCGCCAGTGCTAAGGCCACTGCAACCAATCAAACCGCTTATCCTATATCTGGCAGTAGAGGGCAGTTCTGTGGGCACCATGGTGGCTCAAGAGGATGAATTTGGGGTGGAATTCGTAACTTATTACCTCAGCAAGAAGTTCCTGGCTTTTGAGATTAAATATGCTGAAGTAGAGAAAATCTGCCTCGCAGTGATTTGGGCATCAAAGAAACTGAGACATTACTTCCACTCATACAAAGTTCAGGCAGTAGCCAAGCAGAATCGGTTAAGATATTTGCAGGAAGCGCCGTATTTTCTTGGTAAGATGGGGAGGTGGCTGCTCTTGCTACAGGAGTTCGATGTGCAACACATCACCCGCAAAACTATTAAGGGGCGAGCCGTAGCTGAATTTCTTGCTGAGCACCCCTATTCAAGGAGACACTCCCGAGTTCACCTTTCCAGATGAGAGTATAGTCGCGATTTCTGTCCAAGGATGGCAGTTACACTTCGACGGGGCAGTGAATAACAGAGGGGCCGGAGTTGGAATCATTTTGACAACCCCAGATAATGAGAAACTCCCCCTAGCCAAGAAGCTGAGGTACAAGGCAACCAACAATGAAGCCAAATATGAAGCATGCACTTTCGGATTGGAAGCTTTAGCTGCATTGGGGGCAAAGAATGTAGACGTCTTTGGTGACTTGTCCTTGATGATTAATCAGATCCGAGGTGAGTGGGCTGTAAAAGAAGAGCGGCTGGTACCCTATGTTGAATATTTGAAAGAAGTATGTGGGCAGTTTGAGACTTGCACTTTCCACTTCGTGCCGAGAGATGTGAATCGTCTGGCTGATGCGTTGGCAACCCTAGTGTCAATGTGGGATAATCCTGAAGGAGTAGCTATGAAGCCAGTGCTAATTTCGAGTTCTGAGAAGCCCAGCTTTGAGATCAAGCCCGTAATGGAAGTAGAAGTGGCGGATGGGAAACCATGGTACTTTGACATCATGAATTACTTGGAAAACGATAAGTTTCCAGAGGAAGCTACTAAGAAAGACCAGAGGATAATCCGAAAGCTATCCACTCAGTTCATATCCTTGGAAGGGGTGCTGTACAAAAGACAGTCAGACGGGATTCAGCTTAGGTGCTTGAATGAAAAAGAAGCCCGTAAGGTGATGGAGGAGACCCATGCAGGCGTCTGTGGGGCTCACATGAACGGTTTGACCTTAGCCAAGAAGATTATGAGACAAGGCTTCTATTGGCTTACGATAGACAATGACTGCTAGAGGTATGTCAAGCAATGCCAGTTGTGCCAACAATACGCAGACTTGAGACACCTACCAGTATCAGAGCTACACAATCTGACATCACCTTGGCCTTTCGCTGGTCGGGGGATAGATATCATTGGAGAGATTTGCCCTACGGCATCCGAATGTCTAAGATGGGTGACATTAGTTCAGTAAAGTTTAAAAGTTAAACGTGCTTGAGTCATAATAGTTCTGAGATGGGTGACCTTCTGGGAAGGTGATAGCTACAGCAAGTCAAAAAAAATATTATTGCATAGGAATAATCTGTAGAGTGAACGGAGTCGAGTTGTACAGCTTTGTGTGAAAACGAGGTCATATAGGCACCCGAATGTCTGTCTGAAGTTCGGTCCTATTGAACCGGAGTTTGATCGAGACTTGACTGAATTTTTCGGGAATGTTAGAGTGGATAAAAAGTGTCACTATGGGAAGTGTACAAGCTCAGAATAATTTTTTGAATTTTTTTATAACTTTAGATTTGAGTTTTACAGCAGAAATCGACTGAATTGAACCGGACCGGTTTAGGTGAGCCGAGCCCCAAATGAACTCCAATTGAGCTGAAATTTTGCATGGAGGATATTTTTGATATTTTAAACATGATGGAATTGATTGGGAGTGAAAAAGAGGTTAGGAACATTCAATTTATCAAAAGCAGTAAAAAATGACCCAAAAACTGAAAATCGGACCAAATCGATCCGACCACTTTGGTTGGACCCTGTAATGTCCCAAATACCGGTCTAAAAGTGTCAGCGCATTATTCTAGTTTTACCATGATAATCGCAGTGTCAAACAATGTAGAGAGTGAGTTTACCAGTATCGGAGTTCAGTGTTAAGTGTGTTAAAAATATAGTGATTCCGGTCAGGTGACACCGACGTGGATATATTGCTAAGCCGGCTGTCCAGCGCGCGAAAAATTTTAATTTTGCAAAAATGATCTGTGGGTCGTAAGGAGTCTAGTGGTGAAATCGGAACTAAAAATGGAGCTAAAACGACCTCTGAAAATCATTCTGAAGTTGGCCTCCGGTTCGGTTCAATTTGAACCGGGGTTTGACCGAGGTTTGACCAAGGGGTTATGAGAGGCTTATGTGGCCCAATAGAAATTAAGTATGTTAAATAATATAGTGGAAGTGATTTCTATGAATTTTGACAGCTTTAGAGTTGTATTTTACGGCAGAAGAAAAATTGATCGAATAGGACCGGTTTAAGTGATCCGATGCCCAAATGGACTCTAATTGAGCAAAAAATTTGTAAGGAGCCTATTTTTAATGTTCTAAGATCAATGGAATTAGTTAGAAGTGAAAATATTGAGGGGAACATACAGATCCTTTGAAAAAGTGCAAATGAACTGAAAAACCAAAATTTTTGTCAAAATCCGTCGGA
The DNA here is from genome assembly GCA_947683425.1 of Excoecaria cochinchinensis. Classification (NCBI taxonomy): domain Eukaryota; kingdom Viridiplantae; phylum Streptophyta; class Magnoliopsida; order Malpighiales; family Euphorbiaceae; genus Excoecaria; species Excoecaria cochinchinensis. The sequence goes on along the minus strand of CANTUQ010000029.1, from coordinate 8,885,039 downwards.
CCACCTCGGTTTGACCGGTTCGGTTCATAAGGGGACTATAAAAGGAGAGAATTGGCTAGATTTCGAAGTCAGGATCTTCTTCTTCCTTCAAAACATAACCACTTTTCTCTCTCTTTCCTCCATTTTCATCTCTTCTACTCCAATTTCTCCCAAAATCTTAGCTCCCTAACTAAATTTCAGCTCCTCTGCAACATTTTGGGAGTGTTTTGAGTCCATTTGGTGCACTGGAAGTAGAGAAATCAAGTGACAAAATTTTAGGGTGAGTTTTTGGGTTTATGATTTAAGGGGTTTTAATTTGTTTCATTGGTCCCTCCTAAGGTTTTTGGGCCTGTAGAACACGTTTATGAGGTTATATTTTTCATTTGAAGCTTGGTTTTGATGATATGGATGTTTTTCTATTCGGCCATGGTAGGTTCTTCAAGGAAAAGGGAAGATCTTCATGCCAAAGGGGAAGATAAGCAACTCTAGAGTGATATCAAGCTTGGAAAAGAGGTTTGTGGTTACTAAATCTACCTATTTCCTAATGTGTAAGTTGATTTTTAGGTTATGTTTAAGTGTAGGTATAAGATAGAGATGTGATTAATTAAATCTAACCTGACATTCATGCTTAGAAGGCTTAAATTAGTGTATAAACATGATTAGATGAAATTAAAACAAAGTGGTATGAAAATCACTATAGAGGCCGAATGGTATACCTAAGATAAAATGAGATTTTAATGAGTTTTAAGGCATGAAATTAATGTTTATAACATGTATAATTAGTGTAATTCATGATAGAGTGAATAAAGAAATTAAAAGAAATCATAGTGAAGGAATGATAGTGAGGCCGAATGGTATTAAGTGGATTATAATGGAATATATGATGATATATGGCATGAAAATGGTATACATGATGCGTATAACATGAAATAAGTGTAATTGAGTGATTAAGAGAAATTATAGTGCATGATATGGGATATTGAACTCTTGGCCGAATGGTAAATGTGAGATTATATATGTGTATTTTGATTGTATATGTAATATAATGGCATATTATGACTATATGATGATAAACGGGTGTGCATGCAATGTGGAAGTGAAAATGAAATGTATGATAAATTACGCATATTGACATAATAAGATAATTATATGAATTTTGAGAAAATATTGCCCTTAGTAGTTATCTGGTAGTGAAATCTAGTCTAGGATATAGATGGCTAGCCACAGGGATTCCACACCGTGGTATGAGTCATGGCGACTCACTATTGATAAGCCGATGAGAGCTTATCATAGTGTCCAGTGCAATTAAGTGTATAAAATAGTGCAATGTAGTGAAAATGGTCCTACTGGGATCATTTTATAGTGAAATACGTTTGTGGGGCCCATGTCCAGCATATTTGATCAGTAGATTTTCTACCGGGTCCATACTAGGGGCACAATGGTAAATATGTGATAAAAATGATTAAAATAGTGAAATTGGTGAAAATGAGTGAAAACATGACTAAAATGAAGTAAATAAAAAGTTTAAGGGTAAATATTAAATTTTACTAAAAGTTGGTAAAAATTGATAAAAATAAGTTCAAAGTGTAAGTGGAAGGGTAAAATGGTAATTTTGGTAAAAAAAATGGAGTTAAAAAAGTGAAATAGTGAAAAAGTGACATTATAGGGACTAAATTGTAATTTTGCCAAATTGTAAGTTAAATAGTGAAGAAATGAAGTGTAAAGGTGTAATTGTAATTAAATAAATTAAATAAGGGTAAAAGTGGAAAAAGGAATTAAATAAGGTTAATAGTGTAAAAATAGAATAAATAAGGGCATTTTGGTAATTATGTATACTAGTGAGGACATAAGTGTAATTATGATAAAAGATGGGTTATAAATGGTGTATGTGTAATTGTGGGGACATAAAGGTAATTAAAGAAAAAGAAAAGGGCAAAATTGGAATAAGTGTAATAATGAGGATATAAGTGGTATTAAGTAAAAAGTGGGGATATAAGTGGAATTAATAGAAAAGATAAGGATAAAAATGGAAACCTTGGAAAAATTATAAGCGTAAAAATGTAATCTAGAAAAATAAAAAGTGGAATAAAAAGATTGAAATGTAATTAATGAAAATATAAATAATTAAGTGAGGTAATGAAATAAATAGTGTAATTAAGTGAATCAAAGTGTAATTAAGTGATTTAAATTCATAGTTATGCGATTAATTAAATGATGGAATAAATAAATATGAGATTAATTAAGTGACTAATTATGAGAATTAAATATAAATTGATAATAACTGAAAATAATAAATTTAAGTAATTATAAAATATTATTTTAATAGAATTAGTTAGGAAATCAATAGATTGGTAACCACCACTGGGCATTCTAATGCTCAGCACGTAGTTATTTTTGACTGCGTGTAGGTACCCCATAGGACTAGAGCAACATATCTCGGTATTTTGGTGAAGCGAGCTAAAGGAGCAGAAGTGGATTTGATTTTGTATATGTAATGGATAAATTGTGGCATGTATATACTTATTTAGTATTTGATTTTGGGCATGTAATAATGTTATATGTTATTTTATCTGTGTGGATTATTTTGTGACTGTGTGATGAACGGCGAATGCGAAAGGTATGGATATAAGATGATATTGTTGTTGTGCCCTTGCCGGGGCTGTGGAGATTTCAATTTGCAGGTTTGGGTAGTGCAATTTACAAGCCGTTATACTGCTGAAATTTATACCGAATGAATAGTAAATAAGACAGTTATAGGTCATCGGTAGCTAAGTAAATGCAAATGCAAATGCGAAAGGGTATGTAAAGTGAATAAGTGAAAAAAGTGTTAAGTGAACTTATTGTTAATAAATATGAGTGTAGAAAAAAAAAATTAACCCGTAATTTCATAAGTGAATGACAGTTAACCAATCATGGTAATCGCACCGTATCGCTAAGTCGGCAGTATACGTATAGAGTATAAGGGTGTTACAGACCTTGTTCGGTTCAATTTCACTAGTATAAATAGCTTGATAAGGCTGGAGAAATCTAGATTTCTCCATTTACAAACCGCCTCTTCTCCTTCCTCCTTGGCCGAATTGCTCTCCTCAATTTCTTCTCCATTTTTCTTCCAAAATCTCTTCATCTCACCCCTAAATAAACCCTCCCCACCAAAGTTCAGCTCCTCTAGTTTCTATTGGTACCATTAGAAGTCCATTTGGTTGTTTGAAAGTGGGAAAAACCTAGACTTGAAAGTTTAGGTGTGAAATTGAGGTATGTGTTTTAGGTGTTTTTAATTTGGTTTCAAGGTTCCTAAGGGTACTTTAGGATGTGTAAAAGATGTTTTTGAAGTTTATTTGTGGAAAGGAAGCATGGTTTTGGCTAGATCTACATTTTTGTGTATCAACTCTATTATGTCCACTAGGTGAAGGGACATCTAGCCAACCAAAAGGCAAGGAAAAGCCTCCTTGAGGAGTATATATGTCACATCCCAAATATGGCCTAGTAGAAATTTCATGTTAATTGGATTTATTAAGGGCACTTGAGTAATTTTACAAGGAAAAGAGGACTTAATTGTAAAGAATTAAAAGTATTAAATGACAAAATTTTCTTTTAGTGACCAATTGGCAATTTGTAAGGACTTAAAGAGTTGTGCAGGGAGCAGATAGTAAAAGTGTAGTTAGTGGAATTGAGGGTCCAATGCATGAGTGCCATGTGGATAAGTGAGTGTGGGCATGATGGGGAGAGAAGAAGGCATAAATTTTAGCTTCTTTTAGAAGCTATCAGATTTTTCTCCTCTTCTCTACTCTCTCTCACGTTTCCTTGCTCTTTCCCTTCTCCATTTTTTCTGTTCTCAAGCTTGCATGTGTAATCCTCCATTCCTTGAGCTAGAGTTTTAAGTTTGAAGGGTTCTAAGAGGTAAGTAGCTGAAAGTTTCTTTGGGTTCTTCATCTTCATCTTCTTCTGGGTTTATATTTAATTGTTCAGCAGTTTTTGCATGGGTTGATATGGGTTGTATTTGGTTGTTTTATGCAAGTGATCGAAGAAAGAAAGAAGGACAAAGGGAAAGAAAAGATTGGATTTTGAGGTGGAAGGAGTTTTGGCATCAGGTTTGGGATCTTTGGTTGCTTATATGTGTTTGTGTGTAATTTTGTTCATTTGATGTGTGATTATATGCATATGGAATTTGTGTGTGAATATGTGTTAATTTATAGATGATATAGATGAGATATATAGTTGAATTCTGTTGGAATTGTTGGTTGATTGTCATGAGACTTTAGCTAGGGCATGAACACTAATTTAAGGGATATTCTGCTTAAATTGTTACTGGACCTCTGTATATTGTTTTGATCATAGTTGGAGTTTTATAACTCCAAATTGAATTATTGTCAAGCCTTTTGAACCATAACTTCTGTACCTTTAAAAGTCTAAGAGAGACCATAAATTAATTCTGTCTTTAAGAGGCTTAAAAATGGCAAAAACCGGACGTGTCTCTGTCTAGCTGGGTTCATTTGAACAATCTTTAGTGTTTTATATATATCTCTTAATTTAGGAATCCAATTTACCTGAAACTTGTCCCATTTGAAATTTATGACGTAGGGGAACAATTGTTAAGAAGACCACGTTGCCTAAAAATGAGGTCTAGAGGTCGGTTTTTGCGATGCAAGTTTCGAGTGAAAACAAGTCTCGTAGGCACCTGAGCTGAGCTTCTGTCGTGAGCGCGACAAAGTCGCGACCTCGCGACAAAACAACACATATTCCTTTATTCTTCATTTTGAGCCCATGGTTGGCGTGGATCAATCCCCTACCTTTCCCCTCAACATATTATGCTTGATTAGGGTTATTAAATGATTATAAAAGTAGTTATCATTGGGAAAATTTATGAGTATGATTAAGATTGGTAATTTAACTAATAAAATAACATGATTAATAAGATCCTATATGATTTAAATGCATACAATTTATATGTACCTGCATTATTTAATCGTGAGTTATATGTTCATATTGAGACTTATATATGATGTGAATGTTTCTGAGTTTGACCAACATACATGTATTCCTAAAATAACATGATTATACTTGATTTATCCTCAGTTATATGATAATTATTTTAAATCATGATTGAGTTGTTATTTGAGCCTGGTAGTCATAGTTAGTGGATAAATAAGCGTTTATCAAGGGTCAAGGTGTGTGTGCAGCTGCTGTATTTTAATTATTTCATGTGGGCCCCGTTTGGGTCTTTAATTCGGGCCCCGTTTGGGTCATATAAGATGTATGAGGCCTCGGTCTCCGGTATACCTTCGGGTATACATGATTATAAAAATATTTTGAGACTCATGTCTCCATTTGCTTGGGATACTGTGTCCTATCAGTATCATTAGTACCCGTATCCACTAGTTAGCGAGTAATCAGGCTATTACTTGAAGTTATTATATGAGTTTAATTTATGCAGCCGTTATTTATATGAAATGAATATATGTTACGTGTATATGTATATGCGTTATAACATGATGAAATGTAATACTTGTATTCTAATATGAATGGTTATTTTTCCAATATACTTGAGTATGATGAACAATTGTTCTATACATGAACAGTTTATGTTTATGCTTTTGTTATTATTAAGCTTACATATATATGTTTATTGCAATTATATGTACATGCATGTGTTGTTCCTCCCCACTAAGCATTATCGCTTAGCACGAGCTCTTTTCCCGTGTAGGTGGCAGGTTCTTTTTGGAGTCAGACATCTGTAGGTCGGCCACTAGAAGTCTTTAGTTGGAGTTATTTTGTCTTCCGCTGTATTTTTGTATATGGAAAATGATTTTGGAAAATGTAATTTTGTTAAGGATGATTTTGTATACGTATATGTTTATCTTTTACAAAACCCCTTTTGTAAAACTATATGGTTATTTATATAAGGATTTGATATCTTTATTATTACATGTAATTATTTCTAGCATGCTTGAGTATGTAAATGTATTTGTGCGCGTGGCACTCCGGTATCCTTCCAACGGGGGTAATGAGGTGTTACAATATAGCAAGGATTTGAGGTTAGTGATTGCAAATTCCATCTATTTCCATGACTTGTTATGTGATTTAGGTTATGTTTTGTAACCATGTATGTGTTTAATGCATGTTTAATTGAAAATAACAATATATTCATGCTTAAAGATGTTAATAATGATGGAATGAATGATTAAAATGAAGAAAATAATTTTGTAAAAAAAGATATTTCTTTGGCCGAATTGCAAGTATGGGATTTTCATGTGTTTAAATGATAAATAATGGATGATTTTGATGGATTTATGATATTTAGCATGATAATTATTGAATGGTATGAGTTAGGCCATGTGAAGGATGTGTTATGTATGTGGTACACATGAGGCCGAATAGTAAACATAGGTAAAAATGAGATTTTGATGGGTTTTGATGGAAATAAATGGCATAGTGATGTTATACAACATGTAATTGGCTTAAATTAATGATAAAGTTGATTAAATGAATTAATGGAGAAAAATTCATATGTTGGCCGAATGTATGTATGGGCATATGCATGTGTATCATGATGAATTTATGTGTTTACATGACATGTGATGGTTTATGGATGGTAATCACATGTGAAATGATGTAATAGCATGAAAAAGAATGAGATAAAATGATGTTATGGCATGAAAAATATGTATGACGCATTAATAATGTGGAAAATAAAATAATGTTGCCCTATATAGTGAGCTGGTAGTCAAGTCGAGTTCAGGATATGTTGGCTATGCATAGAGACTTAAGACAACGGGTGTGAGCATGATGTCTCACTTGTGTAGGCCAATGACGGTCCTACTGTGTTGTATCTGCCGGTTTTAAATGCTTTGGAATGTACTTTAAAGATAGGGGTGGTCCCGCAGGATCCCTCTGGTAATTCTGTGAACTTCTGGAGTTCAAGTCTCGTTTATCCTGCACATAGAGTTTGTCAGTGCGATACAGGGGCAAAATAGTAAAAAAGGTGATTAAAATGGTTAAAATATGATTAATTTGACATTTATGTGTAAAAACGGCAAAAATGGAATTATATGAAAAATTTGAGGGTGATATGGTAATTTTATGCTTATCTGTGTGAATGATGACAAATAAGGGCAAAAATGTCATTATATGATAAAATAAGAAAATTGGTGACTTTTGAAGGGTAAAAATGTAATTTGGCATGAAAAGTAAAATAAGGGCATAATCGTAATTTTGGTGAAAAATAAATGAACTAGTGGCAATGTGGTAATATTGGTGAAATTGGAATTGAATTAATGGCATATATGTAAATAAGAGGAATTTAAAATGAACTAAGGGCATTTTTGTCATTTTTGAAAAATATAGGGTTATAATTGGAAAGTTGCCATAAATTAAGGACAAAATGGTAATTAAGGTAATTAATGGGTATTAATTGTGTTAATGGCCTTAAATATATTATTTATTGATGAATAATTGGTTTATTGTATGCTTAATTAATAAATTAAGTACATTAAGTGTTATTTTGAATAAGTTATTATGAATATATTTTTAAATATTATTAATGTATGTAAATATTAGTTTAGTGAAAACTTGTGAAATTGCAATTACCACTGGGCATTTTTAATACTCAGTACATACTTTTGTTTGACTGCGTGTAGGTTCGCCTTAGGATTGGAGCAAGGCACCACACATATATTTTGGGAGCATACCAAGGATTATTTTGGATTATAAGTATGTAAGAGTATGGCATGTATATGTCTTATATTTAGTATTGGGTATTGTGATTTGTATCGGTCTGTAAAACTGGTAAACATATTAGAGACTGTGTGTGTGATGTATTTTTATTTATGACTGAACGTATGTGAATGAATGTTGGCACGCCAAATAATGTGATAGAAAAGTAAGTAAAAAGGAAATTAGGAATGATAAATGTGTGAATGTATGTTAAATGAAACTAACCAAATGAATAGTGAACTTAGACAGTTATAGGTCAATCGACGAATTTGATAGTAAGTTAAAATTTGATTGTAAGATTAAAGGCATAGTGATTTTTTATCGATTGACTTAATTAATCGTAACATTGTTGTCCGCAGAAAAAAAATGAACCGATTTTAATTAATCGGTAATTTAATAAACCGATTAGTTTAATTAGGTTAACCGGTTTAGAACGAATAGTTAATTAAGGTAACGTAAGGCTTAAGGGTGTTACTCTAACACCCTTAAGCCTTACGTGCCATTAATTAACTGTTCTTTCCAATTCTGTTAACTTAATTAAACTAATCAGGTTATTAAATAGCCAATTAATTAAAATCAGTATTATTTTTTTTTCTCTACGGACAATAATACTATGGTTAGCTAAATTAATTAAACGAATTCAATTAATTTATAATTAGCTAACCATATCTTTATCTTAATATCAATTTTCCGATTGACCTGTAACTGTCTTAAGTTACTATTCATTTGGTCAATTTTCCTGTTACATGCAAACATACATTTACCATTACCAATTTCATTTACTAAATTTTCTACCACTATATTTTGCATGCTAACATAGATATAACATTCATCACACACTTAGTACTCAAAATGTAAATTCTTGCTCGCTCCCAAAATATGTGAGGTGCCTTGCTCCAAGTCCTAGGACAAACCTACACGCAGTCAAACAAAACTGCGTGCTAAGCATTAAAAATGCCCAGTGGTGATTGCAATTTCAAAATTTTCCACTAGGCTAAGGTTCACATGCATAAACAATATTCAAATTATACTTATAAATAAATATTACTAATAAACAATTAGTTTACTTAATTTATTAATTATACACTTAATTTATTAATTATACACGCCATAATACACATAATTATCAATAAATCAATTAATTAGGGCCATTTATACAATTACTACACATCAATTACCTTAATTACCATTTTATTCTTAACTTATGGCAACTTTCCAATTTTACCCTCAAACTTTTAAAAAATGACAAAAATGCCCTTAGTTCATTTTATTTCACCAAATTTACACTTATCCCATTAGTTCAAATTCAACTTCACTAATATTACCATTTTGCCATTAGTTCAATTATTTCACACCAATATTAAAATTATGCCATTATCTCATTTCCTTTACTCATAATTACCAAAATGCCCTCGATTATATTCCATTTAACCATTTTACATTATTTAACATGTAAATTTACGATTTTACCCTCCAATTGTAAGTTCCATGCCAAATTACGTTTTTACCTCTCAAAAGTTACCAATTACATTTTTAACAATTTAATGACATTTTTACCCTTATTAATCATCATTTACACACATAAGCACAAAATTATCATATTACCCGTAACTTTTCATTTAATTCCATTTATGTCCCTTTTTACATAGAAATATTATTTTAATTATATTTTAACTGTTTTAATCACCTTTTTGCGCTTAAATACCACTTTTAACCTTATAATTTCACCAAATTACAATTAGGTCCTTGTAATATCACTTTTTCACTAATTTACCTTTTTAACCTCATATTTGGTCAAAATTACCAATTTACCCTTATACTTTTTACGTAACTTTCTCACTTTTTACCAATTTTTTATAAAATTACCGTTTTTTTCTCAAACTTTTTACATAATTACAATTATGTCCTTTACACACATAGCATCAAATTAATCACATTTTAACCATTTAAAGCTCATTATTACCCTTTTTGCCCCGGTATAATGCTGGCAGACTCTATGTACAGGATAAACGGGACGCGAACCCCTAAGGGCTCACAATAACCTGGAGAGACCTCTGACTGATCACTCCAGTCTTTCTAAACCTGAAGGAACCCTGAAGGATTACTCCAGTCTTTCTAAACAGATACTTTTAAAAATACATAATAGGTCCACCAATGACCTATAAAAATAGTGAGACGCTATGCTCACTCCCGTGGTCTTATGTCCCTATGGCGAGCCAATATATCCTGGGACTAGACTCGACTACCAGCTCATCACATAGGGCAACATTATTTTATTTTCCATATTATTAATGGGTCATACATACTTTTAATGGCATAACATCATATTATCTCATTCTTTTTCATGTCATTTCATCATTATACATGTGATTATCATTCTTAAACCATCACATGCCATGTAAGCTCATGAATTCATCATGATACACATGCACACATACATACATGCATTCGGCCCACATTCTAACTTTTCACCATTAATTCTTTTAATCCACTTTATCATTCATTTAGGCCAATTACATATTGTATAACATTACTATACCATTTATTTCCATAAAACCCATCAAAATCATGCCTTTACCCATATATACCATTCGGCCACATGAATACCACATACATAACACATCCTTCACATGGTCTAACACATACCATTCATTAATTTACATGCTAAACACCATAAATTCATCTTAAACATTAAATAATCATCATTAAAAAACATAAAAATCCCATGTATACCATTCAGCCTTAACACTAAGACTTCATCATGAATTCTTTTCAACCTTTTTGTCATTCCACCATGTTATACACATGTTAAGCATATCTTAAGCATCATTTACATTGCATAAATCATCTTAGAATTCAATTAATTCCTTAATATTTAATTCTGTCACAACTAAGTTTTTCATAACACTTTGATTTAATTTCATTTAATCATGTTTATACACTATTTCAAGCCTACTAAACATGAATATCAAATTAGATTCAATTAAACACATCATTATCTTATACCCACACTTAAACATAACCTAAAATTCATACATAAACCATGGAAATACATGGAATTTGCAATCACTAACCTCAAATCCTTGCAAAACACTTCTCAAGGAGTCTTTTTGTTGCCTTTAGGTTGGCTAGATGTCCCTTCACCTAAATGTAGATCTAGTCAAAACCAAGCTTCCTTTTCACAAATAAACTTCATAAACATCTTATTCACATCCTAAAGTACCCTTAGGAACCTTGAAACAAAATTAAAAACACCTAAAACACATACCTTAATTTCACACCTAAACTTTCAAGTCTATGTTTTACCCACTTTCCAACCACCAAATGGACTTCTAATGGCACCGATACAATCTAGAGGAGCTGAACTATGATAAGGAGGCTTTATTTGGGGTGAGATGGAGAAAATTTGGAAGAAAATGGAGGAGAAGAGAGAAAGATGCATTCGGCCATGAATGGGAGAGAGAAGGTCGGCTACAATAGAGAAATCTGGATTTCTCCAGCCCTTTTGGGTCTATTTATATGAGTGCAGTTGAACCTAACCGGGTCCAACCGGAGTGGTCGGACCGATTTGGTCCGATTTTTTATTTTTGTATTACTTTGCACTATTTTAGGTAATCTGAATGTTCCTGGCCTATTTTTTACTCCCAATTAATTCCGTCATGTTTAAAATATCAAAAATACCTCTATACAAAATTTTAGCTCAATCGGAGTCCATTTGGGGCCCGGTTCACTTAAATCGCTCCGGTTCGATTCAGTCGATTTCTGTCGTAAAACTCAAATTTAAAGCTGTCAAAAAATTCTAAAGATAATTCCAAGCTTGTACACTTCCCACACTAATACTTTTTATCCACTCTAGCATTTTCTAAAAATTTGATCAAATCTCGGTCAAACTTTGATTCAACCGAACCGAACTTTAGACGAACGTTCGACGGCCTATATGACCTCGTTTTCACAGAAAACTGTACCACCCAACTCCATCCGCTCTACAGATCATTTCTATTCATTAATATCTTTTTTTTCCTTTTTTTTTTACTTACGGTAGCTATTACCTTCTAATAGGTTACCCATCCCAGAACTACTATAACTCAGGCACATTTCACCTTTAAACTTTACTGAATATAAAACTCCAGAAACACAATCTCAGGCTGTGAAACTAACAAGCACTACAGAAAGTACTAAATACTTCTAGGCTATCATGCAGGCTATTATAGTTACAATTTATATTGGTATCAGAGCTCCGGTTTAGGCGATTCTAAGATCAGAGTGGGTCAATAGGATTGATATAAGTACATGTACATGCCAATTAATTTTGGACAGTATAGTTATGTGAGGCTAATGTATCCTTGCTCCTTGTGTTAGATTGTGAGAATGGCTTCCGACGAGGGTCGTCATGAAAGTGATGAAGAGAGTGCTACTTCTGTGAGTATGAGTTGATCAAGGTCGTCCCGACGCTAAGAGATTTTAGTAAGTAATCCATTGTGGCATAGTGTGGTAGTGATCAAGGTTTATGGAGATTGCCCAGTTAGTGCTCAGGGGTTTGTGTTTTCCACTGACCTTCTTGATCTCCCTTTCCGAGTGTTCGATGTGATTCTGGGTATGGATTGGTTGTCTACTCACCATGCCACTGTCGATTGTAAAAAGATGAGAGTGACCCTTAAGACCACAGATGACCAAGAGATAGTCATTGTGGGTGAGAGACCAGATTTTCTCTCTGATGTGATTTCACCCACCTCAGCAAAGAGACTTATCAAAAAGGGTTGTGTTGCCTACTTGTGTTATGCAATGGAGGCTAAAAGGGATGAACTAAAGGTTTCAGATGTGCCTATTGTTCGGGAATTTCAAGATGTTTTCCCTAAAGAACTTCTTGGATTGCCACCTAATAGGGAGATAGAGTTTACCATTGATTTAGTACCTGGTACTACACCGATCTCTATTGCTCCCTAAAGAATTGCACCCACAGAACTCAGAGAATTGAAGATCCAGTTACAAGAACTACTTGATAAAGGTTTCATTGGACCGAGTATCTCACCATGGGGAGGTCCAGTTCTCTTTGTGAAAAAGAAGGACGGATCACTTCGGTTGTGTATCAGCTACAGACAGCTGAATAAAGTTACCATAAAGAACAAGTATCCATTGCCTCGGATTGATGACTTATTTGATCAGTTGAAAGATGCCGGAGCATTTTCAAAGATTGATTTGAGATCCGGTTATCATCAGTTCAAGATTAAAGAGTCAGATGTGCCTAAGACTGCTTTTCGCACCAGGTATGTTCACTATGAGTTCGTGGTCATGCCGTTTGGATTGACGAATGCCCCTGTAGCTTTCATGGACTTGATGAATCAGATTTTCCACCCCTACCTGTATCGGTTTGTGGTTGTTTTCATTGATGATATTCTGGTTTATTCTAAGACTCCAAAGGAATATGATGAGCATTTGAGGATTGTTCTGCAAACTTTGAGAGATAAGCAGCTTTATACCAAGTTTAGTAAATGTGAAATCTAGCTGAATGAGGTATCATTTCTAGGTCATGTGGTATCGGCTGATGGTGTTAAAGTTGATCCGAAGAAGATTGAAGTGATCCGAAGTGGAGACCACCCTGGAGTGTTACCGAGGTTAGGAGTTTTCTTGGCTTGGCAAGTTACTATAGGAGGTTTGTAAAGGGTTTCTCTTCGATTGCAGCTCCTTTGACCAGACTGTTACCGAAGAATGTTAAGTTTGCATTGTCAGATAAATGTCAAGAGAGCTTTGAGAAGCTTAAGTGTATGTTGACTGAAGCTCCAATGTTAGTACAACCTAAACCTAGTAAGGATTTTATGATCTACAGTTATGCCTCCAGGAATGGTTTAGGCTGTGTACTGATGCAGGAAGGTAAGTTGATTGCTTATGCCTCCTGACAGCTTAAGACTCATGAGAAGAATTATCCTACTCATGATCTTGAGTTGGCAGCTATTGTATTTGCATTAATAATTTGGAGACATCATTTGTATGGTGAGAGATGCTATATCTACACTGATCACAAGAGTCTCAAGTACTTGCTTACTCAAAAGGAGCTCAATTTGAGACAGAAACGTTGGCTTGAGCTGATCAAGGATTATGAGTGCTTCATTGACTATCATTCCGATAAAGCTAATGTTATAGCGGATGCTCTCAGCAGGAAATTCATGGCTTCTCTTCGGGTTATGAATGTTAGTTTGGGTATTTCAGATGATGGCGCTTTGATTGTAGAAATGCAAGTTAAGCCAGATTTTCTTCAGCAAGTAAAAGATGCTCAGAAGAACGATGACCGATTGTTTCTTATTATGTCTAAGATAAAAGATGGCCATGTCAGTGATTACTCTTTGGGTTTCGATGGTGGATTGTATTACAAGCAGCGTTTGTGTGTACCTGATCAAGCTGATTTAAGGAAGAATATTCTGTCAGAAGCTCATCACACTAGTTTTGCCATGCATCCTGGTAGCAATAAGATGTATCAGGATTTGGAGATGTAGTATTGGTGGCCAGGTATGAAACGTGATATGTCTGAGTTTGTGGGTAAGTGTCTGATTTGTCAGCAAGTCAAGGCAAAGCATCAGGTTCCTTCAGGTTTGCTTTAGCCTATTATTATACCTGAATGGAAATGGGACCGAGTTACCATGGATTTTGTGTCAGGTTACCTCTTACCAGAAAGAAGCACAATGCAGTGTGGGTTATTGTGGACCGACTCACTAAGTCAGCTCACTTTTTCCGTATCAGAATGGATTTTCCGTTATCCAAGTTGGCTGAGTTGTACATTAGTGAGATTGTAAGATTGCATGGAGTTCCTTCCTCCATTATTTTTGATCATGATCTGATATTCACTTCTCAGCTTTGGAAGGGACTGCAAGAAGCTTTGGGGACCATATTACATTTCAGCACAGCTTTCCATCCTCAGAATGATGATCAATCTAAGTGTGTGATTCAGATTTTGGAGGATATGCTGAGATGTTGTGCACTCAAGTTTGGGAACAGTTGGGAGAGGTATTTGCCTTTGGCAGAGTTCGCCTATAACAACAGTTATCAGACTAGCATCAAGATGGCTCCATATAAACCTCCCCTAGTGCATTTTTGCCTTCCATGGGATTCGAACTTTGGACTAGGGGACCTTAAGCCCTTAATTTTTGGAATCCCACTACCTTTAGGCTAGATCAGTTGTCACACCCCGAAATGTACCCTAGAAGGATTGGGCGTATTGAGTATGAGTAGTGACCAAGGTGGTGCACGTTGAAGTGTTTGTTATGCCAATTAGACAATTTAAGAGTTAATGTAAAGGTTCCGATATGTATGTCTAATGGTAAAACTGTGGGGTTTAAAATTTGGATTTGATTGGGGACTAATTGAAAGATAATTAAAGTTGGAAAAAGGAAATAATTTTGTTTAGTGACCAAGTGGTAATTGTTAAGGATTAAGAAGAGTTTTGCTAAGGACTAAAGTGAAATAAGACAACAAATTTTAATTGGGACCAATAGGGGCTTGACATGTGGCAAGGAGTTGGTGTGGGAATTAAAGGGAAAGAAAGAAAAAGGGAAAAGAGAGAGAAAACAGAGGAAAAAAAATTATGTTTCCCATTTCTCTTCCTCTCTCTCGGCTTCCCCTCCTCTTTCTTCTTCATTTTCCTGCTTTGCCTCCTTGATTCTTTTGGCTGGAATTGTTGCAAGGTTATGGGTGTTTTGGTTGAGGTTTGAGCTAGGTTTGAAGAGGATTTTGGGAGGAGAAGGGTCTTTGGATGGGCTTTGGAGCAAGAAAGATCAGCCAAGAAGCTTTTAGGAGCAAAGGAATTGAGGTTTGGTAGTTTGTGTTTGTAACACCCCCTACGCCCCCATTGGAAGGATGCCAGAGAACGCTACCGACGCTCACTCACATACAGGCACACATACACTAAGTGGAAGCATACATTCATACAGAAAAACATACGGAAATTAAAACTTTAAAGAAACATCATCTACATGCATTTATATAACAACATAAATTATGATAATAGCCTGATCACAACTAGCAAACAAAATAATTACATCTCCAAATACAACCCTCCGAACTTACATATACAAACAGGTACAGAAATATAGAATTCAAAATATAGGAGCTGAAAACGAAAATATCATAACACTTCTAACTCCTATGTGACCGACCCTGCAGATGTGCGACTGGAGCGGAACCCAAAAACCTGCCGCCTACATGGGAAAAGAACCCGCGCTAAGCGATAATGCTCAGTGGGGAGGAACAAAGACAACCGACACTCAACAAACAAACATATATTATGAAGCATGAATACATATAAACTCGTATGCAAACACTTATCGGTTCCACCGAAGTATCAGATATCAGAAGGAGCATCATGCGAAGACACAAATTATATATACACGCAGCTGTCATACCAAAGTACCCATATACCAACCAAAAGCTAATTCACACGCAATGCAACTATCATGCAGAGATGCACATACACGTTAACTGATACCCGAATTATGAAGTTGATGCACTACACTACCATACAATGAAGCACACAATTATCATGCAAAGTCACTAGAGGTCCAAACATACAACTATCGTGCCATAATACACACCCACTAGCCGAGAACCGATTGACAAGGTCAAAGCACAACACTTCCGCTGCGCCACTCTGACACAGATAATATCATGCCAAAAACGTAATCACATGACAACATGCCGAAGACACCCCAATAGCAGAGACCAAAGAAATAATAACATAACATCACATTCGTAACATCATCATGCAAAAATACAATTAAATCTTGCATACACTTACCGAGATCAATTAAATATAGAAATTCATATATTACATAATGCATAATCTCTAACTATCTAAACATGCATAAAACTGTCACACAATGAAGCCCATACTCTAGCTGAAACCAATCACAAAGCTAATACACAATACTCTCACATTACTACACCAATACACGTAGTAGCATACAGAAAACATAGACACCTAACAACATGCGGAAATCACTACAGTAACAGAAGCCCGTGAAACATATAACTTGACTCTACATTCATAACATTCAAGAATTCATGATCACAACCATACTCACATAACTCTAGTCATAACAGAATGAATTCACATTTCTATAGGCAAAACATTCACATTCTTATATTTATAATAACAAAGCACGTGTACAGATAAAGCATTGTGCAAAGTGATAAACGATTAGCGGGGGAAACACAACAAAAGAGTGGACGGCCATTCATAATGGTCGCCAAAGCAAACACATACGATATGACATATGTTGATATAAACATACATACTATAAACATACTTGAGTCACATGCGTATATACATAATATTCGAATCACTATCATAGCATTTTGAAACTTATAACACATCATATGACAAATGCGGATAATCATGTCAGATATAAAATCATGCTTGCATAATAAAGACATTCATTTAGAAGCTTATATCCACATTTATATACATATTGACGGATTTCTCAAATCATTATCATGCTCATTCGGATATCACATTCTGATAATCATATCAAAGCGAACCTGTTAGCATATTTTATAGATGCTAATTTTCGCAAGCATACGGTGTACCGAAATAGTAAAAAAGGTTGTCGATCCCACGAGGAATATAGTTTTTACTCACTATTACTACTTGATTTTAATTTTGTTTACAATTATCAAATTCTGGGAAAGTTAATTATAAACTACACTAACATATAAACTAATTAGACCTAGTTATTAATAGTCAAAGAAGATAAAAGATGAATGATGATAAGTATAAAAATGGAACTTGAATTGATTATTCTTGATTAATATTGTACTCTTGTCATGTAAACCAAGTTGAATAAATTTCCTATTTACTCTCTCGACATAAATAGGATTGCCTAAAACATGCATATGTAATTCTAAATCCCAATTCTCATCTAAGACTTAGAGTGTTATACATGCATATTTCAAGAATAGAAAACAACCTATAGCAACCAATTAAACATTATGATCTCTCAAGTAATGATTAAATGATGAATAACTATTAGATTTAAATATAAATTTATCTCTCGACTAAACTCAAACTTATAAAGATCAATGCATAAATTACCAATAGAAATTCTACATACAAAAGTACCAAATGATATGAATAATGAAACTTAGGATTAAAATATTCAAGTTCTTAAATAGATCATATAATAATTACAAAGAAGAAGAGAAAGATAAGAAATAAAAGAAGGAGATCTCTCAACCCTTTTTCACTTCACCAAATTTAATCTTCTTCCTTGCAAAAGTCTTCTTCTCAAAACATAAATTCTAACTTAAGCAAATTTACTAGGAATTAAAACTGTTCTAAACTTACATAAATTACTTAATAAAATGTTCAACTTTTAAAAATTACAGTTAAACTAATATTTATAGATGTTATTTTGAAGTTGGTGTCCCTTAGAGATGTGCCTTGGAGATGGTTGCAATTGTTGATGAAAAGAAATGACTTTTCAAGTGACTTTTGGCTGAAAACTGCTACAACGGTCGCCTCTGTCGTGCTCGCGACAGAACATGCTATGCCATTTTTCCTCTTTCCTTTCCTCCTTTCTCTTCGGTTTAGCATTAGCACGACTCGTGCTCTCCTCTCCGAGTCGTGCTCCTCCTGTCCTAGTCGTGCTCATGCAGCACGTCTCAGTCTATTCTCTCTTCTCTTCTTCTCATATTTCTCTTTGCCTTTCCCTTTTCTCTTTTGTCTCTGCACCAGCACGACTCGTGCTTTCCCATCCTAGTCACGATCCTTTATCCCAGTAGTGTTATTCCCTCTTCTGTCTTCTTTGATCTCGTGCTCCTCTCCACCATATATGCTTCTTTTCCTTCTTTTCACCTAAATACACCAGTAAACACAAACAAACACAAAAACTAATGCGAATACCTGAAATATACACTCAGTGACACACTTAATTTACTTAAATTCATACAAAACACATACTAAATTATACCTCAATTAAACTCCTATCAAATTCCCCCACACTTAACCCTAGCTTGTCCCCAAGCAAGAGAAAAGACATGAGAAAATTTAACAGCTAGTAAACATAATTATATAGCACTGTCCATTCATCATATATACTAAAATTGCAAAGATCAACCATCTCAAACACTCACAAATATCAGTAAATCAAATTTTAAAGTATGCATTACAAAAAATTAACAAGTTACTTAACTTTACTAATTCCAACATAGAGAGCATTAAGTCTCAAAAAACTAAACATGAATTAAAGAAAGAAAATTGATCATAAAGTTAAAAATTCTAAGATTGCTAGTCACCTTTTAGGACAATTGTTGAGCTCACTTACCCTTACTCCAATCTCATGACATTTTTAGACTTTTCTTTCTTTTCTTTTTCCTTTTTTTTAACATGGGTATATTTTTTACTTAATCCCATGCATAGTAAGAGAAGATAATATAGGTGCGTTTTACGCTCCGTCCCATATTTTTGCAATTTTAGATGTACATCTTGCTAGCTATTTTTGAAAATTGTGGGTGCATTTTATGCTCCATCCCACTTATGATTTTTTTTTTTTTATTTCCTAAGTCCTCATCCATTATTGAAAGGAAATAAGGGCAAGTATTATGGCTATAGTTTCCATAAGCAACTAGAATTTAAAATTTAAACTAAATGAGCAAATTTTAACTTTAAAAACATGCATAGTAGAAAGACTAAACAATCTATAATGTTGAAATAAGTAAAAGAAAATAACTTGAAAAATTTAAAACACATACCAAAAATTTTAAAAAAAAACTGATAAAAATGAGCATTAGAAATAATTGACTTAACAACCTATATAATATACCAAAAGAATAATACTTTATAATAAAGCTTACTAAGAACCTAATTGAAACATAAATACACATAACAAGCATGCAATTAACATATAAACAACATATACATAATCATATAAAACAACAACAACCAAGCAATCGCAATCATTCCCCCAAATTGGTACCAACATTGTCCTCAATGTTGAGGAATGACACACAATAAACGAGTAAAAGAAAGAAAAAAAATTAAGAGAAGGAAAACTCCCCTATCATGGTGAAGGTGGAGGAGATGGAACCACGAAATCAACTTCCGTGATGAAATTATCAACCTTGTACTCAAACCGCCTTTGCCTTCTAGCCATGGCTGAGAGCTGGTCTTGCATGCGATTCTGATTTTGAAGAAGTTGCTCAAACATAGCAATAACATGGGGGCTAGAGGGCCCAACATCAGGTGCTGCTGGTAAATCATGCATTGCAGCATCACCATTAGGCTCCTCCTCACTCTCTTCTTCTTGTTGGGTAGAGGGGCCAGCAATATCCCTCCAACAAGACCTCGAACGTGTTGGGATTTCCTGAAAATTAGAACTTCAAACCTCTCCACGCACAAATAAATGTTTAGTAAAGAATATGCAAGAATGCATCCTAGTAAAACAACAAGGATTAACATCCAAATGTCTTGCAATAACACCAATGATGTGTCCATGAGTGAGAGGTGAATATTTTTTTCGGCACATTGCAACAATTGATTAAATAGCCAATATGACCAACATATAGCTTTGCCCTTGTGCACACACCACATTAGGAATAATTCATGCAAAGATACCCTATTATATTCAGACCTATTAAAAACATAAGAAGCTAAAATCTTGTGTAAAATCCAAAATTTTTAGTCTTTGATGATCATAGATTTAGCATCTCGAGTCTTAAATGGTGTTTGCAAATCAATGAGAAAAGTCTAAAACTCATTTGGCTTAAAGGACCTAGGTGGTTTAGTGAGTCCATTTCGAGGAAAGCTAAAAATTCTATGCATCATGAAGTATGTGAGTGTGTGTTGCCTACCATCTAAGCAAAAATCTAAGAGCTGATCATTCTGTGCATTAGGTTGCAATGTAGTGTAAAATTCAAGCACAATATTAGGATAAAAATTCTCATGAAAATTCACAAACCTCAATAATCCACAGTTAGACAGCATCTTATTCACAATATTCAACATACCAGCTTGTTCAAGAAGAGTGGAAGGGAAAAACTTACAATGAAGTACAGTTCTGTCCTTAAGAATAAGAAATTATTTACCTTCATCAGCTGAATGGATGGGGAAATTTGCTCCCAATGTTGAAGACAGATCACCTATTGCTTCCTCCATCTGCTCTTGGCTAACTCTTGAAGAAGAAGGAGTTTTAGTTCTTACCATGGTTAAGAGACATAATTTGAATATATCTAAAACACGTAAACCCTAAGATAAAGAAGAAATAGAATGCTATGATGAAGAGGAAGAAATGAAGAAACTAAAAACAGAGTATATTGCGTGAAAGAAAAGTAAAGAACGAATAAAGAACGAAGAAAGAACAAAGAACAAAGAAGGAAAATAAGGGACGCGACTCATGGAGTAGAACACGATGAGGGTAAAGACTAAAGGAAAGAATGAAAAGAAGAGGGAAAACTGAAATGTTAAGTGAAAACGAAAAGTTGCAAATTTTACTGAGTTAGGGTTTTAAAATAAAACTACCCTGTTTTGATTTTTATATTGGTAATTTTAGGGATTAGGGTAATTAAACTTAGGGCAATCTAACTGGTGTGACTCACGATTAAGAAAAGAAAACTAGATTAGAAGAAAATAAAAATAAATTTAACAATAGAAAAAAAAGAAAAGTTAGACGATTTTTACAGATCCAAAACAAGGAAGTCTGGGCACCCTGCACGAGTCGGAGAACACAGTATGACTCGTGCTAGTTATTCTCACCTGTTATGACTCGTGCTTGCCAGCACAAGTCAGATGAAGCTGGGGTTCCTTCAAACATCGCCCTCTGTCGTGAGCGCGAGGCTGTTGCGCGCACGACAGAGATGCCATCTTGAAATTTTAGTCAATTTTTTTTTTTCAATTAATACACTAAATTAAACAAACTCCTATTCGTACTAAATTACCTGTAAAATAAAAACCATTGTGGTAATAACATGTAAATTCAAAATACAAAAAGTAATTAATAAATTAACATAATCTAATATAAAACAACATAAAAAAATATGTAGAAAGAAAATATAGTTAAGTAACCTAAATAAGAGACTAGACATATTATGACTTTATATGATCTCTAGGATTTTCCTCAGTATGACTCAAAAGAGATCCTAGATTTCTAGAAGGTAAGGAACTAGCAAGTTGGCCTAGTTGAACTTCAAGATTATGAATAGAAGCAGCATGATTTTTAGTGATTTGGTCAATTTTTGCCTCAAATTTCTTTTGACTTTCATCTTGAGAATTCATCTTAAAATTAATTTCGTCAATAAACTTATCAATCTTCCCTTCAAAAGCACCAAACCTATCTTGAGGTTGTTGGTATCCTACTCCCCTATTTTGGTTATCATTATTATTATTACCCCATGACAAATTTGGATGGTTTCTCCAACTAGGATTATAAGTATTAGAGTAAGGATTCCCACGTCCTTGGCCTTGGATAAAATTAACATGTTCTTCCTTACTAATCATTCCTAAATTGCAATTGCCAATAACATTTCCTTATTGACCATAGATATTGCGTATATTTGATACATTACCTCCCATACTTAGACTGTTAACTTTTTGAGTCAATGCCTCAATTTGGGCTTGCAAAGCTACCATTGAATCAACTGAATGCAGTCCCCTAGGATTAGAATTAGATTCCTTTACTCTATCGGTTGGCCACATACAATTATTTATTGCCATCTCTTCCAATAGCTCAAAGGCTGCTTTGATTGTTTTTCTCATCAAGGATCCACCAGCTGCAGCATCTATTGTACTTCTTGTAGTTGGGTTAACTCCATTATAAAAAGTTTGCATCAAAAGCTCCCTTGGAAGATTGTGGTGTGGGCATATCCTTTGCAACTCCTTAAACCTTTCCCAAGCCTCATACAAAGATTCATTTTCATGTTGAACAAAGGTCGTGATATCTTTTATAATCTTGGCTGTTTTGGCTAAGGGAAAAATACTTTGATAGAAAAGCTTGGGCTAACTGGTCCCAAGTGGTTATAGACCCCCTTGTTAATGAATTGAACCAAGCCTTGGCTTTGTCCTTCAAAGTGAATGGAAAAAGCCTAAGCTTAATTGCATCCACCGAAACACCATTGATTTTAAAAGTATCAAAAATTTCAAGGAAATTTACCAAATGAGCATTGGGATCCTCATTTGCCAAACCGTAAAACTGAATACTATTTTGAATTATTTGTAAAAGTGGAGGTTTAATCTCAAATTGGTTAGCATTTACTGTAGGTCTTACCACACCTTGTTGAGCACCACTTAATGCTGGGGTGGCAAAGTCCATTAGTCTAGGTGGATTTCCTTCTTCAGCCATGAAAATTGGTCTATTATTCATGTGTGTTTTCCTATTGGATTTCCTGTTACTTGACAAAAATCGTTCAATTTCAGGATTCAACGGTTCAAGCTCTTCTTGTGAACTTCTTGTACTAGGCATGAACTTTTAAATCCTATAAAAATCAAAATCAATACACAAAGTCAAACTAAGCACACCAACAAATACAAAAATAAAAAATTGTAATCCAAAATCATTAATCAAGATTCATAATGGCAAAAATCATCATTCCCCAGCAACGGCGTCAAAAACTTGTTAGCATATTTTATAGATGCTAATTTTCGCAAGCATACGGTGTACCGAAATAGTACAAAAGGTTGTCGATCCCACGAGGAATATAGTTTTTACTCACTATTACTACTTGATTTTAATTTTGTTTACAATTATCAAATTATGGGAAAGTTGATTATAAACTATACTAACATATAAACTAATTAGACCTAGTTATTGATAGTCAAAGAAGATAAAAGATGAATGATGATAAGTATAAAAATGGAACTTGAATTGATTATTCTTGATTAATATTGTACTCCTGTCATGTAAACCAAGTTGAATAAA
This sequence comes from Excoecaria cochinchinensis, assembly GCA_947683425.1. Lineage (NCBI taxonomy): Eukaryota > Viridiplantae > Streptophyta > Magnoliopsida > Malpighiales > Euphorbiaceae > Excoecaria > Excoecaria cochinchinensis. The sequence continues at coordinate 8,861,457 of CANTUQ010000029.1, read as the reverse complement.
TTTCCTATTTACTCTCTCGACATAAATATGATTGCCTAAAACATGCATATGTAATTCTAAATCCCAATTCTCATCTAAGACTTAGAGTGTTATACATGCATATTTCAAGAATAGAAAACAACCTATAGCAACCAATTAAACATTATGATCTCTCAAGTAATGATTAAATGACGAATAACTATTAGATTTAAATATGAATTTATCTCTCGACTAAACTCAAACTTATAAAGATCAATGCATAAATTACCAATAGAAGTTCTACATACAAAAGTACCAAATGATATGAATAATGAAACTTAGGATTAAAATATTTAAATTCTTAAATACATCATATAATAATTACAAAGAAGAAGAGAAAGATAAGAAATAAAAGAAGGAGATCTCTCAACCCTTTTTTACTTCACCAAATGTAATCTTCTTCCTTGCAAAAGTCTTCTTCTCAAAACATAAATTCTAACTTAAGCAAATTTACTAGGAATTAAAACTGTTCTAAACTTACAGAAATTACTTAATAAAATGTTCAACTTTTAAAAATTACAGTTAAACTAATATTTATAGATGTTATTTTGAAGTTGGTGTCCCTTAGAGATGTCCCTTGGAGATGGTTGCAATTGTTGGTGAAAAGAAATGACTTTTCAAGTGACTTGTGGCTGAAAACTGCTACAACGGTCGCCTCTGTCGCGCTCACGATGGTGTCGTGCTCGCGACAGAACACGCTATGCCATTTTTCCTCTTTCCTTTCCTCCTTTCTCTTCGGTTTGTCTCAGCATCAGCACGACTCGTGCTCTTCTCTCCGAGTCGTGCTCCTCCTGTCCTAGTCGTGCTCATACAACACGTCTCAGCCTATTCTCTCTTCTCTTCTTCTCTTCTTTCTCTTTGCCTTTCCCTTTTCTCTTTTGTCTCTGCTCCAGTATGACTCGTGCTTTCCCATACTAGTCGTGCTCCTTTATCCCAGTAGTGTTCTTACCTCATCTGTCTTCTCTGATCTCGTGCTCCTCTCCACCATATATGCTTTTTTCCTTCTTTTCACCTAAATACACCAGTAAACATAAACAAACACAAAAACTAATGCGAATACCTGAAATATACACACAGTGACACACTTAATTTACTTAAATTCATACAAAAAATATACTAAATTATACCTCAATTAAGCTCCTATCAGAACCAAAGCAAATAGAACACCTGCTGACTCACAATAGTGGATAACGAGTACACAGACAGTACCTTACGGGTATGAGTCGAAAAACGATTTTATTTTATCATGTTCAAAACATTTTACTGAGGGGGGGATCTTAAACAAGATCCAAACACATTAAAAAGGATCACGAGGATCCGAACACATAAAAAGGATTTGCGAGGAACGAAACAGGGGACCTGATCGGGGTCCAAACGTCCAAAGGTACTGTAGCTAAAGAGACTCTATTAGGCATGCCTAACTATCCACTAGACTGACTCTCGCAGGTCATGCTTAACACCAATCACACTTAAGCATAGCACATTATTTATAGCAAGGATCACAAATCTTAGGTTTGCATAATAAATCAAATTCATTTCATGATACTCACCAAATTACTCATTTATCATTCATTAGTTGATAAACGTATAGTTCGTCATATCAATCATGCATAAATGAGAATAAATAAGCATAGACCATGCACTAGGGGGAAAACATGCATCGTACCATTCATATTGTAAAGCATACAATATAATTCAGTCAACACATTATAAAGCATACCAGAGTCAGTTATGGAAACACTATTATGCCAATGATTACAAATACAAAGCCTTAATCGTGCAATACTACAATTCATATTCCACAGCATATCATAATTAAATATTAACATACTATCACTTCACTAAACACACACTTCAGAATAATAATACAAATCATGTTTCAAATCACAACATATAATTTATCGAGCATAATCCATAATATAATGGGCATATAAACAAATTCATATAGCATACAGTAAGGAAAAACCATGAAAAGGATATTTAAAACTCATGTTAAAAAACCAGAGCACGAAAGAGAAATGGGGCAGAATGGAGTCTCTACTCGCAACAGAACGGCAAGGACACGAGTCCTAGGCAACCTTCACGAGTCATGAAGGTTGCTCACGACTCGTGAGCGCTATCCAGGAGGCTCACGTCTTGTGAGCAGCGCTCACAACTCGTGAGCATAGATCACATCTCGTCATAGTTCACGGTTTGTGAACTTGCCCTCAGCTCGCAAGAGCTGGATTTCACGTCTCTGTCGCGCTCGCAACATTGTCTCGCTCGCGACAAAGTCATGATCTTCAATTCTTAGCAAAAGCGCAGGAAAGATTTAAAAGTTCAAATCAAAATCCTTTTCACCCAAATCAAATTTAAACTCAATCTTACCTCTAATAAACCTTCCAAACACCATAACCAACATAAAACAACATATTTCCACAATTAATTACAATCAAATTATCAATTCACAAATCAAGATCTCAATAATTGGAAAACCAGAAATTTTGCAGTAAATTCAACCAATCCTCACAATCATTTCAATAATTCCACAATCATGCATACTCACTCATCACAATTAAAAACCCATATAATATACACTCATTTAAGCCTAATAACCATCATCAATTTTCTAGAATTTAAATAATACAAAACACACATGCACTCTAAATGAGAATTAGGATAGAGACAACTCAAATAAATTTCCAAACCTCTATGAAGCACAACCCAGCTGTTCTCTTCAAGCTTGAACCTTCCCTTTTCCTTTATCTTTCTTCTTGACACCAATCACTTGCACAAACAAAACCCAGAAATTACTCATCCCATAACCCTAACTTTCCCAAAACAAATAAAACCAGAAGGGGATAAAGAAGAATGCAGGAAACCCTAAATCCCAAGCACTTACCCCTTCAAGCTTGCTCCAATACTCTTCCCAATCAACTCCAGCTCACACACACAACTAGGGAATGAAGAGCAAGAAACGGGAAAAAGAAAGAAAGAAGAGCAAAGAGAGGAGAGGAGAGAGCAGGAACGGAAAACCAGTTTCTGCCCTTCTCTCTCTCTCTTCCTTTCTCTTTTTCTTATTTTCCCACATTAATTGCACACCAACCAAGCCACATGGCAGCCTCCTATTGGTCCAATATTAAAATATCTTGTCTTATTACTCTTTGGTCCTTAGGCAATTCCCACTTAAATCCTTAGCAATTCCCTTTTTGTCCTTGGTAAGTTACACTTCAGTCACAAACACAATTCTTTCCTTATTAACTTAAATTATCTTTTCAATTGGGTCCTCAATTACTGAAATTCCACGTGCATAAATTACCGAATTACCCTTAAAATCTCGTCTTAGCGTGCGAATTCCGACTAGGCCCGATTTGGGTTGTTACAGTGTTAATTTGTGCTTTGTTTTAATTTCTAAGTTTTTGATTAAATTGATATTTGAGTTGATGAATGTGTAAATTTGGTTTGATTAGATAAGTTATAAAGCATATGAAATTTGTATTGATTGTGTGTATGGAAATTTGGGGATTAATTTGTGGAGAGAAACCTTTGTTTTTTTTTTTAAATTTGGGTTTCCGTCGGTTCACACGGCGGTAAGGATAGTTCATACCTCCATGTGATCATATTCTGGTCTGCCTGATCATCGGGCCACACGACTGTAAGTAAACTCCATACTGCCATGTAACATCTACATGGCAGTAAGGAATTTCCATACCACCGTGTAAATGCTTACTGATGTGCATGGTTGAACTCTGCTTTGTTGTGCGACGACGAAGCCTTCCATACCACCGTGTGGAACTTCTTACACGGCGGTAAGGGTTTACCATACCACCGTGTAACATCCGTTTGTCATGGATTTTTCAACTCTTGGATTCTTCTTCTCTTGTCTTCCTTAGTTAAGCATCAAATTGCAGTTTCATTTATGGATTGTTTCGTGTAATACACATATACAACTTTAACATAGTGTATAATATGTTTTGCTATAGGATTAATACTTGAATTAAGAAGTTAAATTGCTATGCCTATTTTATGTATGAATATATGTATATGAAGGAAAGTGAAATGGTCGGTAAGTTTAAATATGAACAAGATATTAAATGTTATGAAGATTTTGATATGTTCTTATGATAACATAGAATTATAAAAAGGTATATGTTTGGTACTTTTTGTTGTGAATGTGATAATCATGATAAGTGAGCTTGGCTATTGAGTACATGGGTGTACGATTATATTTAATGATGCCCATTATAAAGAAGAATATCATAAATGATATAAGTAAAATACGATTTATTCAAATGTTCTTACACATGGTAAGAGGTGAAATGTGATTTGATTATTAAGTCTTAAGGAATGCATGATGCCCAATAATATGGCTATGTTAATATGTTAATTTGAATTTGTTAAGTATAATTAGTGCAAATGATATGCCAGTATACGAATGCATGTGCTTAGGTGATTATAAAGGAAGGTTACAATTATTTAATGAACACATGTGTATGTATGTGTAAAATAAGAAAGAATCTAATAATGATGTGGGGATTTAGCCTGCGTTAGTCGAGTCATGGATAAATAGGAATGCCTATAGAGTTCTATTAGCTGCAGCCCTCTGTTCTGTTTAGACCCTGATCAGGTCCCTATTTGGTTCCTCGCGAACCTCAATGTTTATGGATCTTGTTTAAGATCCCCTCTGTAAAATATTTTTGAATGGGAAAATGTGATGTTGCTTTTCGATTTGTACCCATAATGTCATGGCCGGACTTGTACCCTAAAAGAATTAACTTGAATTGGCATGTGTGTGTGAATTGAATGTGAGGTTTGTACTAAATTGAAATGAAGGCAGGACTTGATTGAAAGTTGAGTGGATAGTTTAGGGGCTAATTGGTATATTTATGAGATTAAGTTAGGAATGGTCTAAGGGCTGATTAGGTCACTTAATGATGGTTTAATTAGGAATAAAATAATATAAGAATCAGTTGGTGGAGGCTAATTTAGTGAGTGGAATCCGTGTGGTTTCTTGAGAGTAAGCCACCTCCACTTTTGCATGCATAAGTCTCTTGAGGAGGGTAATGACCCATTTGTGAGGATTGAGTCATTTTCTATGTTTTTTACCTCCTCTTCTCGTGTGAGTAGTTTCTTTTGTCTCTTAATCAAATTGCATAATTTTTTAGAAGTTCAAGTTGCTAAGTTGCTCAATACACTACAAGAAATCTGAGAAATAGAGACGAAATTTCGTCTCTAATTGAAAATAGAGACGAAAATAGAGACGGAAATTTTCCGTCTCTATTTCGTCGGTCTCTAAAAATTAGAGACCAAAATGTTCCGTCTCTATTTTTAGAGACGGAAGGGACGTTTCCGTCTCTAAAAATAGAGACGGAATAGTGCTTTCCGTCTCTATTTTTAGAGACGGAAGGAACGTTTCGGTCTGTAAAAATAGAGACGGAAAGAACGATTCCGTCTCTATTTTTAGAGACTGAAACTCAATTCCGTCTCTAAAAATAGAGACGGAATAAGTTTTTCCGTCTCTATTTTTAGAGACGGAAAATGAATTCCGTCTCTATTTTTTTTGGAATTTTTTTTAATATATTAAAATAAATAATATTAAATTTAAATATTCCTTAATTTTATATAATGAATTTTCGTCTCTAATTTATTGATTTTTTATATATTAAAAATAAATAATATTAAATTTAAATTATTCTTAATTTTATATAATGAAAAAAATTAAATAAACAATAAATAAATATGAAAATATTGTATTATTTAATGTATTAATATATAAAAAGTGTAGTGAGATTACAAATAAGAAAAAAAGATAAAAATTCTAAAAATAATAACTAAGATGGAGGAGAATGCAGACGACCAGCAGACGGTACTTGCGGGTCAACAGGTAATCTACGGCTAATGAAGTCCTCCAGCATATTGATACGGTCCATTAGTATGCCGACCGTACCTCGTAACTCAATGACCTCATTAGTGTGCCGACCGTCTCCAACTTCTGTCCATATTACTCATTAATATTAAACTGCTTAGAAAAAATCATAAGGTCGAAGTTAGTATTTAATTTGAACTCAATTCTCTAGCCTACTATTTCGCTTTAATCCCTAATTAGTTTTACATAATGATTCATTTCCCTAAATTAAAATCATAAATATTTTGTAAAAAAAGGGACAAAGTTCCCCCTATACGGGTCCCTATCCCCCTGTCAAACATTAGCAATTTTAACACTTCGGTAAAATATCAACCAATCGTAACTCCACAACAAACTCATTGTAATAAGAAATTTACCCATTCACATCAAACATCTAAATTTAACGGATACAATCACCAACAGTTGTGAATTTATCCCTTAAAGTGATACTCCGTTAATACAGTATCGTTAATAATAGCATAGTCGTTACTATTGAATTACAACATGACTATGCATGACTTACACATTTTTATCTCATTAAAGCAACATATTTCAAACATATAGATGCAATTAAAAATATATTAAAAACATTTTTCGTACTATTGAAAAATAAATTATTAATACATAACACATTTACCTCGACGAAAGTGGCTGGAAAGCTGCGATTATTCGGTGCGTCCAACAGTTTAACGCCAATTTGGGTGCGGTTGTCATAGGTACATGCAATGACAAATAAAAAATAATTTATATATTTTACCTCATTCTTAAGTACACAATTGAAATATAAAAACTATAACAAAATCAAAAATTTCTATTCTCACAAACAAGTCATAAAAACCAAATTGACAAAATATATACTACACAACATACATGCACCTCAATATACAATAAATTTAAAAAACACCTCAATTAATAAATAAACAACTAACATTATTAAAACTTTTAATAAGCATAATTGGATTTCCCACTTAACATTAAAATTTTCCACCAATTCTTCAAGTATTACCAATTACACTACCATTGCTTAAATATACATATTATGATACCCATTTATATATTAAGATTTAATTATCGTTAAGTTATTCATAAGATTTAATTACTGATCTGATTTATGTGTCATAATTTAACTATTACCAAAATTATATACAATTTAAATTCAACTTACAATTTAACCTATATTTCTTCAATTTACAAATACTGTTCTACTTTCCCAAATACAGACAATTCTCCACTTCTTTACATTCAACCCGAAATCTGTAAGTCTTAATTTAATTTCTAATCAACTAAGCCAAAACTCATGACAATATAACCAGCAATTCAATGGAACCAACAAACATATTGATCGCATACTATATTTAGTAAAATCACATTCTTAACAAATTTTAACTTATGTAAAAATTACTTAGAAAAATAAATTTGGTAGCCACATACCAATTTTCTGCTATTTTTGGTCCATTTTACCGTCGCCGGAGCTCAACCGGAGGCACCGAAACCACCCGTAGGGACCTTGAAGCCTCGGGGTTTCTTCTCCGGTGGTCACGCGCCGTGAAGGCCAGTCGTTTCCCCAGAATCGCCGTCGAAAACTTCTATTTTCTTCTCCTCCGATCTACTCATCGCCGGCGATTGAGGGAGATCCACGGCCATCGGAAGCTTCGCTTTGCCACCGTGAGTCCAGTCGCACCGCTCGTGTCGCCTCTCGCCGTCGGAGCTCACCGAAAAATGAAAGAGAAGCTCGCGATGCTTCTTTCGCTCTCCTAAAATGGCGACGTCGCATTGGGGGAGGAAAGGACGCCGAGATCAGCGTTGCAAGGAGCCGCTGCTCACCGTCGACCACCGCTAGCTGCTCTGACCCTCCCGCCGTGCTCTGCCCCCTCTCCCTCTCTTTCTCTCTTCGATTTTTCGTTCTCCCTTTCCCCGTTCACACCGTGTTCTCCCCTTTCCTTTCTATTTTATTATTCTGCTACAACCCATATACCCCACTTAATTCTAGCTTAATTCTCACTAATATCCCTAAAATAGAGACGGAAATTGATTTTTCGTCTCTATTTTGAGACCTCACGATTATACCGTCTCTATTTAGAGACCGCAAATATTACTTCGTCTCTAAATAGAGACCAAAACTAATATTTCGGTCTCTAAATTTAGAGACGGAAAGCAATTTCCGTCTCTAAATTTAGAGACGAAAATTGCTTTTCGTCTCTAAATTTAGAGACCAAAATATTTTTTCGTCTCTAAATAGAGACGGAATTGTTTCGGTCTCTATTTAGAGACGGAAATATATTTTCCATCTCTAATTAGAGACGGAATAATTTTTTCGTCTCTATTTAGAGATGAAAAAAATTTTCGTCTCTATTTTCGGTCTTAAATTTTTGAGGGAATCGATCCCGCCATAAATAGAGACGAAAAATAGAGACAGAAATTTTTTCGTCTCTAAATAGAGACGAAAAATTATTTCCGTCTCTATTTAGAGACGGAAAATATTTTCCATCTCTATTTAGAGACGGAAAACTGATTTTCGTCTCTATTTAGAGACGAAAAAATTTCTGTCTCTATTTTTCGTCTCTATTTTTCATTTTTCTTGTAGTGATAGTTAAGTTGTTAGACTTAAGAGGTAAGTGATTATGAATGCTTGTTCTCATCTTCTACTCTTCTTCTTGGTTTTGATTTGGTATTGGAATGAGAATTGATGGATTATGTTCAATTCTGGAATTGGACTGGTTTTGCTAGTTTAATAAGTGAAGAAGGATAAAGGGAAAGCTGTAATCGGAGAACCGAGAGTTCGTCGAGATTAGGAGCTATGGCGGCAAGGTTTGGGAACAAACCCTAGTTGTATAACTATGAAAATTGTGTTGCTTGAATATGAATTTGGTATGAATCACGTGTATATGAGAAGTAATAGCCTTGAGCATGAAATTGATAGGCTTTTTGGATATTGAATATGATTATCATTTATGCTATGAGTGAATGCCAATGTCAAGATGGAAATCAGGTATGTGCCAATTGGGTATGTGGTTGATGAGTTGGGTTAATTTGTTAAAAAGGAAAATGGGTTGGAAGTCCTTGAAAGGAGATGGGAATAAAATGTGGAATTGGAATCTTGCATGGGTTACGGTGACAATCAAATTGATTGTGACCGTGAGGTATGCTGGAGTTCTGCTCTGCCTAGCTGAATTGGGTATGTCACGGTGACAATCAAATTGATTGTGACCGTGAGGTATCCAAGGAAGCATTCTGCCCTGCAAAATATGATATGTCACGGTGACAATCAAATTGATTGTGACCGTGACATACCCTCAAGTAGCATTCTGCCGAGAATTTGAAACATGTCACGATGGCAATCAAATTGATTGTGACCTTGACCTGTCCTCAATTTGCATTCTGTTTTGGACTTCAACATGTCACGGTGACAATCAAATTGATTGTGATCGTGACCTACCCTATTTTGGCAATATAACCCTAATGTGTTTGGCTTTTCAAATGGCAAGGCTTTGAGCTGAAATGAAGGACATTATGAGTAAGTATTATGTGTGTATTAGGTAATGTACAATTGCATACTACATGATGATTCTTGAATGCAAGCAAATATGTGATTATTAACTATAAAGAATGAGTTTGGAAACATATTGAGTATGCAAGTGAAATGTATAGCTATGTGCTAATGCGAATGTGTAAAGTGAATGTGATGTTAGCTATCAACATATGTGATGTGAAAAGTGATTAATGTGAACTGAATAATTTGTTTAACAACCTAAGCCTGCGAGTCAAGTAATGGATAGTTAGGCATGCCTATAGGGTCAAGTGCTGCAGCCCCATGCGTTTAATGTGTTCGATTCTATGGGAATCACAATGCGAAAACAATGCGAATAATCCTTGCTGGATTTTACTATAAGTGGATTGATGTTAAGTACCTGAGGGTACCAATGCGTAAATGTAATCTCGATGAGATTCTACTACCTGAGTGGTACTAATGCGATACCCGTTATCTGCGTCTTTGGATTGCAGGCTAAACAACTAATTAATAAGTGGAAATGACGGTGACACTGTATAGTATGTGATGTGAATATGTGAATAGGTGCTTTATGATTGAATATAGTAATGAACAATGTTATGCATGAAACGGAATTGGATGAAGTGATTCTTATTTAGCATGATTGTTGACATGCAATGTGTGGTATTATATCTGTGTGTAGAATTACTTGTTATATGTGTTCCCCACTAAGCGTTATCGCTTAGCACGGGTTTACTCTAATCCGTGCAGGTACGGACAATAGGTGACCGAAGGACGCACCCGCATATCGATGGTCAACAATAGGAAGTGGATAGTGTAGGTTTTGGGGTTTGTTACTCGGGAATTTTGTATAGACTTTTGTATAATTATTATGTGTATTAGATATGTAAAGGCATGTAATAATGACATAACTAAGAATAGTAACGAACAAGCTGTATAAGTATGTATGATGTATGATCTTATGTGATGAAATCTTTTTGCTTAGGTTTCATAAGGTTATGCGTGTGTTCTGTGTGTGTGTGTACGGCCTTCTCTAACTAAGATTAGCTAAGCTAGTCTGATGTGGGAAAAGGGCGTCACACATAAGGTACCGCCATGTGTTCGATTCGTACCCGTAAGGTACCGCCATGTATTCACTCGCTTATCCACCCCTATGACTTAGCAGGCAACTAAAAGAGTAAAATTAATGTAAACTAATTGATAAGTTTTGTGATGATTTGCAAAAATGATTATGTGAATAAACATTTGATGCATTTGTGATAAATGTGTAACACCCCCTACGTCCCCATTGGAAGGTCGCCGGAGAGTGCTACCAACGCTCACTCACACACATGCTCACATGCACTAAGCGGAAGTATTCATCCATACATAAAAACAACCGGATATACCACGAAAATTAAAATTTTAACAAAACAGTAGTTGAGCATACAATAACTCACATACATACACACAATCATTTAGCGGAAGCAGAAGGTGAAAGATAAAACGAAAGAATAATTGAAACTTCAATTACAATAAGATCCTTACATATAATTACATATACATAGGACTAGAGAAAAACAAAAGCCAAAATACAGAGGTTGAGCAAAATACAAAACTTCTAACTCCTATGTGGCCGACCTTGCAGATGCGACTCGAACCGGACCATACCTGCCACCTGCACGGGAAAAGAATCTGTGCTAAGCGATAATGCTTAGTGGGGAGAACACACAAGCAAAATGGACGGCCATTTACAATGGTCGCCAAGTCAAGTCACATACACAAATGGCATATGCAAATAATCATAGCAAATAGATATACATGCTTGTATATAAAACCATAAACTCAGAAACTCACATCCACATGCGTAAATATTTACATACGGTTACCACATTTATAATCATATTAAGCAAATCAAGCAGACAGAATATCATATAAGTGTAACACCCCGTTATCCCCGTTGGAAGGATACCGGAATGCCACGCGGTCAAACATATAAACGAATCCAAAAACATACTAATAAATAAAATAAAAGGTGAGATTTAAAGAAACTTTTAATTATATAGCAGTAAATCCTTTAACATATATCATATCTATATCATTTTTACAAAAAGGGCTCGAAAGCAAATACATATACAAAAATAATTGTTCCTTTACAAAGATTCATTTTGCTATTAACAAGCCATGTACAAAATTACAGCGGAAGACTCAAAAATAACTTCATCCAAAAAGACTTCTAGTGGCCGACCTGCAGATATCTGACTCCAAACCGAACTCGCCACCTGCACGGGAAAAGAGCCCATGCTAAGCGATAACGCTTAGTGGGGAGGAACTAAACAAACAAACAATATATATATATATAATATTTACAACCATAAACAATTAACTATAAAATCTCTTCATTCTAAGTACACATGTACGGGGTGTACAAACATAAAGTCATACAAGAATTCATGTGCATCAATATACTTTTAAACCTGTCAATAAACATCTCAACATATTCAACACATATTAACATGTAGCCTGATTAGTCTAAAATACTCTCTAGAAGTGGATACGGTCAAATGGATACTGATAGAACACAGTATCCCAAGCATATAGAGACATGAGTCTCAAACATGTGATCTTCATATAGAGACCGAAGTCTCGCATTAATTTCCATATAGACCCAAACAGGATCGAACAAGGATCCAAACGGACCCACGTATAATGTTTTATCATATAGCAGCTGCACACACACTCTGACCTAAGTAAGCGCTTACTTATCCACTACTATGACTTATTCAGGCTTAAAAACACAAACCATCAATTCAAGCACCAATATAAATATGAGAATTGAAATTAATACTAATCTATCATCCATGTATACATGTATACTGATCACATTTTGAAACATGTAAATATAAATATAAAATACAGAAGTTAAAAGAACCTATAACTCACATTGAAATAATCCATACTCATGTAAATTATAAACATGTAAATCATGTACGTTAATATTAATTATGACCACAAATCTCATAATTAAACAATTATTAAAATACAAATCAAATCTTTAAAACCCAAACGTTTGATATGTACTGAAAAACCCTTTAAACCAGAAGTTAAAACTTGGTTTTTAGAAAATAAGGTAGCTGGAAGAAGGCTGGTCACGAGTTACCCAGGCAGTGGTAACTCGTGACGCTGACTTCTCGCGAGCGCCATGAAGAACGAGGCAGTCACGAGTCGTGACCATCCGTCATGCCTTGTGACGCCTGAGAGGAGAGGGGGAGGTCACGAGCAGGGAAGAGAAGAGGTCACGTGGCGTGACTCTCCGTCACGTCTCGTGACTTCCCAGGGAAGGAGGTCACGGCGTGATGCTCCATCACGTCTCGTGATCTTCTTCACACACTCCTTCTTCTCAAAATTTCCAGAAAAACGTGAAAAACCAGAAGATCATGAAAATAAAGTACTTCCTATATTCAAAACCCCAGCTTACCCAAAACCATTTTTCATGCAATGATTAATCAAACACATAACTTCAAGTATCCAAAGCACATTTACAGCAATCTTAGCATAAATCATATACATTTATCAGTTAAACAGAGGTAATACCAGAATCTCCATGTCCCAGGTTTTCACATTCAAACACATGCATATACATTCCATTTACATTCTTTTCTACTGAAATCATGCATACACATTGTATTTCTCATACATTTTGATAACCAAAAACACATAAATATCAATCATAGAAGAACGGCAATCAGGATCCAAATATGAGAAATGACAGACACTCCCAAACCTGATGATGAAGTCCAAAAATATCCACTGCACTTTTTAATCCACAATCTTCCCTTTTTCCTTCTCTATCCTCTTATCTTCAGATGCTTGCAAACAGATAAAACCATAATCATTAACCCAAGAACAGAATCTCTATAAACCTTAAGGAAAAGAAGAAGAACCATACGAAAACTGACAGCCACTTACCTTCTGAAGCTTCTACTAAACCCAAACCCTAGTTCCACAATGGAAGAACACACATGCAATTGAGAAAAAGAACAGAAAATGGAGAGGGAAGGGATGGCTAACGTGAGAGACAGCAAAAGAGAGAAAACCTCACGTCTTTAGTTTCCAGGAACTAAAAACATTCAGACCTTTCTTTTCTCTCACCCACAAGCACACACTCACTCTCCACTTGGCACACATGCACGGTTCTCTTAATCCCAATTACAAACAGCTCCTCACAATCTTCTCACAGGTCCTTAACAAATTCTTTTTACTCACTAAAATAAAATCAGTAAATAATACTTTTAATTCCTTGCAATTTAATCCTCTTTCCTCTTGTAAAATACCCAAATGCCCTAAATTGCACTTGTAACAATTACCAAAATATCCATATATTCCAATTAAAATTGCCAAATCCAATTAGGCCACTTTTGGGGTGTGACAATAAGATACAGATATTATCATGCAGAAATACTTACCATCCCACATGCACATACTTACCGAGATATCAGATATCAGAATTGCGTCATGCATAAACACAAACCTTTAAACATGCAATTATCATACCAGAATATCTAGTACTCAATAAAAGCCAATTCATATGAATTGCAACTAGTATATATACATTTAGCATGCAAATTCATAGAAATCTCAACATGTCCATATCATACCATAATACACCCACAGTAGCCGAGAACCAAGGGACATCGTCTAAACACTACTCTTCCACTGTGTAACTCTATTACATAAAGTATCATGCCATGGAATGCGACATATGACAACATACCGAAGACGCTATGATAACTGAGACCAAAGAGACATATAATATAACATTCCGTTATAGCACATGCACTTACCGAAAGCTGATCCACATACCTAGCAACACAATAATACATATATAATCAAATAATGAGATGAAACGCATGCCAACATGTCGAGACTACTACCATAACAAAACTAGAGAAAAGAATTAACATTACTCATTATTTATAACAATCCATAGTCAAGAATGCACTCATACTTATACTACTTCACATAATTCACCATAGTGGTTAAAAGTACAAAATCACAGTCATGTACATACTAATTAGCCCAAGCACTTAATAATTCAAGCTTATATTCAACCCATTTGGAGATTCAAAATCTCATTCAGATTCATAACTGTTCCGCATGTCTGAAATAATGCTCATTCGGATATCACATTCATTTACTCATATCAAACAAAATAATTAAAATACTGCAGACTCAAAATCGTGGATAATGAGTGAACTGACAGTACCTTACGGGTACGAATCGAATACTGACATCACCTTACGGGTGCGAATCGAATGCAGACATCACTTTACGGGTGCGAATCGAATACAGACATCACCTTACGGGTGCGAATCGAATACAGACATCACCTTACGGGTGCGAATCGAAAATCAATTTCATTTTCACATTCAACATGCTTTAGCACTATTCAATATTCTAAAAATTATCAAAGTCATATATGGAACATTATCAGGTCAATCATTAACTTAACATTCAAACTTTACTTTTAACAACTAACCATTCTTTACAAAAATAGGGTAGGTCACGGTCACGGTCACAACCAGATTGGTTGTCACCATGACATACCCAAAACTCTCGACAGAATGCAATCTTGGGGTACCTCACGGTGGTAACCCATTAGGTTGTCACCGTGACGTACCCACACCTCAAAATAGAATGCACTTCTCGAGTACCTCACGGTGGTAACCCATTAGGTTGTCACCGTGACATACCCACTGCCCAAAACAGAATGTTATTCCTCACACTTTATCGTATCATTCATACCAACTATTTGTATATTTATATAAATACTTACTTACCCGGTTTGCCACATTATGGGTCTCCATTTAAAAGAGGAATTCATAAGCTAAAAGCATTAAATCACATTTATCATTATCATATCATATAATCACTCAAATATCCACATGAACCATAATAGCATCATAGATATCTTGCATATTAATACATTCTAATAACATTTATTATCAATGCCTGTATCATATAATATTGTTAGGCAATTACTTCAATCACACATTCGTTGCTCATATCCCATATATATATATATATATATATATATATTCCATTAAGCAAACTCATTTCATGCGATGTCTTCATGTGTATATAACTTAAATCTTAATTCATAACTATGCATACTTGTTCATATCATACACGTTTATCTTGATTAAAGTATTATAATGCTCAATAATGTCATTAAACTTGACTTGATTCTAATACATACAATTACACATCATTACTTCATTAGTTTGCTATTAATCTTAATCCTATTCATGTTCATTTTCCAAGTGATAACTATTCTTATACTCATTTAATAGTCCTAAACATACATCGGATGGATCTTAGAAAGTTCTGGTGCAATACGGGTTCAATTCGGGAAGAAAAACACATAAAATGGTCAAGACAGAAGGGGTCACGGTGGTAATGAATTTGGTTGCCACCGTGAGGTCCAAACTAAGCATTCTGCCCAACATTTTCATATGTCACGGTGGTAATGAATTTGGTTACCACCGTGACCTACCAAAAATTTGCAAAACAGAAGCTAGGATTCAGGACTGCTTCACAACTCATTTTTCTTCAGACTAAATGGACATCTAAATGACATTTTTAGGCAAACCTTCCTTCTTAACATTTGTTCCGTAAGATGTTAGCTTTCAAATTCAACAAATTTCAGATCAATTGGACATATATAGCTTCATATATGATCTAAACAACCTATAGTATTCAAGTAACCCTACCCAAACAGAGACACTACGGTATTGGTACATTTCTAGGGTCTTAGAGCAAGAATTTGCCCAAGGTCATCTCTGAGACATTTAAAGACATGGAAGTCATGGTTCTAATAGCTCAAGAATCACACGATTTAAAGATCTAAAACTCAACCTATGATGAAAAAAATATACAGAGGTCAGATGAGGACTGAACAGGATTGCCAAACTCACCATAAAACATGAAATTCAAAGGAATTCCCAACTCATGCATTTCAATACCAATCCTCGTATACATTTATCTCAGTCAACAACATGGATTACTAACACAATTATCTAAATTAATTCATGCATAAACTCGTACCCAACACACTCAAATTTCTGGAAATCACACACAATTACACATTCATGATCCAAGATGAATTAGGGCAAAGACAAATTAAACTCAAATGTAGAAATCAAACTTCCAAACTTGGAAATCAAAGATCCAAAATCACTTTTCAAGCTTCAATCATCAATCCTTTCCTTGCCCTAAAGCTTCCTCTTGTCAACACCAACTTGCACAAACACAAATCTAGTAATTACTCATCCAAACCTTAACTCAAAACCAGCAAAACCAGAAAAATGAGAAGAAGAAAACCCAAAAATGCAGGAGCCCTAAACCCAAACACATACCTCTTTAATCTTGCTCCAAAACTCAATCAAAATCACCTCTAAGCATGTACAAACTCCAGCCAAAAGAAAGAAAAGGAAGAAGTGCAGAAAATGGAGAAAGAAGAAGCAAGAAAATGTGAGAGGGAGGAGAGAACGTGAATGCAGATTCTGTGTTCTCCCTCTCTCTCTCTCTTTCTCTTTTCTTCTTTTCCCATTCAATGCCCAACAACTAAGCCACATGGCAGCCTCCTATTGGACAAATAATCCCCCCTATGACTTTCATGCTCCAATGTACCATACACCACTCACACACTAAATAATCCCTTAAATCAATGCTTTGAAATATTTGGTACCAAAACACAACACACACCAAATAATTGCTCAAAAACACTTTACATCCTTAGGTACAATACACACACTTCACTAGATAAATGCCACAACAAAACACCCTACAACCATACACCACATGCACACCAAATAATTTCCCACACTTAACTTATTTAATAAATTAATTACTTTACAATTAAGTTCTTATCATCAAATTCACTCATGCACAAATTACCGAAATACCCTTCACTTATCCAACTTAGCTTGTCGATTCCGACTAGGCCCGATTTGGGGTGTGACAAAATGCCTTTTGACTGGTGCTTTATGCACCCCTCTGTTCTCGATCCTTTATGGACACTCATGTGGAAAAGAGTGGTACCTTCATGTACCTATGTGTTTTGTGTAATAAGGCAATATCTGTTAAATGAGAAGAGAAGTAACAAGTACTGTTTGTTCTGATAAGCGTGTATGCATAAGTACTAATTGCATAAGAGATCATATGGGGATAATGCATGTTATTAACCTGTTTAAGAGCCAAGAGTATGCTTATCTGTATGAAGTCTTTGTAAAGAATAATTGAGATAAGTGATATGCATGTTTTCTATAGTTGAATAATCAACGAATGAATTCTATGTATACATATATTCGTTTACATGTTTGAATTGTGAACACAGGTATGTTATGTATTTGCTTGTCTTCTGAACCTTAGCTTGGATGACCAATGTAAGTATATCGGTAAGGAATTCAGGTGTATTATTTGTTGGTTCTCGATGAACGCGTTAATTGTATATTGATTAATAGTTAAAGGGACATAAGGTAGTATGCATGATGAATAATTGGACTTAAGAAGTGAGTTAGGATAAAGCCTGGGACATGTATGTATGTAAAGTTTTCTATAGAACTATGTGGTTCTGATTTCCCAACCATAGGGATACGTAGGAAGCTTGGAATAAGTGTTTTAAGCCCGAACTAAATCTGAAAATCTAAATGTCTTGTTAGTTTTGAATAAGTAACGGTTTGAATAAAATGAAATGTTTGATTTAAGTATTGATAATGTAATTTTTATGATTTTTGGAATATTTGTGATAATGGGAGTTTCTGGACCTTATATTTTAAGCCTTAAAACGTATTTTGGAAAATGATGAAGTATAACTATTTATAGAGTTATTAAGTGATTTAAAGTATACAATAAGTTTTTGTTTAAATATATTTTGATTAAGAAGTAAATAAGTGTTACTGTTTATGCTCTATAAGATGCTAGGGTAAGGGTAATTGCTTGAGTTTCCGGAACAAACAATGATATTCGTTTGTAGTAACTTTCATCTACATTCCTTTATGTGTACGTATATATATATATATGTTGACGTGCATGTGTTTGCCTCGGCAACCACTGTGGGTGGCTGCCCAATTATTTATTTAGCCCAACTAAGCGTTATCGCTTAGCACGGTTGTTTGTCCGTACAGGTTAGGAGATCAGAGTAGTGCAGTAGTCCGCTGAGTTGGCCAACAAGTTGGTAGAATTCTAGAAAGTGTTATTTGGAATTCGGATTGTAATTAAGCTTTAGTTTATTTGTTTTTGTGATAAGTTGTAATATCTTATAGTGCGCATATTAGTGTGTGGATATCATAGATCTAGGATGTGCATGTCTCGAGGGTTGTTTTGAAAAATTTTTATCATTCCGATTTCTGTTTTGCCATGTGTGTCTTTGTCTGGTAGCATCCCTTCGCTCACCGTAGCTCTCCATCCTGTGATATGCTACGTGTGGGAGTTGGGGGTGTTACAAGTCCTACGCAGATTTGAAAATAAAAGATATAGAGTTTCAGGTGGGAGATAAAGTGTTTCTGAAAGTATCTCCATGGAAGAATATTCTCAGATTTGGAAAGAAAGGCAAACTAAGTCCGAGATTTATTGGTTCTTATGAGATTATTTTGCGGGTTGGACCCCGTAGCCTACAGACTGAAGCTTTCACAAGAGTTAGAGAAGATTAATGATGTCTTCCATGTTTCCATACTTAGGAGATACCGTTCAGACCCCAGTCATGTCATCAAGCCTGAAGAAGTACGTCTTCAGCCCGATATGACTTATAAAGAGTACCTAGTTAAGATCCTGGCTCGAGAAGTGAAGCAGCTCAGGAGTAAGTGGATTCCGTTAGTGAAAGCCCTCTAGAATCACCACAATGTCGAGAAAGCGACGTGGGAACCCAAGGAGACAATGAGACAACAGCATCCCCAGCTTTTCAATTCAGGTAAATTTTTAGGATGAAATTTTTATTGTTAAGGGAGAATTGTAATGGCCTACATGATAGCCTAATAGTATTCAGTATTTTCTATAGTGTCTGTTGTTAGTTTCGCAGCATGAGATTATGTTTCTGGAGTTTTATATTCAGTAAAGTTTAAAAGTTAAACGTGCTTGAGTCATAGTAGTTCTAAAATGGGTGACCTTTTGGGAAGATGATAGCTACAGTAAGTAAAAAAAAATATTATTGCATAGGAATAATCTGTGGAGTGAACGGAGTCGGGTGGAACAGTTTTGTGTGAAAACGAGGTCATATAGGCCCCCGAATATCCGTGTGAAGTTCCGTTTGGTTGAACCGGAGTTTGACCGAGGTTTGATCGAATTTTTCGGGAATGTTAGAGTGGATAAAAATGTCACTATGGGAAGTGTACAAGTTCAAAATAATTTTTAGAATTGTTTGACAGTTTTAGATTTGAGTTTTACAGCAGAAACCGACTGAATTGAACCGGACCAGTTTAGGTGAGCCGGGCCCTAAATGGACTCCGATTGAGCTAAAATTTTGTGTTGAGGCTATTTTTGATATTTTAAACATGATGGAATTTATTGGAAGTGAAAAAGAGGTCAGGAACATTCAATTTACCCGAAATAGTGAAAAATAACCTAAAAATCAAAAATCGGACCAAGCCGGTCCAACCACTTTGGTTGGATCCAGTTTGGTTCAATTAAACTAATATAAATAGCTTGGTAAGGCTGTAGATATCCAGATTTCTCCATTTACAAACCGCCTTTTCTCCTTCCTCCTTGGCCGGATTGCTCTCCTCCCTTTCTTCTCCATTTTTCTTCCAAAATTTCTTCATCTCACCCCTAAATCAAGCCTCCCCATCAAAGGTCGGCTCCTTCAGTTTCTATTGGTACCATTAGAAGTCCATTTGGTGGTTGGAAAGTGGGAAAAACCTAGACTTGAAAGTTTAGGTGTGAAATTGAGGTATGTGTTTTAGGTGTTTTTAATTTGGTTTCAAGGTTCCTAAGGGTACTTTAGGATGTGTAGAAGATGTTTTTGAAGTTCATTTGGTGAAAGAAAGCATGGTTTTTACTATATCTACATTTTACTGTATGAACTATATTATGTCCACTAGGTGAAGGGACATCTAGCCAACCAAAAGAGAAGGAAAAGACTCCTTGAGGAGTATATAGCAAGGATTTGAGGTTAGTGATTGCAAATTCCATCTATTTCCATGACTTGTTATGTGATTTAGGTTATGTTTTGTAACCATGTATGTGTTTAAGGCATGTTTAGTTGAAAATAACCTTACATTCATGCTTAAGGATGTTAATAATGAGGGAATGAATGATTAAAATGAAGAAAATAATTTTGTAGGAAAAGATACTTCTTTGGCTGAATTGAAAGTATGGGATTTTCATGTGTTTAAATGATAAATAATGCATGATTTTGATGGATTTATGATATTTAGCATGATAATTATAGAATGGTATGTGTTAGGCCATGTGAAGGATGTGTTATGTATGTGGTACACATGAGGCCGAATGGTAAACATAGGTAAAAATGAGATTTTGATGGAAATAAATTTCATAGTGATGTTATACAGCATGTAATTGGCTTAAATGAATGATAAAGTTGATTAAAAGAATTAATGGAGAAAAATTCATATGTTGGCCGAATGTATGTATGGGCATATGCATGTGTATCATGATGAATTTATGTGTTTACATGACATGTGATGGTCTATGGATGGTAATCACATGTGAAATGATGTAATGGCATGAAAAAGAATGAGATAAAATGATGTTATGGCATGAAAAATATGTATGACACATTAATAATGTGGAAAATAAAATAATGTTGCCCTATGTAGTGAGCTGGTAGTCAAGTCTAGTTAATGATATGTTGGATAGCCATAGAGACTTAAGACTGCGGGTGTGAGCATGATGTCTCACTTGTGTAGGCCAATGACGGTCCTACTGCATTGTATCTGTCAGTTTTAAATGCTTTGGAATGTACTTTAAAGATAAGGGTGGTCCCGCAGGATCCCTCTAGTAATTCTGTAAATTTCTAGAGTTTATGTCTCATTTATCCTGCACATAGAGTCTGCCAGTGTGATACAGGGACAAAACGGTAAAAAGGTGATTAAAATGGTTAAAATATGATTAATTTGACATTTATGTGTAAAAAGGGCAAAAATGGAATTATATTAAAAATTTGAGGGTAATATGGTAATTTTATACTTATATGTGTGAATGAAGACAAATAAGGGCAAAAATGTCATTATATGATAAAATAAGAAAATTGGTGACTTTTGAAGGGTAAAACTGTTATTTGGTATGAAAAGTAAAATAAGAGCATAATCGTAATTTTGGTGAAAAATAAATGAGCTAGTGGCAATATGGTAATATTGATGAAATTGGAATTTAACTAATGGCATATATGTAAATAAGAGGAATTTCAAATGAACTAAGGGCATTTTTGTCATTTTTGAAAAGTATAGGGGTATAATTGGAAAGTTGCCATAAATTAAGGACAAAATGGTAATTAAGGTAATTAATGGGTATTAATTGTGTTAATGGCCTTAAATATATTATTTATTGATGAATAATTGGTTTATTGTATGTTTAATTAATAAATTAAGTAGATTAAGTGTTATTTTGAATAAATTATTATGAATATATTTTTAAATATTATTAATGTATATGAATATTAGTTTAGTGAAAATTTTGTGAATTGCAATCACCACTGGGCATTTTTAATGCTCAGCACGTAGTTTTATTTGACTGCGTGTAAGTTCGCCTTAGGATTGGAGCAAGGCACCTCACATATATTTTGGGAGCATACCAAGGATTATTTTGGATTATAAGTATGTAAGAGTATTGCATGTATATGTCTTATATTTAGTATTGGGTATTGTGATTTGTATCAGTCTGTAAAACTGGTAAACATATTAGAGACTGTGTGTGTGATGTATTTTTATTTATGACTGAACGTATGTGAATGAATGTTGGCATGCCAAATAATGTGATAGAAAAGTAAGTAAAAAGGAAATTAGGAATGATAAATGTGTGAATGTATGTTAAATGAAACTGACCAAATGAATAGTGATCTTAGATAGTTATAGGTCAATCGACGAATTTGATAGTAAGTTAAAATGTGATTGTAAGATTAAAGGCATAGTGATTTTTGATCGATTGACTTAATTAATCGTAATATTGTTGTCCGCAGAAAAAAAAAATGAACCGGTTTTAATTAATTGGTAATTTAATAACCTGATTAGTTTAATTACGTTAACCGATTTAGAGCGAATAGTTAATTAAGGTAACGTAAGGCTTAAGGGTGTTATATAAGCTATATGCTTAGCATGAGTGCTTTATACGTGTAGGTATTGAAGGCGAGGTAGACGTCAAGGATTACCCGCAAGCTTTAAGGCCAACACATCCGTAGCAGATTTACATTTAGAGTTTAAATCTTGTTGCAAATTTATATATGATGTTCTTTTGTTTGAAATTTATGTATATAAACGGAATATTATGGCATGTATAATTACTAAACAACTTTTGTATTAACACTACTTGATTGTATAAAGAGTTTAATGAAGTAATACAAGTTAATACTTCTGTTTCGCATTATTTATATGTTCCATTCCTGTAAGCTATCCTATCCTCCCATGAGGTATAAAGAGTGTTATATATCCTCTTCATTATCAAGCTATATGAAAAACTTGCACTATGTTGGTTGCCTAATACAAAATATTGCAATTATCTATTTGTTAACTTAAAACACAAATGAATGACATTAAAGATATCAAGTGTTAAAATTAACTAATATGCGGAAGCAATTAACAAAGGATCCTAATAGAATAATCAAATCAACCAAAACATTAAATCATATGGCATAATTATAAAATTACAGAAATATAAAACTTACTTGATGATTCCATTATACTAATAAAATATCTCAAACGCAGATAATAACTAATGTATTCCAATCCCAATATCGAATGATCTTCAATTCGCCCTTTGATGATATAAGGGCTTGTTTAATTCTTGATTATTGAATTAAACCCTTAGAGCAGAGTATTTGGTTTTTGAAGGAAGGAAGTAAAAAGAACGTATGAAAAGAAAACTATCTGTTGATGAATTAAAAATACATTTTAATTCACAAAATACCAAAAGACCCTTATACTTTTACCATTATACAAAATACCACTCAAACTTTTTATTTTCACGATATGGGACGGAGGGACTTACACCCGATAATTGCCTCTTCAATACTACACTAATCATCACCGTGTGTACAACAATGGTAATTATCAATTACTTAAAATATATGAATCAACATTAGAAATTAAAAATTTCTAACATTCTCCCACTTGATTCATATATGACAAGTATATGACATATTAACATAAATTTGAGCTCACTTAAATAATGCAATATACAAGTCACAACTTCGTAAGAACTAAACCGACCGAATCATGGCGGTCACGGGCCTGACAAACGTCCCGATTCCTTCCATGTATCACAAGTCAATCCAATTCAAACAGCCATAATTTGATAAGATAAACACCCGAAAATATCTTATCCCACAATGTCTTAAAATAAGACCCAATATCTATAATCATAACAAATTATACATAGCTGAAATATGATTCATAGATAAGCAAAATCTAAACAAACATTTTATATCTAGAGTATCAAATAAACATAAATGTGCAATCCATAAATTCATACATGTATGACCAATCATCCGCTATACAAGGACTTCATGACTACTCCCATTTCACTAACATGGCTAATAAATATCTTAGGAGCTAGCCCTTTAGTCAACGGATCCGCAATCATATCATTGGTGCCAATGTGCACTATTTGAACTCTTTGATTTTGCACCTCTTCTTTGACAGATAGATACTTTAAATCCATATGCTTGGCACCCTTGGAGTATCTATCATTCTTAGAGAAGAACACTGCTGCCGTATTATCACAATAAATCCTCAATGGTTTAGCAATGGTACCAACGATGCCTAAACAACCAACAAAATTGCGCAGCCACAACAATTGAACCGTAGCTTCAAAGCATGCTACAAATTCAGCCTCCATAGTGGAAGTAGCAATGACAGGCTGCTTACCACTCTTCCATGAGACAGCTCCATCAGCTAGAAGGAACAAATAGCCAAATGTGGACTTTCGGGTATCAGAACATCCGGCATATTCTGAATCCGAGTAACCAACAACCTCAAGGTTATTAGTCCTTCTATATGTGAGCATGTGATCCTTAGTGCCTTGCAAGTACCTCAAAACTTTCTTTGCAGCTCTCCAATGTAATAGTCCAGGATTTGATTGATAACGACCCAACATACCAACCGCAAAGCTTATATCCGGTTTAGTACAGGTCTGAGCATACATCAAACTCCCGACTAAAGAAGCATAAGGGATATTATCCATTTCTTTACACTCCATGTCATTCTTGGGACATTGAGATAGACTAAAATTATCCCCTTTCTGGATGGGAACTGGACTAGGTGTGCATGATTCCATCTTAAATCTTTCTAGAAGTTTGTTGATGTAAGCCTTTTGAGACAGTCCAAAAATTCCTTGTGATCTATCCCGAAATATTTCTATTCCGATCACATAGGAAGCCTCACCCATATCCTTCATCTCAAAGTTACTAGAAAGGTAATCCTTAACATCATGCAATAACCCACGATCATTAGCAACAAGAAGAATATCATCTACATACAACACAAGGATTACAAACTTGCTTCCCACAACCTTCATGTAGATACATTGGTCAACGATCATTTCTACAAACCCATATGACAATACAGTATCATTAAACTTCAAGTACCATTGTCGAGAAGCTTGTTTTAATCCATAGATTGATTTCTTCAACCTACATACAAGATTTCCTTCCTTTGTGGTCTCAAAACCTTGAGGTTGATCCATATATACCTCTTCTTCCAAATCTCCATTGAGAAAGGCTGTTTTAACATCCATTTGGTGAAGCTCAAGATCAAAATGAGCCACCAAAGCCATTACAATCCTTAAAGAGTCCTTTCTAGAAACCGGAGAGAAAGTCTCTTTGTAGTCAATGCCATCCTTTTGAGTGTAACCTTTGGCAACAAGTCTGGCTTTGTACCTCT
Source organism: Excoecaria cochinchinensis (assembly GCA_947683425.1). Classification (NCBI taxonomy): domain Eukaryota; kingdom Viridiplantae; phylum Streptophyta; class Magnoliopsida; order Malpighiales; family Euphorbiaceae; genus Excoecaria; species Excoecaria cochinchinensis. The sequence continues at coordinate 8,835,959 of CANTUQ010000029.1, read as the reverse complement.
CGACATTGCCCTTAGAGTCTTGCTTGGTCTTAAAGACCCACTTACAGCCGACTCTTTTAGAATCCTTCGGCAATTTCGTCATTTTCCAGACATTGTTGTCAGCCATAGATTTCAACTCTTCCTTCATGGCCATCAACCACTTGTCAGAATTTTTACTGCTCATGGCTTGGTCAAAAGAGGCTGGGTCATTGTCAATGCTCAAGTCACTCTCATGCTCAAGTGCATAAACTATATACTCATTTGAAATAGCTGATCTTTTCTCTCGAGTAGACCTCCTCAATGCTATTTCTTCTTGAGGTTGCACTTGCTCATTAACTTGGGCATTTTCTTCCTCTTCTTGAACAATGGCATCCACAATTGGGTTTGGAGCATCCATTTGTTGTTGTTCCATATTAATGCCTTGTGGCAATGCTACAATAATAGGAACATCAACTTGAGATGGATCACTTGATGGGTTTTGGTCCATCAATGACTCTCTTATCTCTACATTACGTGCTCCCACACTCCCACGGACTCTGCCATTTTCAATGAAGCGAGCATTCCCAGACTCTACAATTCTCGTACTATGGTTAGGACAATAGAATCTATACCCTTTTGACCTCTCCGGATATCCAATGAAATAACCACTAATGGTCCTGAAATCCAACTTCTTTTCATGTGGATTATATATCCTCACTTCGGCTTGGCAGCCCCACACGTGAAGATGTCTTAAACTAGGCTTCCTAGATGTCCACAGTTCATAAGGTGTCTTAGGAACTGCTTTACTAGGTACCCTATTCAATATGTATGCGGCTGTCCTCAATGCATACATCCACAATGAAACAGTTACAGAACTATCGTTCACCATACTCTTTACCATTTCCATCAATGTACGATTATGCCTTTCAGCTACACCATTTTGATGTGGCGATCCGGGCATTGTATACTATGCATAAATGCCCTTAGACTCAAGGAGTTTCTTAAATGGACCTGAAATTTGTCCAACTTTCAATGTCTTTCCATAATATTCACCACCTCTATCGGAACGTATTACCTTAACCTTTTTATTTAACTGCCTCTCAACCTCTTTAATGAATGTCTCAAGGATATCAACCGATTGAGTTCTTTCATGCAGTAAATATAGGTAACAGTACCTAGAGTAATCATCAATAAAGGTGATAAAATACCTCTCACCGCCCCAAGACGGTACATCGAAAGGACCACAAATATCTGTATGTATTAAATCGAGTAATCCACTACTCCTTATGGCAGCCTATTTTGATACATGTTTGGTTTGCTTACCCTTAATGCAATCCACACAAGTATCATTCCAATCGGCAAAATCCAATTGAGACAAAACTTCACTTTTAATTAGTCTCAAAATCCTCTCTTTGGATATATGACCGAGTCTTTTATGCCACAAGTCAGTAGAAGACTCATTGAGTGCATTCCTTTTCATACCAACATCACATTCAACAACAACATTAAATAGGGAATTAAGAAAAATAGAATTTAGATTGAAACAATACAAAGTATCTGACAATAAACCAGTACCACAAAGGTTTGTTCCACGATACAATGAAAAACAACCATGTCCAATCCTAAAATCAAATCCTAAAACATCCAACCTAGAAATAGAAACAAGATTTCTAGAGTAATCAGGAACATATAGACACTTCTCTAGATCAAGGCAATAGCCCGTATCTAACACAATTCTATATGTACCTACACCTTCAATTTTAGCTTTCATCCTGTTTCCCATAAATAGAAAGCTTTCACTTTTTGGAATTCGGTAGAAATTTAGGTAACTCTACATAACATTAGAAACATGAGTGGTTGCACCAGTATCAAGCCACCAAGTATTAGAAGGTACTTCAATCAGATTTGATTCAAAGCATACTGAAACAAAATGTATACCTCTTTTCTCAAACCATGTTTTCCTCTTTAGGCAATCAGCCTTCTTGTGCCCAGGTGTGTTGCAAAAGAAACATTTCAGAATCTTTTTAACCTCTCCCTGCCCTTTACTAGGCTGCACCTTAAATAGCTACTTTCCCTTGTTCTTCCATTTCTTACTTGGAGCTTTGCCACCACTAGAACCAGCGTTTGAATTACCATGATAGGCAAAGTTGGCTTGGGGAAGTTTGACCTTAAGATCTTCTCTTTGCCTTGCCTCCTCTTGCATGAGCAAGGCCTTAGTATTTGAAAGAGACCATTTTTCCTTAAGTTGGTTGTAAGTTCTCCGAAATTGCTTAAAATCATCACCCTTACATGATTTTAGCATGAACTCAACCAACACCCTCTCACCAAGATCCACATCCAAACTTTTGAGCCGGTTGTAGGTATTCACCATGTGAGTAATGTGTTCATCCATTGACTGAGCTATAGTGTACTCTCTATTAGATAAATCATTAATTAGAGCAGCAACAACAGACTTATCCATAATGTCTGTCATAGTACACTTCTTAATCTCAGCCATAAATTCCCTCACATTTTCAGTCTTGGGCTACGAAGGCTTAATATTAGGCGCTATGCTAAGCTTAAGAAAACTCATCATAAGCCTATTTGACCTCTCCCAGTTCTCCCACAGTTTCTTGTCTGCCTCCGAACTATTATCGGTCGGTTTAGTGGGCTCATCCATAACTAGAGCTGAATCGAGTCCCAAAAGGCCAGCATTTAGCTTGACATATTCGATCCAATCATCATAGTTCTGCCCATTAAACTTGATACCATTGAAAGCCATATTTGACATAGTAGAGATCACTGCAAACATTTACATCTCACATATCAATTGCTTTGAATTTAAACAACAATTCAGACTATAACATACCAAAACATTGCATTTAAATTCACCTTTGGGCTAAATCTAAACACAACTAACAATCATCAAATATGCATCATTCATATAACATATATAAGGTCAATCATTAAGTTTACATTAACATATAAGTCATCTTTGGATGTACATTATATATTTAATCAAACAAAATTTGTAACCTACTTCAATTGTTATTGAACATGAGTAAGATCTACCTTTGGGTAACCGTATAACTACATGTTAATAACTATAAATGTTTATTATTCTTAAATGTCACTCATGATGTTGTATCAAATAAACATTTATAAACATAATTCAAATCATTTAACGAACTCCGAGTGGGCCACTTTAGTGACTAACGCACTCACTAAAATATTAAAGATTTAAATCATGTAAACGTAAATTATTAAGTTTAATAATATCATTATAATACTTAAACTAATGAATTATTAAACTAAGATTGATAAAATAAAAAAAATATTAAAATCAAATTTTAATGCCGATAGTACTTGTTGAAATCGTCCACAAAATAAAAAAACAAAAAAATTGGACGAGAACCAGAAAAAAAAAAAACATGAGTCATTTACACGGCCAAAATTGAGAATTGATTTAAATATAGCCAATTCATTATGCATGTGCAAAAAGTCACTGAATAAACAAACATGCACTATCCATTCTCAATTCACAAAACAGGACAAATCTTTGGCTTATCAAAAACAGTGCTGCAATAAAGTAATAACAATTTGATTTCATTAAAACCAAAACAAAATCATGGCACTGTTAAAACAAATATTTTCGGGAGCAATATTTCAACCATTTGAACGAAATATCAATCCAAAATTAGATACCCACAATTAATTACGCCATAAAAAATTAATTTAAAATATTAATTAACTTTAATTGAGAAAATCCCCAAATTCTCATAAACCCTAAATTGGTAATTTAATTTCTATTAGGTTGCTCTGATACCAAATGTTAAAATTAACTAATATGCGGAAGCAATTAACAAAGGATCCTAATAGAATAATCAAATCAACCAAAACATTAAAGCATATGGCATAATTATCTCAAACGCAAATAATAAGTAATGTTTTCCATTATGCTAATAAAATATATTAAACGCAAATAATAAGTAATGTTTTCCAATCCCAATATCGAATGATTTTCAATTCGCCCTTTGATGATATAAGGAGTTGTTTAATTCTTGATTATTGAATTAAACGCTTAGAGCAGAGTATTTGGTTTTTGAAGGAAGGAAGTAAAAAGAACGTATGAAAAGAAAACTATCTGTTGATGAATTAAAAATATATTTTAATTCACAAAATACCAAAAGATCCTTACACTTTTACCATTATACAAAATACCACTCAAACTTTTTATTTTCACGATATGGGACGGAGAGACTTACACCCGATAATTGCCTCTTCAATACTATACTAATCATCACCGTGTGTACAACAATGGTAATTATCAATTACTTAAAATATATGAATCAACATTAGAAATTAAAAATTTCTAACATCAAGAAAATAAACAAAGAAGCTTTCATACTCCCTTACAAGGACAATTAAAGAATCTTCTTCCTAGATTTAGTGTGGTCCAATCTTCCAATAAACTTGTTTTGTCTCCACAAAAGCATTTAAGTAGATGGCCTTCAAAAATAAAATTAGATCTCTTACTTCTTAGAGGTTGGTCAAATGAAGACACAAATGAAACCATGGAGGAGAACGACGATTGTGATGTCATTCTTTGATTAGGGTTCTTTTTTAAACACTTTATTATTAACTTAATGGAGTGTACATTAGTATTTTCATAAACCACCCTCCTCCCTTTGCCATGTGTCGATCATGTCGATAGTTTATTGTCGCATCAGATTGTTGTGGATGGAAAAAATAAAGGAGTTAACCGATGTTAGAGGCAAAGACAAAATTGCATTGATTTCGTTAGTACAAAGGTAAAATTGCACCTTGCACCGCATTAAACTATAGGGGCAATATTGCTCTTTTTGGAATAATACAGTGGCGTTTTTGCCCCTTTGGCCTTTATGAATTAACCCAAAAAATTAATTGTTCAATAACAATTGCGGAAACAAAGATATATGATGCTAAAATAAAATGAAATTGTTAGTTGATCGTTACGTATAAAATATTCACATACAATTGGTTAATCTAATCTTTCTAATATTGGAAAAAACAAAAAACAAAAAACCTAAAATAAAATATGAAAAAGGTTTCAAATAAAAAAAAAACAAGACAAAACCTATTCTGACTAGTTAGATTAACTTTTTCTGCAAGCTCAAATTTCCAGGTTTTTTAAAGATGACAATTTAATTGTAGCTCAATTGATGGACTATTGGAATTCTTTTGCCTGGCCACTATAACCATTTAAATTAATTAAATAACTCAATTTACTGAGCACACTTTTTTAATAATTGAGTTATAATTTATGATAATTCAATAAGTAAATAGGGTTCAATAGGTTTGGGGTAATTGGATTGTATGGTTTACACTATTTTTTATCATCACCATGCGCATGATAATTATCGTGATGAAATTACCTTAACCACTTAATGAGCAATTAACATCAATTCTAAATTTTGTAGAGCATGAAGGAGAAAGGCCACAACTAATTCAGAGGAAACTAGGTTTTCACCTTTTTAATAAATTAGAATCTCCACAGTCACACACTAATATAAATTCTTTATATTTAAATGAGATCAAAATCTCGAAAATATACCATTGATATTATAGTTCATATTTTAAGAATATAATAAGAATTAGTACAGACTATTTGATATGAAAATTATTAGATTTATATTCTTTATTGGAAAAAGGAGTCCAGATTAAAAGGAGGACAAGTTAACTAATTTGAGAAGATCAAAGCAAAAATAAATAATCGGAAAAGAAGATAAGTGAAATTAGGAAATAGGATTGCAAGAAAATCATTTTTTTTTTGTAAAAAAAAAGGCAAATATTAATAAGAAAGTTAAATTATTTATTTAAATATAAGAAATAATGCTACGCATCCACTGGTTTACAATTTGCTTGTAATCCTTGAGTTGTTATTTTTGGGATCTCAGAAAATCTTACCTGATTAAAAATCATGATTCTCGTATCTTAACATGCAGCTAGAACCAATGACCTTACAACCTGAATAATAATTACAACAAGAGGCATTGGAAACTTTGGCTAATAAATTCTTGAGACATCCTACACACTTATCAGTTGAAAGATCAACAGTACACTGAGTGGTTCCATAAATGTATGTATTGTTAATCCATGGTATTCTTCCTGCAGCATATAAATTTATAGGTAAGTCTCTATCAAATGTTATAAGTGTCACCAAATCTGATAATAACTTCATCCTCTTTGCGTCGTATAAACGAAAATCTTTTTTCTGTTCGTAATCACTAATAATGCATTGATCATCAGTCTGATTGACCTCGCCAAATATCAGTCTGTTTGAATATTTTACAAAACAAAGATCGTGCCAAATTTTGGCTTCTGTATTGTTCGGGCACAACATGCGGAGATTACTAACTGCAAGACTTATGCATTTTCTGCATTTGTTGTTTGTTACGTCTCTGTTGCACATACCAACTCCATAGGCAGCATTTGGTAAATTATCTGCTAATGTTGATGTTACCACTGTATACAATATCGGTTTTGGAAATCTAAATTCAAGATCTTTTAGAATTTTGTCCAAATTTTTTGCGAATTCTTTATTTCCATCATCGTAGGAACAACGGACGCTGACAAAATTTTCTTGCCCATTGATTATTGCGGTACCGACACCCAATAAAACTAATATATATACGATGAACATTCTCCTTTGTTCTAATTAACCCTATTAGTAATTGCTAATTTTATGTTTATATATATGTCCTATAATACTAATTTTTGATTGGTAATCCTTATCATGCGTGTAGTAATTTCCCTATTATTTTGGAAAACATAGCTGCATTTACTTAAATATCCACACCCACACACATATATATAATAATAAGCTTCTTTCCAAGCCCCTCCATTATCCTTCCTTTTTTGAATCTTATCCTAAGATAAAAGAGCCACTTTTTCTAAGCTATGGCATTTCCCAACACAAAACTTCTAATAGCTCTTTCCATCCCATGACAATTGGACGCTTGGAGAAATTAAGTATTTTTTCACCTCAAAGCTATATATTTTTTTTTCAAATTAGTCATTTTCTTTATAAATTATTTTCTACAAGGCTTTTATACTATTTTTTTTTTCAAGATGTGAATTTAAAATAATTAATATGACAAATAATTATGATAAATAAAATAAATTTATCTTAGATTAAAAAATTAAGATCTATTTTGGATCTTAGTATTATTAGAAAAATGAATTATGACAAATAATTATTATACTTGTTGAGCGTTCAATTTTGTATTCTTAACTTTATACAAGTATTGATAACTCTATGCACTCATTTAAAGAAATGGAAAAAAAAAAGTTAATTGTCTTTTCAACTTAAATATATTTATTTAGTCATTAAATTAAAAGATATATTTTTCATTTAGTATTTCAAATAAGCTATTTTTTTTTCTTCTTCTTATTGTTGTGGTTGGAATTCCTATAATTTCATGTATTTCACAAAGAAATACAAATATCCAAGATCATTGATGCATGTGTATTATACAATCACATTTTATAGAAACAATGAATGTAAAATTAAGTCGTAGTCCAAATACCTCTTGTAGAGATTCAATATGTAATGTAGTTTGAAGAGAATTCAAATAGAATTCTTCTTCTCAATTTCCACACAAGAGAGAGAAAGAGCTTCTTCTTCTTCTTCTTCTTCTTCTTCTTCTTCTTTCTAATTTTTTTTATTTGTTTGTTTTAGAATACGTTTTTTTTATTCATTGACTAAGATAACTGACCACTAAGATCATTAATAGGATTGTGGTAACTGCCTAGAGTTGCCCACTTATAAGAAGAGATAAATATTAATTATCTCATTTATTGTTTAAATATTAATAAAGAACTTGGGTTGGGTCGCATCCTGGGTGACACACTCAATTTATTCCAACATCCTCCACTCACATGTGATGGGACAAATTCTCTATTTAATTCTACAAGATTCATACGTAAATGGATCATGTGAAAATGCATACCGTGAGAGTAATTTTAACTATACATATGTTAGGAGTATATAGCTTTTCAAATAATGAAGTTTGGATATGTTAGTATATTGCACCCTAAATCATGCAAATATGTTAATACCCAAATATTCATAGTCATAGTGTTAATAAGACATGACATTGTTAATACGGATAGCCTAGCACATGTTATACTTTTTAAAAGTTTCAAGCAGTGGTTCTCATAGCTGTAATCATGAGATAATCAAAGAAAATAGGTGGATACTTGTTAGAAGAATAAGTACATTGGAGACTTGCCCAGAGAATCCTTAAGTGGATATTAAAGCTATGTCAATAAGGAATCTCATCATAGCAGCGGTACAAGTATTCTTAAATTTAAGACCACTAAAGTTATCTTAAGTGGTGAGTGATATACTTTAACTGCATAATTGCTGTACACACCGGATCCTGAGACAGCTTTGATTAGGGTTACCCAATGATAAAATTAATGCATGTTCATAGGCGAAATGGTAGGACATGAATTTTACTTGTCAAGTTCTTTTTTTAAAAAAAAAAATGCTAACGTCATCAGGCCGCCCCTCGTGAGGGGTGGGCTGCGTGTGAGATTGCTCCTCAGTGAGGGGCTACCCCTCCCGTGCCAGCGCATGCGCGAGGCTATCCCTTGCGAGGGGCAAGCCGCGCGAGAAGTCGCCCCTTGCGAGGGGTGGGCTCCTTCTCAGGGGGGTCCTTTCCGAGGGGCGGGCTGCTAGGGGGCCGCCCCTCAGGCAGGGGCGGGCCGCATAGGAAGCTGCCCCTCTCGCGCGTGCGCTGCAAGGGCTCCCCTCAAGAGGGGCGGGTGACTTCGTAGGCTGCCCCTCGCTACGAGGCCGCCATTCATCGTCCCTCTCGTGAGTCTGGCGTTTTTGCTTCCCCGAAAATGTTGGAATTTATTTTTTGTATTTAATTCTAACGTTTTTCGGGAATTTCTTGAGTCAAAACCATTTTTTTCTGTTTTAACATTAAAGGTTGAGATATAATGGGATTTTTTAGGCTTCTTCGAAAAAGGAGGTTTTTTCTTGGTTGGAAAAAGATAGAAAATAAATTTTAGGGAGCAAAAAAACTAAAATTTTCTTAATTCGTCTTTCGAAGATTGTTGACAAGGAAATCAATTTACGTTCTTGCTTTCCGGATTGATAATTTTGAGGGTAAATTTTTGGGTTTAATTATAATTTATATTTATATTTTTCCTTTATTTTTTCACCATTTTTGCACATCTTGAATATTATTTTATGCGATCAATTTATTTGATTTGTTGTTTTTTGCTTATGATTTAAGTTAATTTAGTTGTTTTTCATATCAATATGATATAAAATCATGTAAAATCACATAAACTACAAGTTTTGCATTGATTTTGAAATAAAAATTGAAGTAGGAGTTCCTGCCTCCTTCCTCCCGATGCGGGGCGAGAAGAAGGTGAGGGGCGGCCTGCCTGCCCCTCGTGGCCAGGCCGCCCCTCACCCTCATTTTTGTCTTTTATGTCTCTTTTTTACCTTTTTTATTCCGTTTTTAGTATTTTTTTTAATCCATATTTTGTTTGGGTTTTTTTGTGTGTGATTATAATTTTATTTTATCATGTAATATTTATTTTTTTATTTTACATGATGATATTTGTTTTTATTATTATTTTGTTAATTAATTTTTTTTAGATTTATTTGCTAACATTATTTTTTATTTTGTTGTTTTTTATTGCTTACAATTCTTATTTTTTTTGTGCGAGCATTTTCAGTGTCAAATGGGGATCCATGGAGATCAAGAGCCATCATTTTGGTTTGGTTTGTTATTTTTCATTATTTTTATTTATTTTACTATATAATTTGTAATAAATTTAGTTTATTTTATCCACATTAAAAAGAAAATCATAGAAAAATATATTATTAACAAATTGGGTATTTTTTCTAATAAAATGAGACCAATGTCCTAATTTTTAACCAATAAAATCTCACTTTTAGAAGGAAGAGTTAATTTTACTCAAAATGCGATCACTCATCCCGATTTTTTTAAAAATAATTCTTCAATTTTTTTGTATGTATGAAGGAACCAATTTTCCTATTTTAAATAATACCCCGCTTTTTGTATAAATTTTATTTATGTTATATTAGTTTCAATTTGGGGGATTGTATTTTTGTCCCAATTTTATTTTTTATTTTTATTTTATAATTTACTTTATTATCTTATTTTTTTTATACTTGATATGCACGTTAATTTTAATGCATGACGTTTGAGAGAGAGATGGAAATTTAATATCAAAAACCCATTTAAAATTAACCAAGGCATTAATAAGAGTAAAGTTCTAAATATTTCTTTGGTTTAAACTCTTGAGCTTAGACGAACTTTCCCAATTTTAAATTGGGTGGCGATTCTAAAATATCTCAAAGGTGCCTAAAAGTTTCATGGGATTGGATGAACTTCCCTAATGTTCTATTGGGTAGGGATTTCAAAATATCTCATATTACCTAAGATCTAGACGTGAACCCTCTCGAGCCCTAAAAGCGAACCTTCGGGAATCGAGTGGGTTCGGCGCGCATCACAGTGGCTACTCTACTGGGGACTTTGAGACTTTACTTTGAAACTGTCTTGGTTAATGATATAATTGGGTTTTTATGAATTAAAATTCAATATCTTTTAACAAAAAATTGCGTTGCATCCATGCTAGAGCCTCAGACCTATGATAGATGGTCCCTTATTTAACCCCGGTGCGTTCCCGAAGCACGACCCTACGTTCACTCAATATGTGGAAGTGTTAAGGACAATCACCATCTCAAGCCTAGTACCTTTTGTTATATCAAATAGAGACCCGATTAGTCGTTATGCTAGTGATGAGCTAGACCCATTGGCAGGAACCATGCTTGGGTAGCCCTAAAATGTCATCACCTTTGACCAAAACTTATATAATGGCAATAGATACTTCCCCTAGGTGAAATGTAATGTAATAATATGCTTACTATATCAGCCATTATATATTGAACAAAATCAACCAAATTGAATGGACATTTATCAAAGGCTTTCAAGCCTCGGTTGGCCCATTTTAATTTAATTAAAGTATTTAAATACATAAGGGTCAAGACCCATACGTATGTGCATTAGATAAGAGGTGTTATACTGTCAAATTTTCTCCATGCACCATACGCATCCAATGGATTCCTCATTAACCTTTGGGTAAAGCCCACCTAGGAAAGAGACCGCACTATATCATGTGTGGGAGAGACAAGGTTGGAAGGATCTATATGCTTGCATGTGGTTTTCTATGCTGCATCAATATGGCCATGCAATGCATATCAATAATGCATCATCCTAACAAGGTGTATTCTGTAGCAATCATAGATTTGTCTAGGTGGTTTAAAGGTCTCGATAATCGGCTAAGAAGGATTCCGCTCTTTGGACTACCGGAACTAGTGTCAGATCGGCGTTCAGATTTATTTTCAGACAGTAGCGAAATATTTTCTTCAGAATCATCAGCAGAACCCATTAGGAGAATCTGATACAACCTGTGCAATGGTTGCTAAAGAAGTGGGAAGAAGAATGGTAGAATTTGAGGCAAGAATAATGGTAATGATGGGGAATCTTCTGCCACTTTAGCACCACTTGCTAGGGAATAACCCACTGCTTCAGTTGGGAGGCAAGATGAACAAGGGCTTATTAAAGAGGATTCCCCTTCGTCAGTTGACCCACCTGCAGTAGGTCCTAGAGTGTCAGCACATGTAGACCGTATAGAAGCTCCTAAAACTGAGAATGACTTGTGGGAAGAGGAGCAAGAGGAGCCGGTGGTAATAAAGGGGATGTCACCCTAGCAAGAAGAGGCAATGTGGAGAAAAAAGGAGGAAAAGTTTGAGGCCATGACAAGGATGCTCACTGTGGGAAGGGGAATGAACCCCAAAGACCGGGAGTTAGATGGTGACGATCTAATTCCCCAAAACTTCAAGATGCTTGACATCCCTAAGCTTGATGGCACTTCTGACCCTGCAGCACACATCAAGCAGTATTCAGTGGTGATGAAGAGGACGACCCTAACTAGAAAGCAGAAGATAGAATACTTCTGCCTGAGTCTTACAGGGGCTGCAATTGACTAGTACCATGAATTGGACAGAAGGTCCAAAGAGGATTAGGACTTGTTGACTGAGGAGTTCCTTAGGCAGTATTATTGCAGTACCAAGATGAAGATCAGACTAAAGGATCTAGAGCTGCTGCAGTAGAATTCTAGAAACTCTTTTCATGAGCATCTCGCTCGGTGGAGGAATTGCGTTATGGAGATGAAGCGTAAACCTGATACCCCTAATCAGATCCGGTTGCTCATTAGAAATGCCAGCCCATAGTTGAGGGAAGGGTTGAAAATGAAGGGACTGAAGGATTGGTAGTCTTTAAAAGACATCGCCATAGAGGCAAAGAGTGAGTATATGGCAAAGAGGGAAAGCAGTGAAGGTTTTATCAAAAAGGGCTACAACAACTTGGGGTAAATAAGTCGGCAGGCTCCAGCAGTGGTCGCAAGACTGGGAAGACAGCTGAGGTGTCGGCTATAGGGGTGAGCCAGAGGTACTTTTCGAATTTGGGTCGACCTTTCTCGTGGGTATTGAAAAGATTGGTAAAGGAAAAGGAAGCTGTAACCTTTACCACCCAATCTAGCTAGAACCCAAGGGTAGGCTGAGCACAAAGATAATGAATATTGTGCATTGCATCAGCATACTGGGCACATGACAGACCATTGCACGAGACTGAGACACCAGATTTAGGAATTGATTGACAGTAAATAGATCACTGATCTTGAATGAAGGGAGAGTAAGAAGAAGTCCAGTTACAATGCCGTGTGTAGACACATGGTCCCGAGTCAAGGGTAATATCTATCAAAAAAATGGCAATTTTAGCTCTCCAGGCAAACTTGATAATTTCTCCGAAAAAAATATAAAGACTTAAAAAATAAAAAATATGTATATATATGTAAAACTAAAAATTAAGATTAGGTTAAATTGATTAGTTAATAGTATAGGATAATTAAAGTTAGAAAAGAACATAAATATAGAGAGGTTAATTAGGTAAAATATGTGATAATTTAAGTAAAATAATTAAATTAAAAAAAAGTCAAAAAATATATATATATATATATGGAGAAAATCATGAGTTGGCCCTACCCTAACTTTGGGGTATAAAAATAAAAAGATAGAGCAAGAGAGAAGGGGGGTCGGCAGATGAGATGAGTGGAGCAAGAAAAGAAGAAAAATAACAAAGAGAAAGAGCATGAAAATGGGGACAGGGTGCCGAGCCAAGAAGAAAGAAAAAAAGAAATGAAAAGCAAACAGAAAGAGAAAGAGAATAGGGATAGAGAGAGCGAGGAAAAAAGAGCTAAGAAAGAAGAAGAAAGAAGAAAAAGCAAATAGAAAAAGCCAAAAAAAGAAACAAAGAAAAGAGAGAAGGAGACCAGGAACGGGATAGAGGAAACCCAAAAAAAAGGAGAAAGAGAGGGGAGGAAGCGAGGGTGCCGCCGACCAGCCACGGTCCCACACGCGCCCCACCGGCAGACCGAGGAGGCCCGGATGAACCGGGTGGTGGCCGTCGATCAGCGGCACTCGCCGGCAGGAAGAAGATCGGCGAGGAAGGACTCGCGGCATTCCAAGGCATTTTTCGACCAACTCCGGCATCCTTCCGGCGCGTGACCGACGGAGACGAGCTCTGGGCGCGGCGATCTGTCTTCCGGAATTGGAGGTGTTGACCACCGGCGAGGAAAAATCAGTTAGTGTTTTTTATTTATTTTATTTTATTTTATTAATATTATCATTTTATTATTATTATTAATTAATTAATATTATTGTTATTATTATTATTATTATTATTATTTGTTTTAGTATTTATTACTATTATTATTATTTTTATTATTATTAATATTATTATTATTATTTGTTTTAGTATTTATTAGACTTGTCAAACTTGGCCCAAACCCAAAAAGCCCCCCAACCTGCCCAATAAAAACTGACCCAAACCCAACCCAATTAAAAACCTACCGATTTAAACCCGCCCAAATAAGGCCCGTATAAAATATGGCTCGTTTGGGTCTACCCCCACTACCCAATAGGCCTCACTTTGCCCCTTCCAGTTTCTATTTGTTGTGGCACTCTCTATCTCTCTCGCTCTCTCCATCGAGTGCTTCCACTTCCGCCTCCTCTTTCCCTCTCCACTGTCTAATCATCGCCGCTACTATCCTCGTCGTCTCTCTCTCTCGTGCTCGCTGCCTCTCTCTCTCTTGTTCGCCACCTCTCTCTTTTGCTCGCTGCCATGTAAGCTCTCCTATTGCAGTATAGATGTTACTCTTATATTGCTGCTACATGTTTAGTTCGTTATTTAGATCTTAAAGATGTATAATTTATAACTTAGTAATCTGCTTATGAGTAATCTGCCAAATTGTGCAATCATAAAAGGAATCGCACACAACAATTTGTTTAAGTGACTTCATTTGGAAATGATGGATATCTGGTCCCTCTCTGAACTACCAAGATCTTTCTGCATTGTTATATATATATATATATTCAATTGATGAGTGTATATATATATATATATATATATATATATATATATATATATATATATTTCGTATTTTGTATTTGTAGTTTTGAATGACAAATGTGAATCCAGTCCCCAATAGCTATTAAAAAAAGAGAAACTGAGTCCATTAGTACTATAGGCATTGAAAGTTGTAAATGCTAGGTTAATGGAGTTTTTCCTTTAGATATATTAATACATGGTTGCTCTTTTTATGGTTAGTAATCGTAGAATGAAATTATCCTTTTGGGGGATTTTAATAAAAGACATAATAATTGAGTTAAAATCATTACCAAATCATTTTGTTATAATTACCTCTGCTACCAATTCTTTTCTTTTTATTATTATTTATTATTATCATTTTAAAGTACCCTCACATCCACTATTCAGATCATCATCTTACACACTTTACCTCCTTTTCTGTTTTCCTACATTGTTTTTCTCTTTGTCTCTTACTTCTTATAACATTAAAACTTAACTGTTAATAGAATTGCTTGAGAAATATGCTTCTTTATTGATGAATGACACTGCTTCATGGTTGATATACATTGCAGGTGAATTGAAACCAACATAGCTATTCGAATTAATTTTCTGAATAAATTGTAGTTTGTTATTTTTTATATACATATGTCAATACGAAAAATCAAAATTGAGACCTTCTCTGTTTATCATCAAGCACTAAACTCATGCATCCTTTCTCCTATTTCTGGCTCTTCAAGAAATATAATTAGCATCTGAATAATATGAACATTATAATCAAAAGAAATTCATTTTATAGAGAAGCTGAGATTTTATTTGTGTGCGAGTTACCAATGGCATACACATTGTTCACCTCCCTAGGATGCAGCAGTGGAACCTGTTGTATTAAAATCCCTTGCAGAGGACCCTCCAATTTAGGGGTATTGATGCTTTGCCCCCCTTGACTTATCTAGTACCAGTTATAGCTGATTAATATAGAAACAGTTAATGGAAAATCGTTTTTGTAATTGAGAAGTTAGCCTATAGTTTAGATCTTTGGAGCCATTACCCAAGTTTTCAAGAAAAATGAAGTCAAAGATATTCTTCATGGTCTATTTTGTAATCATGTATATAAACCTAGAAAATTCATCTCTCTTTGGTGAGGTTAAATGGAGTTGAACCAGACCCTATGTGATGAATTTTAATTTTGTCTTTTTGATTCGGTGCTGGGCTTTGCTTGTTAAGTTTACTGGGTTAGCTTAATCTAACTCAAAAAATTTTTAAAAAAATAAGGGAGTGAAGCTGCTCAAACCTCCTTGTTTCTTGTGTCAATGTATATGGATTCTACTTGTTAAAGGTTTTAAATAGCTTAATTTATGGACCAATTATTTCTCCCTTAAATATGATGTTAATGGTTATTCTATTATAAATGGGGCTCTATAGGAAGATCAGTGCAGGGTTCAGTTGTCAGAAGGGAAATAGATCATATAAATATATTGTCATAATTCATGAAGTGCAATGAAAGTTCTGATAAAATGTTTTAGTGCTCCCTGTATTCGAGGATAAGGCTCTGTTTAATTATCCTAATCAAATTTGTGCATAATGCATGTCCCTTCTAAAAAATGAAATTAGACCTTATGATTGATACAACAGGTTCCACTGCTGCATCCTAGGGAGGTCTTATTAGTAAGGCTTCTCTGTTTCTGACAACACTGTTATGCAAGATTAGATAACATTGGGTCATGTTAAATCAAAGTGTATATGCATGCAATTGAATTTTTTTTTCTTTATTGTTAACAAAGTAAATTTTTTTATTAGTTGAAATACTTACGTAGACTTGATTTTTTCTTTATTGTATTTTGTAGAATCGATCCTAGTGTTTGTAGTGTGGATGAGAGCATTGACACTTCTGCAGAAACAACTTCCAAAAGACGACGTGTATCTTCTATATGGAATGATTTCAATTTCATACCATCAAGTCAGTATGATGATGGAAAATCTAGAGGAAAGTGTAAGTGTTGCACAAAAGAATATATTGCTGATTCTACTCATGGGACTTCTAATTTAAGACGTCACCTGAAGGTATGTCTTAAATTTAATGTTGTGTCTCGGCCCGTTTGCGCCTAAAGCATCCCATTTAGACCACCCAATCTATTTGTGCCAAATTATTTCACATTAGTCACTTTAGTATCTTTTTATTATATCAAAAATTATTTTTTATTAAAAATGGATTAAAAGTGTCAAATCACATCTCGGCCCATTTGGGCCACGCAATCCGTTTGGACCAAAATCGGCCGTTCGGAGCACCCGACTTAGTTGCATATTATTATAAATTTTTTGTACATTCAAAAAATTTTTAGCCCATGGGTTGACCCAACCTGCCCAACCCATTTGGACATTTGACCCATTTATGACCCATGCTTTTTGGCACATTTGTGACCCGCCCATTTATGACCCAACCCAAACTCGTCCAACCCGCCCAATTTGCCACCTCTAGTATTTATTTATTTATTTATTATTATTATTTATTTTTATTATTATTATTATTATTATTATTATTATTATTATTATTATTATTTGTTTTAGCATTTAATATCATTGTTAGTATAATTATTATTTTATGTTATTATTATTGTTAGTATTATTTAGTATTATGTTACCATTATTGTTTGTATTATTTAGTCTATCTTTGTTTTACTATATTATTATTATTATTATTATTATTATTATCATTATTATTATTGTTGTTGTGTTAATGCTATTGTCATGATTATTATTGTTACTATTATTGTTGTGTTATAGTTTTATTGTTATTATCATTATTATTATTGTTAGTATTATTATTATTTTATCTTATTATTATGGTGAGTATTATTTACTTTATTTTGTATCATCATCATCATCATCATCATCATCATCATTATTATTATTATTATTATTATTATTATTATTATTATTTGTTTTAGTATTTATTATTATAGGGATTATCGTCATTGTTATTATTATTATTATTATTATTATTATTATTATTATTATTATTATTATTATTATTATTATTGTGATTGTGTAATTATTATCATTATTATTATTATTATTGTTCATGTTATCATTATTATATTACATTATTGCTATTATTGTTAATTATTGTCATTAATATTGCTATTTCCTTTATCATTATTATTATTATTATTATTATTATTATTATTATTATTATTATTATTATTATTATTATTATTATTATTATTATTATTATTATTATTATTATTATTTTTATTATTATTATTATTATTATTATTATTATTATTATTATATTTTCACCGTTATTATTTATTATCATTATTACTACCATAATTATTATTTTTATTGTCAATGATTATTATAATTATATCATTTGTGTTTCATATTCATTAATTCAGTCAATTTATTTTATTTCTACTGCATTATATTAATTATTTTTCTCAATATATTTCATCCAAATATTTATTTATCATTTAGTTTAATTTAATCCATTATTGACCAATATTATCCTCTGTCGTGATCGCAATCGCGAGGGGCATGTGGCTCGTCCATGGAGCTAGGCGAAGCACGATCGGGGCGAATAGTTTAGGATTTATTTATTCTTCTGAAATATGTATTTATTATTTTATTTTCTTTCATTTGCTTGAGGACTGTAATAAATAATGATTTTCGACCGTGCTTAAAAAGAACCACCACACAAAATGTTTTCTATTAAATTGAAAATTTGTTAATAAAATTTGACTAATGTCCTAGTTTTCATCCCAAAAATGAAAGGTTCACGTTTTCGTTAAAATAAGATCACTTTGTCCTTTTTGTAATAACAAAAAAAGGGCCTAGTCGGAATTCGTGAGCTAAGTCAGAAATTAAAGGTATTTTAGTAATTTGTGCTTGAGGAAATTGGGATATTAAGGATTTAATTGCAAAATTTAAACTAAGTATTCTTAAGTGAAGCCATTATCTAGTGAAGTGTGTGTATTGTACCAAGGATCTAAAGTATTTAGTGGAAGTTATCTTATGTATGTGGTGCATGGTGCCTAGGGCATGAAAGTCTAAGTGGGAACTTTGGGTCTAATAGGATTGTGCCAAGTGGACTAGGTAGGTGAGAGCAACAAATGTGAAGTGAGTGAAGGAGAGAGGAAAGGAAAAAAAGCAGATTTTCTTCTCTCTCACATTTCCTCTCCTCCTTCTTCTTCTTCATTCCGTCTTGCTCTCTCTTGCTTGCTCCAACGCGAACCTTTCACTTTTGAGTTTGGAATTCTGATTTTGAGTTGGGTTTTGAAAGGCAAGTGCTTGGATATTCTTGGGTTGTTTTGGGTTCTTCTTCTCCTTCTTTATTTCTGGTTTTGGTTGTGTAATGCTTGGCTTGACTTAAGTGTGTTCTTGGCTGGGTTTTATGCAAGAAACAGAGGAGAGAAGGAAGAACAAGGGAAAAGAGAAAGTGGGACTTTGAGGAAGAGTGAAGCTTTACTTTTGAGGTTTGGGAGCTTTGTCTTGAATGTGTGCTTAAATGGAATTTCTTTGCCTTGTTCTCATTTGGATTGTGTTTGTGTATTTGTGTTATTGTTTCTAGAATTTTGAGTGTTGGGTTTGAGTATATGCATGGGTTTGTTTGAGTATGGATGATGATGTGAGATGCTAGTGTAATAGTAATAATATGTATGTGATATTGAAGTGATTTGAGCTTGGTGTTGTGCATGAAATTGAGTTAAGTTTAATGGTGTAAAGTATGTCTATAAATGATTTTGAGCATGTTAGATTCAATGTGTTTAGCAATTTGAAGAGTGTATGCATGATGCGTTCAAGTGGTTTTGAGTTGAGAGTTAAGTTTTAGTGTAAACAAGTGTGTTTTTCTTCAATATCTGGGTTCTGGGCGGTTTACACGGCGGTAAGGGAGGGCATACCGTCGTGTAAACCTATTCTGTCTTGGTGTTGTTCCCATGTCGTCTTTTTACACGGTGGTAAGGGAGTTCCTTACCACCGTGTAACAGGTTAGACGGCGGTAAGGAGAGTGCATACCGCCATGTAAACTACCTGTCACACCCTATTTTACCCCTAGTAGAATGAGCCATGGATGTGCATGTGCATTGTGTGAGTTTTGGCATGTGTAAAGGGCATTTTGGGTAGAAATGCATGTTTTAAAAGTTTTGTTAGCATGTGGGTGCATGTGTGGTGTTAGGGTGTGAATTAGTTGGGTTGCACTTGGGTGTGTTTACTCATATGTTTGTAGAGTGTGTTTTGGGGCTGTGCTTGTGTGTGTGTGTGCTCACACACTTGTAGGGTGTTATTAGTTGGGAGAGTTTTGGGTGCATGTGATACATGATTTTTGTGTTTGAGTGGTTGATTTCCACCACTAGAGAGATGCCATGTGTCTAGGGTTGGGTAAGGGTAAGTAAAAGGAGGAAAGGAAGTTAGGAAATAATATTTTCTATTCCCTTTTTCCGTTCCTCTCCTCCCTCTACTGCTCTTCTTCCTCTTCTTCACTCTTTGGTTTCCCTAGCTTGGATTCAAGCTCTTGGTAGTGGGAATTGATCACACCTTGCATTTAATTAGTAAGTTTTCTGCATTTTCCATCTTCTTCTTCCTCTTCTTCATCTTTCTTCTTCATATTTTCTGGATTTGGGTTTTAATCTAGAGTTGCTTTGTTGTGGATTTTGTTCGGTTGGGCTTAGTTTAGCCTCCTCGTGAACCGAAGGGTAAAGAGAAGGCAGGATCTAGTGGATCTAAGCATTAGGAGCAAAGGATTTCAAGGTTTGGGAAATTTCCTGTTTTTGTATGTAAATATGTTCATGTATGTGTTCTTGGTGATTTTTGGAAATTGGCTGATAATATGCTCTTGATATGGCATGTATGTTATGGGTTTTTGTTTGGGTAAGGTAATTTTGCATGAGCTTGGGATTATTGTAGTGATTGTGAGGATTAATGTGGTTCTGCTACAAATTTATGGGTTTTGATAATTTGTGAGATTGTGTGTTTGAATTGATGTTTGGTGTGAAATTACTTGTTGATAAATGTTATATTAGGGGTATTGATGGTGATGGATGGCTGGATTTGAGGTAAGAGACCATTTGGATTTGATTTGTGTGTTTGTGGGTGTGTTTTAAAAGAGGAAGAAATCTGCAGAATTCTACAGATTTTGGGAATCCCGACTCTGTCGCGATCGCGACACTGTCGCAAGTGTGACAGAGACCGGCGGTCTTGGCCTCTGCTGTCGCGAGCACGTGACCCTATCGCGAGCTCGCGATAGCAAAAGTGGTGTGTGCTCTCTGTCGCGAGCGCGACGGCGTCGCGATCGCGACAGAGCACAATGCTGGCCCGTGCTGTCGCGAGCACGCGATGGTGATGTTTAGACTCTCTATCGCGAGCGCGACAGAGTCAGATTTTTTCCCCCTCCCCGCGATCGCGAAGTCCGTCGTGCGCGCGCAGCGAAGAGAATATGGTCTCTGTCGCGAGCGCGACAGCCTTGTTAGGCTGAATGAGTTTTCCTTTGGTGTGTGTGTGGTTTTTGAACTCCAGTTTCTTTTGGTGACTATAAGCCTCATATCTGTTAACTTATAATTTATGCGAATGCGACTCCAAGATATGAATATGCCTATGTGTATGTAAATATATATATATATATGATTTTGGGATATAATGGAATGAATTGAATGGCTTATGCATAACCTGCTAGAGTCAGTTTAGTGGATAGTTAGGCATTCCTAATAGAGTCCTATAGCTGCAGCCTCTATTCAGTTTGGACCCCGATCAGGTCCCCGTTTGTTTCCTCGTGAACCCTTTAATGTGTTTGGATCTTGTTTAAGGTCCCTTAATAAAATGTTTTGTAAATGACAAAGTAAAATGATTTGCGATTCGTACCCGTAAGGTACTGTCAGTAATCGGCTCGTACCCGTAAAGTACTGCCCGTTCACTCGTTATCCACTACCTCGAGTCAGCAGGTGCTTAAATACTTTGAACTGTTTGATTATTATGAGAAGGTATTATCCGAATATGTTTATTAATGTGATTTTATGAAGACAGTTATGTTATATCAAATGTATGAATCTATATGTTCGTATGTTCATACTCTTATATAATGTGTATTTCTGACTATGCCATTTGTATATGTTTGCTTGACGACCATTGTGAATGGCCGTCCATTTGAATTGTGTGTTTCCCCACTAAGCGTTTATCGCTTAGCACGGTGTGTTTACCTGTGCAGGTGCGGAAGGAGTTGCTTGGGAGAGTCGTCGCAGCCAGGCCAACACAGCTGGGTTTTAGTGTAGGGTTTAATTTTTGTAATCTGATGATTCTTTTTGTATAGAACTCTCTTATGATCATTTTGTAATAGCTTTCGCATATTTATAAGTGTATTTTTTGGTTATGTAATTATCTTTTGTACCTTCGGGTTGAGCAAACAGTAATGTAATGGTTTCCGTTATATTAATGCATGATCAGCTTCTTTCATGATTGGTTTTGTAAAATTTTAATTACCCTGCATTTCGGTATGTACGTTCGTGTGCGAATGTATGATTATCCTGTATTTGTGTGGTGACACCTTTACCCATACGGCATCTCACTCCTTATCGGATGGGATCGCCTACGTATAGGTAGGGGGTGTTACACTAACTCTGTTTCCCTTATTTCTTGATCCTTCTACAATATGGTATGGCTCGTTCCATACCACCGTGTGGGGTATCTTACACGGCAGTAAGGTATCCCCATACCGCTGTGTAACCCTCTCCTGTTTTCAAATTTAGTTCTTTAAATGGTATTTGATTTTGGGGGATTTGCATACTACTTTAAAACTTGTGTTTTTCCCTAAAATGCATCTTAAAAATCCTTCGCATCGTTTCTCACTCTTGCATGGGTCTTGCATGATTTCTTTTACTTCAATCACTTGTGAATATGCATTTGTTTAATCTTTTCATGCTTATGCAAGTTATGTGCCGTGATATATAAGGTCTATGCATGATTTATATATTTATGCAATGGATTGATAATATGTATACTTGAAATAGTGATTTGTCATATTGTTAAATTTTGAAAGTGTGTGTAGAGCCTGAAGTGCCAAGGTAGTGATAATTAAGTATGCTTAAGAAGGGTTAGTGAGTGCAGCTGCTAGTGTTGACCCCGCTATGGGTCAAGTGATTACGGTTGACCTCCGTTATGGTCTTAGTGAAAATGTTTTGGGACTCCGGTCTCCCTTGATACCTTCGGGTATAAATATTTTGAGGCTTCAGTCTCCCTTGTAGTGTTCCCGTATCCTCCACCAGTGAAATTTAGGCTATTATTTAAAGTGTTTGGTTTTTGCGTAGTGAAGTCTTTTGAACATTATGTATTTCCTGTTGGTGTAATGGCTTATTGCCTTCTGTTAATAAGTTCTGATTTCATATAGTGAATTAATTTATGTATTCCTTTTTCCCTCTACTTAGTGAATTCAGTGTGATGCTTAATTTATGTGTTTTTGCATGATATTATTGTATAGTATTCTATTATTCTTGTTTCTCCCACTAAGCGTTATCGCTTAGCACGGGCTATTTTTTCATGTAGGTGGCAGGTTTTGTCCAGTTCGTCGCGCATCTGCAGGGTTGGCCACTAGGAGTAGAGTTTTTATTTTATTGTGTACTCCTCCTGTATTCTTTTTGTATATGTAATTTTATTAAGGATCCTTTGTAATTCTGAATGATGTATTTATTATATTTTAATTTAATGTTAAGCTTATGGATGTTTTGAGTTTTGTTATTGTTATTGTACGCTTCCTCTATGATATTTTTGCATGTCTATGAGTGAGCGTGTGGTAGCGCACCGGCATTTTTCCAATGGAGGCATCGAGGGTGTTACATGTTTTGGTATCAGAGCGCCGGTTTAGGCGGTTCTGGTTGTTTTTGATTGTTAAGTGTCGAGTCTTTGCATGCGAGTCAATTTTATGTCGTGGCCTAATGCAGATGTGTCTTGTCTTGTGTAGTGTCTAGATGGAGTCTGATCTAAGTGAGAACGTAGGTGAGACAACGAGCAG
Organism: Excoecaria cochinchinensis; assembly: GCA_947683425.1. NCBI lineage: Eukaryota > Viridiplantae > Streptophyta > Magnoliopsida > Malpighiales > Euphorbiaceae > Excoecaria > Excoecaria cochinchinensis. The sequence continues at coordinate 8,812,514 of CANTUQ010000029.1, read as the reverse complement.
TGTGAATGCAGTTAGAGTCGAGGAATCTGCTTAGCAGCATCAGCGAGATGAGCGTCATGGTATGCCCGAAATGGGATTTGAGAATCCGGCTTTGGTATAAGGTTTGCTTCAGTTAGTGGAGAGGTTGGCGACTCCTAAGACTCCTACTGAATTATTGAGAAAGAGAGGAGCCGAATATTTTTATGGAACTGCATTGGATCAATCGAATGTGGCCGAGTTTTGGATTGAGAGAGTGGATCGGATTTTACAAGAGATTAAATGTCCCGCAAATTAGAGGGAATCTTGTGCAGTGTCGCTACTTCAAGGGTCAGCGTATGATTAGTGGAAGCTTGTGCTTCGCAACCCTTAACGACCGGCTGAGTTGACATGGAATTTCTTCAAGCAAGAGTTTGAACTAAAGTATGTGATGAAGGCATACCGGGAAGCTAAGTGGAAAGAGTTCATTAGTTTGAAGTAGCGGGGTATGTCAGTGAGTGAGTACGAGAAGGAGTTTAGCCGGTTGAGCAAGTGTGTGCCTGAACCGTTGTTAAAGGAAGAGTTTAAGTGTCAGCATTTCCAAGATGGGTTGAGAGAAGTGATTCGAAGTCCCTTATCGGCGATGGCGATTATGCAACCGGTTGGGTATTATCAGTTAGTGGCAGCAACAATCAAGTTAAAAGAATCTGAGTTGATTAAGCAGAAGATTGAGCAAAAGAGGAAGGTACCGAATAGTGGACATGGAAGTGTTAAGAAGTCGAGAGGTGTTCCAAGTGGTCAAGGAATGAAGGGTTTGATTCCAGTGCATTCAGAGGTCGGGAGTATTGCGCCACCCTCTAGCAGGGGAAGCGTGATTCCGAAATGCGAGCACTGTCAGAAACGCCATTAGGACGAGTGTAGGAGAGCCTCTGGAGTGTGTTTTAGATGTGGAGGCAAAGAGCATATGGTGGTGAGTTGTTTGGACCGAAGAGAGCTTCAGGATCGACCCGAGAGTGGAGTGAGTGCTCAAAGATCAAGAGGGAATTGAAGTGGAAGAGGCAGTGGACGACCTTCACAAGCGCCGTCGGAGTCAGTGCAAAAGCCACAAATTGAAGAAGTCTATGTGCGTCCGCGAGTGTATGCAATGCTTGGAGAGGATACAGCTGATCGAGCAGGACCTTTCGGTAAGTTATGTTGTTAGCCTTTTATTATGTTCGGTTTGTTTTGGGTTGTTTGGATTTGCGGATACTGGGAAAATTTTGAGGACGGAATTTCTTTAAGGGGGAGTGATTATAACAACCCAAAAAGGGCCTAGTCGTAATTCATGAGCTAAGTCAAAAATTAAAGGTATTTTAGTAATTTGTGCTTGAGGAAATTGGGATATTAAGGATTTAATTGCAAAATTTAAATTAAGTATTCTTAAGTGAAGCCATTATCTAGTGAAGTGTGTGTATTGTACCGAGGATCTAAAGCATTTAGTAGAAGTTATCTTGTGTATGTGGTGTATGGTGCCTAGGGCATGAAAGTCTAAGTGGGAACTTTGGGTCCAATAGGATTGTGCCAAGTGGACTAGGTAGGTGAGAGCAACAAATGTGAAGTGAGTGAAGGAGAGAGAAAAGGAAGAAAAGCAGATTCTCTTCTCTCTCACATTTCCTCTCCTCCTTCATCTTCTTCATTCCATCTTGCTCTCTCTTGCTTGCTCCAACATGAACCTTGGACTTTTGAGGTTGGATTTATGATTTTGAGTTGGGTTTTGAAAGGTAAGTGCTTGGATATTCTTGGGTTGTTTTGGGTTCCTCTTCTCCATCTTTATTTCTGGTTTTGCTTGTGTAATGCTTGACTTGACTTAAGTGTGTTCTTGGCTGGGTTTTGTGCAAGAAACAGAGGAGAGAATGAAGAACAAGGGAAAGGAGAAAGTGGGACTTTGAGGAAGAGTGAAGCTTCACTTTTGAGGTTTGGGAGCTTTGTCTTGAATGTGTGCTTAAATGGAATTTGTTTGCCTTGATCTCATTTGGATTGTGTTTGTGTATTTATGTTGTTATTGCTGGAATTTTGAGTGTTGGGTTTGAGTATATGAATGGGGTTGTTTGAGTATGGATGATGATGTTAGATGCTAGTGTAATAGTGATAGTATGTATGTGATACTGAAGTAATTTGAGCTTGGTGTTGCGCATGAAATTGAGTTAAGTTTAATGGTGTAAAGTATGTCTATAAATGATTTTGAGCATGTTATATTGAATGTGTTTAGCAATTCGAGGAGTGTATGCATGATGGGTTAAAGTGGTTTTAAGTTGAGAGTTAAGTTTTAGTGTAAACAAGTGTGTTTTTCTTCAATATCTGTGTTTTAGGCGGGTTACACGGCGGTAAGGGAGGGCATACCGCTGTGTAAACCTATTCTGTCTTGGTGTTGTTCCCATGTCGTCTTTTTACACGGCAGTAAGGGAGTTCCTTACCGCCGTGTAACAGGTTACACGGCGGTAAGGAAAGTGCATAGCGCCGTGTAAACTGCCTCTGTTTCCCTTATTTCTTGATCCTTTTACAAGGTGGTATGGCTTGTTCCATACCACCGTGTGGGGTATCTTACACGGCGGTAAGGTATCCCCATACCATCGTGTAACCCTCTCTTGTTTTGAAATTTAGTTCTTTAAATGGTATTTGATTTTGGGGGATTTGCATACTACCATAAAAGCTATGCTTTTCCCTAAAATGCATCTTAAAAATCCTTTGCATCGTTTCTCACTCTTGCATGGGCCTTGCATGATTTCTTTTACTTCAATCACTTGTGAATATGCATTTGTTTAATCTTTTCATGCTTATGCAAGTTATGTGCCGTGATATATAAGGTCTATGCATGATTTATATATTTATGCAATGGATTGATAATATGTATACTTGAAATAGTGATTTGTCATAGTGTTAAATTTTGAAAGTGTGTGTAGAGCCTAAAGTGTCAAGGTAGTGGATAATTAAGCATGCTTAAGAAGGGTTAGTGAGTGCAGCTGCCAGTGTTGACCCTGCTATGGGTCAAGTGATTACGGTTGACCTCTGTTATGGTTTTAGTGAAAATGTTTTGAGACTCCGTGTAGACACCGGGTCCTGAGTAAGCCTAGATCGAAGTTACCCAATGATGATAATTGCCTTCAAAGGCTTAAAAGGTTAAAAGTGATGGTTTTCTCGTCAAATTTGCATTTTAGAGTGAAAAATTAGAAAATGATAAAAAATATTTTAAAAATTAATTTTGAAAAATGGGGGCTTAAAATTATGATGTTTTTAGTCAATTTATAATTTAAAAAAAAAAAAAGTCGGATCGCGAGTGTCGGGCGCGGCGGCGTGCTGGCGCCCAGCTCGCAGGCGCGTGGGCGTCCAACTCGCAGGCGCCTGGGCGCCCAGGCGGCCATCGCGCTGCGGGCGCAAAGGCGACGCTCAGCGTTGCCGATGCTGCGCGTCGCTAAAGGCGCGCGCAGCATCGCGCACGCTGAGCGCCGCACGGAGCGCTCGTGCGCGAGCGCCAGCGCTCGGATTTCGCGCGAATCTCGCCTGGTTGCCGCTCCGACGCCCGCCCCTCTGTAGCGACGGGCATCCTGGCCGTCGGAATAGGGTCTGTTACCCTATTTTCCATTTTTTCAGCCTTTTTTCCGATTTTTTCACCCAAAAATCCGTTTTTATCCCAAAATTAAGGGTTTTTGACTTCAAATAAAATTCCAAAATATTTTTTATAGATTATTAATTAATAAAACTTGATTTTATCCCCAAAAATAAAGGAATTTGAATAAAATTAGGTTTGTTTTCCTTAATTAAATTAGGGCAACATTTTCTATTCTTGAAATACTTTATGATGAATAAAAAAAGGGGAGCCTCCACTACTATTTTTTTACATCAGAATTTCCAGCATTTCTCTCCCTCTTTGATTTTTCTTCTAAACATTTTCAGATTTTTCTTTTAATTAAAAAGGTTTAATTGAAATTGAAAGATCAATTTTCAATTCTTAATTATTCCAATTAATTTCTTTGTTTTTCCTCCATAAACACAAGAAATTAATCATCATTTTGAAATCAATTTCTTTTTAATCTTAAGCATACAAATCAATTCTTTTGTTTTTCTCCATAAACAAAGAGAATTAATTTTATTGCTAAATTATTCTTTCAAGCAATTTTCCGGAAAATCATCACTTTTCCTTCATCAGATCCAATATTCTGAGGGTAAATATTCTAGGCTCAATTTCAATTTCTATTTTATTTTTATTTAATTTATTCATGTATATTTTATTGTTTTATTGATCTATTTATTGTTTTCATCTATTCATTTGTTGTATTGATCTTATATTTGTTCCATTTAATTGTTTATATATGATTTGATTTTTATTCATGTGAATATTGTTTTTTAATTCCTAACATGTAAATAATTTATTTTGATTCCTCATTACTTTTAACATGCAAATAATTAATTAATGTAAATTAATCTTTTTGCCATGTAAATAATTTGTATTAATTATGAACACATCAATTAACCTTGTTATATATCATTATTATTTTCATCATTCCTTTGTTTACTAATTTTTATCATTGTTACATGATTTTATTATCATTTGTTTATTTATTCATTCATTATTTTTCACTTATCATCATTATTTTCATCATGTGTATATTTTCATGTACTAATTAATTAACATGTTTTATTTTATTTTCATCACATAATTTAATCATTTATCACATATAATCCATGTTTCTCATTTTATTTTGGTTTGTTAATATTTTTGATTCCATTATCATTCTTTTCATATCATCTTATTTTATTTTAATTTGTTATTCATTATTTTGTATGTTTAATTGATTTAATTACTAATATTATTTTATTTGTATTTTGTTTTTATGTCTAAACTCATTTTTTCGCTTGGGCATTTTTGCGAGAACATCGAGAGGTCCAAAAAGGCTCATCTGGTTCATATATTTATTTGTAATATTTTATTTAATTTTGCCATATAATTTTCTTGTAAAATTATTTATTTAGGCTCGCTAGAAAGAAAATCACAAAAACATTTTTATTAATTAACTTGACATTTTTTTTCTAAATAAAGGGGGACCAATGTCCTAGTTTTTCATACCCAAATAAATCATCACATTAAAACTGTTTCATAATAAATATGCATGCGAGGACCAAAGTGCTCAAAATAAATGAATAACCCGTTTTATGCATGTATAGCACATTTATAAACGAGGGTTGTATTCTGCCCTTAATATTATTGTAAATTTATTTTATGCTTTAATGCTATTTTATTTTATGCTCTTAAATGGATGAATGCGCTTTAATTTCAATTGCATCGTGTGGAGAGAGAGCGAATTAATGATATTAAAATTTGATCATAAAATAATCGAGGTAGAAATAGATGAGAAATCCCGAACCCAGCTCTGGTCTTTGGGCTCAAGAGGTTAGAGGTCATCCTTCAAGATATTTCTTGAGTCACGAGACTTTAGCGCTAATCCTAGGCTCCTTAGGGCAAGAGGTTCACCTTCTACGACCCCTCTGGCTGGCCCAAAATGGATACCAAGCGCAGTCTTAGGCTCTCCGAGGCGAGAGAAACTTTTCCAATGTTCTATTGGGTGGCGACTCCATGAAACCTCTTTGTTGCCCAACATAGACGCACTTGCGATTTATCGCAAGCTGTCAACGGACCCACAAATGCCCCGATCGCCCACGTGGGGGCGGTCCGAAAGGGCGGCGTTCGGGATCCAGCGCGCGTCACAGTGGCGACTCCACTGGGGACATTTATGGTTCGAGATTTCGATTCGAAAATACCTCTTTTAACATTTATGATTAAAATTTACTTCATAAATTCACCTTCTCTCAAATTTGCAGTTGCATATCATTAGAGCCTTAGAATACGCTAGTTTGGTCCCTCTTTTAGCCCCGGTGCGTTCCTGAAGCACCTCCTCATTTTCACTCAATTTGGGGAAGTGTTAAGGATAATCACCAGCCCAAGCCACATACCTTAATGGTATATCAAAATGGTGACCCGATCGGTCGTTTCGCTCGTGATGAGCTAGACCCGTCGGCAGGGATCATGCTTGGGTAGCCTTAAAGTAACATCTCCCTTGTCCAAAGCTCATATAATGGCCATAGCTACTTTCCACAGGTGATATGAACCCTAATTCCATGCTTGCTGTATGGATCCTCATGTATTGGGTGAGTCCAGATGTCTCGCTTGGTAACCTAGCCAAAGGCTTCCATGCCCCGGTAGGGCCATGTCGAAATTTGTGGAACGTCTAAATACATGACGATCACTATCCATCCGCTTGTACATTAGTATAGGAGTGTTATGCTGTCGGTTTTTCACCGCGCACCATACGTGTCCATTGGGTTCCACGTTAATCCATAGATCAAGCCCACCTAGGAAAGAGACCGCACTACCACGTGTGTGGGAGATATAAGGTTGGAAGGATCTATCTGCTTGCATGTGTTTGTCTATGTTGCATCAGCATGAGCATGCATTGCATTTTAATCATGCACCATCTTAACAATTTTTGCATTTCAGCCATCATAGATTCTCCTGGGTGGTCTAGAGGTCCCGACGGATGGTTAAGAAGGACGCCGCTTTTGGGGTTAACAGAGTTAGTGTTGGATCAGAGTTCAGATTCAATCTCAGAAAATAGTGTGGGGTTTTCTCTCGAATCATCAACAGAAGTAAGCATGGCTAATCCATCAAATGAGTCTGATGCAACCCGGGCAATAATTGCTGAGGAGGTAGGAAAGAGGATGGAGGAATTTGAAGCCCGCATGATTGCAATGATGGGCAATCTTGCCACCACAATAGCTGGGCAATAAGCTACTGCTGCCCCTATCCGAGTACCAGCTGAACAAGAGGTTGTAAGAGAAGAGCGTCCTGCTACAGTTAACCAACCAGTGGTTGACCCACCTGTTGTTGAGCAAAGAGTGCCTGCACCTATTGAGCGCAGAGAGGGCCCCAGGTCTGAAGCTGAGTTTGGGGGAGATGAGCTAGAGGAGCATACAGTAGCTAAAGATAAGTCACCGAAACTGGATGAGGCAATGTGGAGGAAAATGGAAGAGAGATTTGAGGCCATGGCAAGGATGATGACCTTGGGAAAATGAATGAACCCGGAAGACCGAGAGCTAGATGGGGATGACCTGATTCCCCAGAATTTTAAGATGCCGGATATTCCCAAATTTGATGGCACCTCTGATCCTGCCGCACACATCAAGCAATACTCGCTGGTCATGAAGGGAACGTCCTTAACAAGAAAGCAAAAGATAGAGTATTTCTGCTTGAGTCTCACAGGAGCTGCTATTGATTGGTACCATGGGCTTGAGAGGAGGTCCAAGGAGGATTGGGACTTGCTAACCGAAGAGTTCCTTAAGCAGTACGATTGCAGTACCCAGATGGAGGTCAATTTGAAAGATCTAGAGTTGCTACAACAGAAGGCTGGGGAGTCCTTCCATGAGTACCTTACTCGGTGGAGAAACCGGGTTATGGAGATGAAACGCAAACCGGATACTTCTGATCAGATCCGGCTGTTCATTCGAAATGCCAGCCCCTACTTGAGAGATGGATTGAAAATGAAGGGACTGAAAGACTGGGAATCCCTGAAGGATATCGCCATAGAAGAAGAGGGAGAATATTTAGCCAAGAGGGCAAACAGCGAGTCCTATGCCAGGAAGGGATACAACAATCAAGGGACAGCCAAGCCAGCAAGTTCCAGCAGTGGTAACAGAGTTGGGAAGACTGCCGAGGTGTCTGCAATCGGGGTAAATCAGAGGTATTTCTCCAACTTTGGTAGGCCTTTATCATGGGTACTGAAGAGGCTAATAAAAGAAGGAAAACTGCGGCCCCTATCACCTAGGCCGGCCAAGACCCAAGGACAGCCAGGGCACAAAGAGAATGAATACTGCGCATTCCACCAACATACCGGGCATTTGACGGATGATTGTATAACACTAAGACATCGGGTCCATGATCTAATTGACAACAAGCAGATCACCGATCCTGAGCAGAGGGAAAGCAAGAAGAAGTCCGGTTATAATGCAGTGCCACCTCCAGTCTTTATGATTGGATCGAGCCTATCAGAATGGTATGTGATGCAAGACCTATATGGAAATGAGTATGTCGCTATTACTCTCCCTGCAGTGGATGGAGAAGGGGTTTCCGTGGCAGCAATAGACTGTTGGTCTACTAGTGAGAGTGGAGATGATGAAGATGAGAAAAATGGAGAGTTTACGGATCCGTGGGATTCAGAGGAAGAAGAAAGAGTAGAAGCAGTAACAAGAAGTGGGAGGGTCATTCCAGAAGCCGAGAAGCAGCAGGACCCAGCACAAGCAATCGCAGAGAAGGAGCCGGAAGAAAATTCAATATTGAAGCAACTAAAAAAGACCACGGCTCAGATATCTATTTGGGACCTCTTGAGACAGTCCCCCTCTCACCGACAGAAGTTAGTTGAAGCATTGAGTGTATCCACCGTAGCAACTACAATCTCTCCATCCGAGCTTTTAGACCTTGTAAAGGGGGGATCCGGGGAGAAGTTGGTTTTCTCTGATGCAGACCTACCAACAGAGGGTCGCAGCCACAACCGACCTTTGTACATCAAGGCACAGATCAATGGTAAACACACCGCTTGCGTCATGGTTGATGAAGGGTCATCAATAAATGTTTGCCCTTTGGTAGCGCTTCAGGCCTTCGGGATGGATGAGAGTATGTTAAGCAAATCTGACCTGACCATCACTGCCTACGATAATTCTAGGAGGCAAGCATTGGGAACTTTCAAAGCTTTAGTAAAGACGGGGCCTATTGAGACAGAAATGGATTTTGTGGTTCTACCGATCCCAGCAAACTTCTCAGCTCTGCTTGAAAGACCGTGGTTCCATAAGTTAGGAGGAGTGCCATCTACCTTACACCAGATAATTAAGATACCTCATGAAGGAGAGGTAGTGACCATTAAAGCAGCAAGAGAGAACCAAGTGTCTGCTTTGGAGATCTCTAATCAGCCATTCAGTGGCTTTCATGTATCAGTGATCGGAGAAGAGCAAAGCTTAGAAGGTAGCCCTCAAGTGGTGAATATGCTGAAAAAGATGCACTTCCTCCCAGGGGCTGGTTTGGGAAAAGAGTCACAGGGACTGCAGAATGCTATCACTACACGTGGTCAAAAAGATCAAAAGGGGTTGGGCTACAAAGGAAAGTATGGTAAGAAGAAAGTGTCAGGGAAGATTCCCCATATTTCGGAGAGCTTTGTGCCATCATCATCGGTTTGTGCTTACACCGGAGAAGAAGAGCCGCAGTGGGTAGATGGGAAGATTACCCCGGGTTTTGAAATTTTCAATGATGTCTTTGATTGGGAAATCGGAGTTGTTACTGCTGTAGAGAACTTTTGGGATGAGGAGATTATGACCCAATGCAGCATCTGGGATAGAGGTGAATCCGAAGAGATTGTAACTGATAAGCTGTTAGCCACCAGACTTAAGGGGAAGGAGAAGATAGTGGAACCAGAGCCGAAGAGTGAAGATCTCAAGATTTCACCAAGCCAGGAAGCCAAAGCACAGTCAGCTCCAGCATCGGCGTTGACTGAAGTTGATAGTCATTTAGATTCTCTTTTTATACCAAAACTCTTTGAGGACAATGTTAATGTTTCTGATTATGTTAATGAGATGAATAACTTTGCTTACTTGTGTGATGTTTCTGATGATTTCATTTCGCATGATCATAAGCATGATGCATTCATTTTTGATATCAATTCAACTGGTACAACCACATTTAATCTCGGAACTTTGGAAAATCCAAAGGAAATTTTGCTAGCATCAGACATAACTCCTGAAGAGAGAATAAAATTTGAGAGAATATTAAAAAAATATGAAAAAGTCTTTGCCTGGACCTATGAGGATATGCCGGGAATAGATTGAGATGTTGCCGAACATGCCATCCCAACTTACCCAGAGTTTAAACCAGTCAAGCAAAAGCTTCGGAGGCTTAGGCCAGAGTGGGCACAGAAAGTGAAAGAGGAGATCCATAAGCAGATTGACGCTAAGTTCCTGATAGAGGTTCAATACCCAACATGGTTAGCTAATGTGGTTCCTGTAGCTAAGAAGGACGGTAAGGTTCGAGTATGCGTTGACTATCGAGACCTTAACAAGGCCTGTCCGAAAGATGATTTCCCTCTTCCTCATATTGATGTGCTAGTAGATAGTGCTGCTGCTTGCATGATGTATAGCTTTATGGATGGATACGCAGGGTACAATCAGTGGACCGGATCAAGACAGCCTTTATCATCGAGTGGGGGACATATGCCTACCGAGTTATGCCTTTTGGGTTGAAAAATGCAGGAGCGACTTATCAGAGGATGGCGACCAAGGTTCTCAATGACTTAATCCACAAAGAAGTGGAGGTGTACGTTGATGACATGATGATTAAGTCGGCTACCAGGGAAGGTCACTTTGAGGCTTTAGAAAAGTTCTTTCAAAGAATTAGCAAGTATGATTTGCGCCTCAATCCCAAGAAGTGCCTTTTTGGAGTTACATCAGGAAAGTTGTTAGGCCATGTAGTAAGCCAGAGGGGAATCGAGGTAGATCCCGATAAAGTTAAAGCCATAAGAGAGATGCCAGTGCCCAAGAAGGAGAAGGACGTCAGAAGTTTCTTAGGAAAGCTTCAGTACATCAGCCGATTTATTGCCAAGCTAACTTCAGTATGTGAGCCTATTTTCAAGCTTCTTAGGAAGAATCAGCCGATGATATGGAACGATGACTGTCAACTGGCCTTTGACACCATTAAGGACTATCTGCTAAATCCTCCGGTACTAAGACCACCACGCCGTACCAAACCACTAATCTTGTACCTGGCTGTGGAAGATAACTCAGTGGGTGCTATGATGTCTCAAGAGGACGATTTTGGTGTGGAGTTTGCAGTTTATTATCTTAGCAAGAAATTCCTTCCGTACGAAGCCAAATATGTAGAGGTAGAAAAGATTTGTTTAGCAGTTATCTGGGCTTCTAAGAAGTTGCGGCACTACTTTCATTCCTTCAAGGTACAAACGGTTGCCAAATATAATCCGCTCAGATACCTCCAAGAAGCACCCTCTCTACTAGGGAAGATGGGAAGATGGTTACTGCTGTTGCAGGAATTTGATATTGAGTACATAACCAAGAAAACCATTAAGGGAAGGGCGGTAGCAGAATTCTTAGCCGAGCATCCTATTGAGGGAGATCAGTTTGAATACAACTTCCCAGATGAAGATGTTACGGCCATAGCAGTGCAAGGATGGCAATTATTCTTTGATGGAGCAGTCAATAATAAGGGAGCAGGCGTAGGAGTTATTCTTATGACCCCAGATGGTGAAAGACTACCATTGGCTAAGAAGCTGAGGTATAAGGCTACCAATAATGAAGCAGAATATGAAGCTTGCATCTTTGGATTGGAAGCATTACTCGCTCTGGGGGCAGAGACCGCAGAAGTATTTGGAGATTCTTCCTTGGTAATTCATCAGATCAGAAGGGAGTGGTCAGTCAAGGAAGAAAGGTTGTTGCCTTATGTAAAGCACTTGAGAACGTTGAGCAGGCAGTTCGAGATTTGCACTTTCCACTTCATCCCCAGAGACGAAAATCAGTTAGCTAATGCTCTAGCAACATTAGTGTCTATGTGGGATAACCCAACAGGAGTTGCGATGAAACCCGTGCTGATTTATAGTTCGGAAAGACCTTGCTTTGAAGCTGAACAGGTGATGGACATTGAGGCCATTGATGGAAATCCATGGTATTATGACATTCAGAATTATTTAGAGAGATCAGTCTTTCCAGAGGAAGCCACTGAGAAGGACCAAAGAATGATCAGGAAGTTATCTACTCAATTCATCAGTGTTAATGGCACTTTGTATAAAAGGCAAGCTGATGGTATCCAGTTAAGATGTCTGGCAGAGAAAGAAGCTAAAAAACTTATGGAAGAGGTTCACGCCGGGGTTTGTGGAGCTCACATGAATGGCTTAGCCTTAGCAAAGAAGATCACGCGCCAAGGGTTTTATTGGCTCACAATGGATACAGATTGTTCAAAATTTGTGAAGCAATGCCAGTTATGCCAACAGTACGCGAATTTGAGGCATGTGCCAGTTTCAGAGTTATATAACTTAACATCTCCATGGCCATTTGCAACATGGGGAATAGACATCATAGGCGAAATCCATCCCACGGCGTCCAATGGGCACAGATACATCATAGTCGCAATCGACTATTTTACCAAATGGGTCGAGGCAGAATCCTTCAAGAAGATTGACGCAAGGGACATGGCCAAGTTCATAGAGAGGAATTTGATCTGCAGGTATGGCCTCCCTCATCACATAGTGTCCGACAATGGGGTGCAGTTCATGGGAGAAACCAGAAAACTTCTCGAGAAGTATGGTGTCAAGCATCATAAATCCTCTCCCTATCGACCGCAAGCGAATGGGGCAGTAGAGGCCGCGAATAAGAATATAAAGAAGATCCTGTCCAAGATAGTCCAAACTTACAAGGACTGGGCTGAAAAGTTACCCTTTGCCCTGTGGGGATACAGAACGACGGTGAGGACGTCTACAGGCACTACACCATTTTCCCTGGTATACGGAACAGAAGCAGTGTTGCCGGTAGAGATAGAGCTTAAATCGCTAAGGGTGGTCATGGAAGCCCAAATCCCGGAGGTCGAATGGGCGCAGCAGAGGCTACAACACTTGTATTTACTGGATGAGAGTAGGCTGAAAGCTTATTATCATAATCAGATTTACCAGAAGAGATTGGCAAGGACTTTCGGAAAGAAGGTGAGAAAGCATCCGTTGAAAGAAGGGGACTTGGTGTTCAAGCAGATGAGGCAAGGCATACCAGATATTGGAGGGAAATTCAGACCTACCTGGGAAGGGCCGTATATCCTTAAGAAGCTGCTGTCCAAGGGAGCTGCAATCTTGTCGGATAGTGATGGGAACGAATTCAAAGAACCGTTCAATGTCGACAGACTCAAAAGGTTCCACGGCTAAAGACCAAAATAAAAAGAAGAGAATAAAATGCCCTGCAAGTCGAAAACCGAAAAGAGGCGGCTGTGCTAAAATTGGGCGCCTCGACAGGGTGAAAACCGAAAAAAGGCATCCTGTGCAAAAATTAGAGGCATCAGAGAAAATATTTAATCGAGAAAACCCGAGAGGGCCGATTGATAACAGGAGTTTGATGCTGACAAAACCCACTCCGAGATTAGGTGTAGTCATATGCTTTTGAATTCTTGTCAAATGAAAATCATGTATGATGAAATCATATAGAAATGTACACGATTTTGCAATGAATAAAAGAATACATTTTCATTGATCTTACAGTTCTGTCTTAAAAAGAAATATACCAATTGTTCATCTAATGATTATTGCTCAGTCCCTTTATTGGATATGTGCTATTTGCTCTTAACAGAAGCTTTGGTGATAACCTAAAAAAAAAAAAAAAAAAAAAAAAAAAAAAAACAAAACAAAACAAAGAAGGCCGTTAGAGATGAAAACCGTAACTGGCTCTCTAAGCAAAAGTTAGGCCAAAGGGCAGGGTGAAAACCTGGAAATAGGCAGTCTGCCCTACAAAAAATATAAATATAAAATAAACAAAAGCCGCTGGATTGGGTTGGGTCCATTCCAGGCAAAAGTTAGGCAAAGGGTTGTGTGAAAATCCCATAAGGGACGCATTTCCCGCAAAGAAAAGCTAGTGTGAAAATCCACAAGGGACACACTACCTTTAAAACAATGACGTTCAATGCCTAGAGCGATAAGGCAGCGTTACTTCAGAGGATCTTCTTTCAATCAGGTAACATACAATACAGAACATGAAACAGAATCCCAGGTAAATGATCATTGACCAGGGGGGGCAAGGATATATACCGGACGTCTCTTTCAGAAAACTTGTCGACGATCCTCAGGTTTCAGGGGGCATTGTAGAGCAGGAAGGCTACAACCTCAGCGAACCATGGACCACCTAGGGCACAGTCTATACATTGTTGCAAGCATTTGCATTCCATATCATGCACACGTGATTTCTTGTATATTCCTATGCATACAATCTTGCAGGAGAAATTGGCGGGGAACACCAACAAAAGCCGAGTAACGACGCCAGTCCAAACATCTAAAGGAGCACAGTTCCAAAATTCACAGCGGTTAGCACGATGGCGGCACAACCCACAAGAGGTTGGCATGACCACGGCACTACCAAAATTCACAGCGGTTAGCACGATGGCGGCACAACTCACAAGAGGTTGGCACGACCACGGCACTACCAATTCACAGCGGTTAGCACGATGGCGGCACAACCCACAAGAGGTTAGCACGACCCCGGCACTACCAATTCACATAGGTTAGCACGATGGCGGCACTACCCACAAGAGGTTAGCATGACCACAGCATTACCAGCTACAACCAAAAAGACAGCAACAGCTATCATTACAATTCCATCAAGCAGGAAGATCGACGCCTCAGGTACGCGTCTCTTTCCTTTTCTTCTTTGAGTTTAGGCTCACCTAGACACTAGTGTACTAGATTCCCCTAAACTGGGGGCAACTGTAGACACCGGGTCCTGAGTAAGCCTAGATCGAAGTTACCCAATGATGATAATTGCCTTCACAGGCTTAAAAGGTTAAAAGTGATGGTTTTCTCGTCTAATTTGCATTTTAGAGTGAAAAATTAGAAAATGATAAAAAATATTTAAAAAATTAATTTTGAAAAATGGGGGCTTAAAATTATGATGTTTTTAGTCAATTTATAATTTAAAAAAAAAAAAGTCGGATCGCGAGTGTCGGGCGCGGCGGCGCGCCTGCGGCAGCGCGCTGGCGCCTAGCTCGCAGGCGCGTCGGCGCCCAACTCGCAGGCGCCTGGGTGCCCAGTGCCCAGGCGGCCATCGCGCTGTGGGCGCAAAGGCGACGCTCAGCGTTGCCGATGCTGCGCGTCGCTAAAGGCGCGCGCAGCATCGCGCACGCTGAGCGCCGCACGGAGCGCTCGTGCGCGAGCGCCAGCGCGCGGATTTCGCGCGAATCTCGCCTTGTTGCCGCTCCGACGCCCGTCCCTCTGTAGCGACGGGCATCCTGGCCGTCGGAATAGGGTCTGTTACCCTATTTTCCATTTTTTCAGCCTTTTTTCCGATTTTTTCACCCAAAAATCCGTTTTTATCCCAAAATTAAGGGTTTTTGACTTCAAATAAAATTCCAAAATATTTTTTATAGATTATTAATTAATAAAACTTGATTTTATCCCCAAAAATAAAAGGAATTTGAATAAAATTAGGTTTGTTTTCCTTAATTAAATTAGGGCAACATTTTCTATTCTTGAAATACTTTATGATGAATAAAAAAAGGGGAGCCTCCACTACTATTTTTTTACATAAGAATTTCCAGCATTTCTCTCCCTCTTTGATTTTTCTTCTAAACATTTTCAGATTTTTCTTTTAATTAAAAAGGTTTAATTGAAATTGAAAGATCAATTTTCAATTCTTAATTATTCCAATTAATTTCTTTGTTTTTCCTCCATAAACACAAGAAATTAATCATCATTTTGACATCAATTTCTTTTTAATCTTAAGCATACAAATCAATTCTTTTGTTTTTCTCCATAAACAAAGAGAATTAATTTTATTGCTAAATTATTCTTTCAAGCAATTTTCCGGAAAATCATCACTTTTCCTTCATCAGATCCAATATTCTGAGGGTAAATATTCTAGGCTCAATTTCAATTTCTATTTTATTTTTATTTAATTTATTCATGTATATTTTATTGTTTTATTGATCTATTTATTGTTTTCATCTATTCATTTGTTGTATTGATCTTATATTTGTTCCATTTAATTGTTTATATATGATTTGATTTTTATTCATGTGAATATTGTTTTTTAATTCCTAACATGTAAATAATTTATTTTGATTCCTCATTACTTTTAACATGCAAATAATTAATTAATGTAAATTAATCTTTTTGCCATGTAAATAATTTGTATTAATTATGAACACATCAATTAACCTTGTTATATATCATTATTATTTTCATCATTCCTTTGTTTACTAATTTTTATCATTGTTACATGATTTTATTATCATTTGTTTATTTATTCATTCATTATTTTTCACTTATCATCATTATTTTCATGTACTAATTAATTAACATGTTTTATTTTATTTTCATCACATAATTTAATCATTTATCACATATAATCCATGTTTCTCATTTTATTTTGGTTTATTAATATTTTTGATTCCATTATCATTCTTTTCATATCATCTTATTTTATTTTAATTTGTTATTCATTATTTTGTATGTTTAATTGATTTAATTACTAACATTATTTTATTTGTATTTTGTTTTTATGTCTAAACTCATTTTTTCGCTTGGGCATTTTTGCGAGCACATCGGGAGGTCCAAAAAGGCTCATCTGGTTCATATATTTATTTGTAATATTTTATTTAATTTTGCCATATAATTTTCTTGTAAAATTATTTATTTAGGCTCGCTAGAAAGAAAATCACAAAAAAATTTTTATTAATTAACTTGACATTTTTTTTCTAAATAAAGGGGGACCAATGTCCTAGTTTTTCATACCCAAATAAATCATCACATTAAAACTGTTTCATAATAAATATGCATGCGAGGACCAAAGTGCTCAAAATAAAT
Source organism: Excoecaria cochinchinensis (assembly GCA_947683425.1). NCBI lineage: Eukaryota > Viridiplantae > Streptophyta > Magnoliopsida > Malpighiales > Euphorbiaceae > Excoecaria > Excoecaria cochinchinensis. The sequence continues at coordinate 8,795,931 of CANTUQ010000029.1, read as the reverse complement.
GAATAACCCGTTTTATGCATGTATAGCACATTTATAAACGAGGGTTGTATTCTGCCCTTAGTATTATTGTAAATTTATTTTATGCTTTAATGCTATTTTATTTTATGCTCTTAAATGGATGAATGCGCTTTAATTTCAATTGCATCGTGTGGAGAGAGAGCAAATTAATGATATTAAAATTTGATCATAAAATAATCGAGGTAGAAATAGATGAGAAATCCCGAACCCAGCTCTGGTCTTTGGGCTCAAGAGGTTAGAGGTCATCCTTCAAGATACTTCTTGAGTCACGAAACTTTAGCGCTAATCCTAGGCTCCTTAGGGCGAGAGGTTCACCTTCTACGACCCCTCTAGCTGGCCCAAAATGGATACCAAGCGCAGTCTTAGGCTCTCCGAGGCGAGAGAAACTTTCCCAATGTTCTATTGGGTGGCGACTCCATGAAACCTCTTTGTTGCCCAACATAGACGCACTTGCGATTTATCGCAAGCTGTCAACGGACCCACAAATGCCCTGATCGCCCACGTGCGGGCGGTCCGAAAGGGCGGCGTTCGGGATCCGGCGCGCGTCACACTCCGGTCTCCCTTGATACCTTCCGGTATAAATTTTTTGCGGCTTCGGTCTCCCGTGTAGTTTTCCCGTATCCTCCACTAGTGAAATTCAGGCTATTTTTTAAAGTGTTTGGCTTTTGCGTAGTGAAGTCTTTTAACATTATGTATTTCCTGTTAGTGTAATGGTTTACTGCCTTCTGTTAATAAGTTATGATTTCATATAGTGAATTGATTTATGTATTCCTGTTTCCCTCTACTTAGTGAATTCAGTGTGATGCTTAATTTATGTGCTTTTGCATGATATTATTGTATAGTGTTCTGTTATTCTTGTTCCTCCCCACTAAGCGTTATCGCTTAGCACGAGTTGTTTTTCCATGTAGGTGGCAGGTTTTGTCCGGTTCGTCGCGCATCTGCAGGGTTAGCCACTAGGAGTAGAGTTTTTTTATTTTTATTGTGTACTCCTCTTGTATTCTTTTTGTATATCTAATTTTATTAAGGATCATTTGTAATTCTAAATGATGTATTTATTATATTTTAATTTAATGTTAAGCTTATGGATATTATGAGTTTTGTTATTGTTATTGTACGCTTCCGCTATGATATGTTTGCGTGTGGTAGCGCACCGGTGTTTTTCCAATGGGGGCGTCGGGGGTGTTACACTTTTTCATAAAGTCGATTTGAGAATTTTGTACTTTTTTTAAAATAAGTAGTTGGGAACCAATGCTCCTGCCTAAATGAATATCTCGATTTATGTATGTATTTTCATTTTATCACTATTATGAATTTCTTGTATATTTTTTTAACTGTAATTATATTTATCACTTTATTTATTTCCTTTTTGTGTGCTTGTAATGCATTTTAAATTTATTGCATGAATCGTGTGAGAGAAGAGATAAAATAATTGACCCTAAAAACTCATTCACATAATATTAACCAAAGGTATGAGTAATAGTGAGGTCTCGAACTCTCTCTAGTTTTGGCCTTATAAGGTTAGAATTTATTTCACAATGTTTTATTCAGTGGCGACTCCATGATACCTACCTTATGATACCCAGTAGATGCCCTCGTTGTCACACCCCAAATCGGGCTTAGTCGGATTTAGCAAGCTAAGTCAGTTAAGTGAAGGGTATTTCGGTAATTTGTGCCTGAGTGAATTTGATGATAAGAACTTAATTGTAAAGTGATTAATTAAATAAGTTACGTGAGGGAAATTATTGGGTGTGCTTGTGGTGTAGGATTGTAGGGTGTTTGTGGTGGTTTAATCTAGTGAAGTGTGTGTATTGTACCCAAGGATGTAAAGTGTTTTTGAGCAATTATTTGGTATGTGTTGTGTTTTGGTACCAAATATTTCAAAGCATTGATTTAAGGGATCATTTAGTGTGTGAGTGGTGTATGGTACATTGGAGCATGAAAGTCAAAGGGGGAATTATTGGTCCAATAGGAGGCTGCCATGTGGTTTAGTTGTTGGAGCATTAAATGTGGAATTGAAAGGAGAAGAGTGAGGGAAGGAAAGGAATAGCTTCCCTTAGAAGCCATTTGGGGGCTTTGCCCTTCCCCTTTTCCCACGCCTCTCTCTCTCTTTCTCATCTATGTTTTCTACTCTCTCTTCCTTTCATGTGGGTATTCTTCAATCTAAGAGCAAGGGTTGAGATTTGTGTTGCTTCTAAGAGGTAAGTTTGTTTGGGTTTCTTCCTCTTCTCCTTCTCACGGGTTTGATGGGTTTTATAGGTGTTTTGCTTGGGTTAATAGAGTTATTGTTTTGATTGTTTGCAAGTGATTGAAGTGAGAAAGAAGGACAAAGGAAAGATTGAGGATTATAGCTGGAAGAGGATAATGGGTTGTGCTCCATAGAGGTTTGGGAGACTCTCTATTATGTATATGAATTTTACTATATTCATGTGTGATATAAGTTTTTTGAATGTGTTGTTGATGATATATAATGATGGTAGTGAGTGTTGGTTTAAATTACTCATTTATGCATGTGAATAGGATTTTGGGTGAAAAACTGGGTTAGAATGCACTTGACCTTTCTTTGGTTTTTAAGCTGTATTGGGATTTATAGAACTCCAAATTGTATGAAACTAGTGCCGATAGAAAGCTAAGCTATAGTCCTACAAATGTGTTAGAAATAAGTTTGAGCTAATTTTAACTCTAAGTGTCCCAAAAGTAGCCTTGAAGTAGAGCTATCTTCTCTGGCCGGGTTCAGGGGAGCACTATAGGATTTTTAGATCATATCTGAATCTGTAGAAGTCCAATTTATCTGAAATTTGATTCATTGTAAATTTAACATCTTAGGGAATAAATGTTAAGAAGGAAAGGTTGCCTAAAAATATCGTTTAGATGTCCGTTTAGGCTAAACAAAAAGGAGTTGTGAAGCAGTCCTGAATTGTAGCTTCTGTTTTGCAAATTTTTGGTAGGTCACGGTGGTAACCAAATTCATTACCACCGTGACATATGAAAATCCTAGGCAGAATGCTTAGTTTGGGCCTCATGGTGGTAACCAAATTCATTACCACCGTGACCCCTTCTGTCTTGACCATTTTAGGTGTTTTTCTTCCCGAATTGAACCCGTATTGCACCAGAACTTTCTAGGATCTATCTGATGTATGTTTAGGACTATTAAATGAGTATAAGAATAGTTATCACATGGAAAATAAACATGAGTAGGATCAATATTAATAGCAAACTAATGAAGTAATGATGTGTAATTGTATGTATTAGAATCAAGTCAAGTTTAATGACATTATTGAGCATCATAATACTTCAATCTATATAAACATGTATGATATGAATAAGTATGCATAGGTATGAAGTAAGATCTAAGTTATGTACACTTGAAATGAGTTTGCTTAATGATATATATATATATATATGGGATATGAGTAGTGAATGTGTGATTGAAGTAATTGCCTAACAATATAATATGATGCATGCATTGATAATAAATATTATTAGCATGTATTAGTATGCAAGATATCTATGATGCTATTATGGTTCATGTGGATATTTGAGTGATTATATATTATGATAATGGTAAATGTGCTTTAATGCTTTTAGCTTATGAATTCCTCTTTTTAATGGAGACCCATAATGCGGCAAACCGGGTAAGTAAGTATTTACATAAATGTTTAAATAGTTGGTATGAATGATATGATAAAGTGTGTGTGGAATGACATTTTGTTATGGGCAGTGGGTATGTCACGGTGACAACCTAATGGATTACCACCGTGAGGTACCCCAAGATTTCATTTTGCTGAGAGTTTTGGTATGTCACGGTGACAACCAATCTGGTTGTGACCGTGACCTACCCTGTTTTTGTAAAGAGGGGTTAGTTGTTAAAAGTAAAGTTTGAATGTTAAGCTAATGATTTGAATGTTAAGTTAATGATTTGAATGTTAAGTTAATGATTGGCCTGATAATGCTTCCATATTTGACTCTGATAAATTTTAGAATATTGAATAGTGCTAAAGCATGTTGATGGAATTATATTGTATGCTTTATAATACGAATAGTATGATGCATGATTGATATTATGAAATTCTTTATATGTCTACTATACTCTAGATTAAGTATGATGATATTTATACACCGTCTGATTTGACACATGATTTAAATGATACAAGACCTGCGAGAGTAAGTCTAGTGGATAGTTAGACATGCCTAATAGAGTCTTTTAGCTGCATCCCTTTGAACGTTTGGACCCTAATCAGGTCCCTGTTTGGTTCCTCGCGAACCCTTTTGTGTGAATGGATCTTGTTAAGATCCCCTTTCATTAAAATGTTTTTGAATGTGAAAATGAAATGGTTTTCGATTCGTACCCGTAAGGTACCCCTTTGGCCGATTTGTACCCGTAAGGTACTGCCCGTACACTCGTTATCCACTATTTTGAGTCAACAGGTATTCTGGTTTGCTTTATCTGATATGAATATGAGAATATGATATCCGAATGGGTAAGATTTCAGTCATGCAAATCAGTCATAAATTTGAATGTGAATATGAATCTCTGAATGGGTTAAATGTGACTCAAACATGCCTATTGTGTGTGATTATTCACATAAATACCTTATTGTGACTGTGTTTGAATGTAATCAATTGTGGTTATAAGCATGTGAATTAGTAGGTATACAAATGTGATTTTTATACTGTTAACTATTATGGATTAGCATGTGAACTAGTTTGCATGAAAATGCACATTGACTATTGAATGATTATATATGAATGTGGATATGATTCTCTAAACTCACGGCTTTTATATGCAAGTATAATATTATATGTGTTATGAATGTCCGCATATGCCTTTTTCATGTGTTATGCCTTGGCGACCATTGTGAATGGTTGCCCATATTTTTCTTGTGTGTTTCCCCACTAAGCGTTATCGCTTAGCACGGGTTCTTTTCCCATGCACGTGGCAGGTTTGGTTCGGTTCGAGTCGCGCATCTGCAGGCCACATAGGAGTTAGGAGTTACTATTTCTGTTTTTAGTTTCTGTAATTTGGGTTGTATATTCTGTAACCTTTTGTAAATGTGTTATATGTAACGGCCTTACTGTAATACTCGGATGATGAAATGTCGTTGTAAGTATGTGTTAAGTTATTCATCAGTTACGTCGTCTGTTTTATGCTTTCGCTGATCCAAAGAGTGTATGTGTGCGTGCATGTGCTTATGCTTCCTCTTGGTGCTTGCGAGTGTGTGAGTTAATGCATGAGCAGCTTTTGCCGTAAGGTAAGTTTTTAATTATCCTGCATTTATGCATGTATGATTATGTATGGATGTATGTTTGTGAGTGAGCGTTGGTAGCGCTCTCCGGCGTCCTTCCAATGGGGACGTAGGGGGTGTTACACTCGTAAGTTGATTGCCTACAATGGAATGGGGGTGAATCCCTTTCTATTGCAAAGCAATTAGCTTTCACGAGTTTTAATGAACCTCCATTTGGTCTCGGGTCCTAAAAGCAGACACCCGAGAGCGACCCGGATGCCGAGCGGGGTTCGCGGCCATCACACCGTGCCACCACCTATCTTTATATTGGGTCAAGTCTACCTAAGTGGTACGTCTTGCAAGACTTGTATGGTAATGAGTACGTCACTATCACTTGCCCTAAGGCAAGTGAAAAATGGATTCCCGTGGTGATGATAGATTGTTGGTCCACTAGTGAGAGTGGAGAAGAAGATGAAGAAGAGGAGAAAGGTGAAAAATTTGTGGATCCATATGATTCAGATGAAGAGGGAAACTGTAACACCCCCATCGTCACCCCTGTTGGAAGGGCGCCGACGGGCGCGGTACCCGACGCTCATTCACATACATGCACACATACACTATGCGAAAGCATACATTCTTACAAAAACACGGGTAAATTAAAAACTTACCTTGCGGGCACAAACTGATCATGCAATAACTCACGCACACGCAGGCACTAAGCGGAAGCAAAAAGCGAATAATAATGCAAAGGAATAACTAATAAATATAATAACGTTTACATATCCCAATATAATCTCTAGATCATTACATAATTAATTACATATACAATAATACAGAAATACAAATGCTAAAATATAGAAGCTGAACAAAAATACAAAACTTCTAACTCCTATGTGGCCGACCTTGCAGATGCGCGACTAGAACAGAACCAAACCTGCCACCTGCACAGGAAGAGAACCCTTGCTAAGCGATAAACGCCTAGTGGAGAAAACACACAATCAATATGGACGACCATTCACAATGGTCGTCAAGGCATAACACATTCACAAAGGCAAAAACGAACATTCATAACACACATATAGTCAGGCTTGCATAGAAAGGCATTCCGTCACAAACTCACATTCATATTCATATACTTGTGTCGAAAATAAGCCGAAGCAAACAAAACACCAAACACAATACAAGTATCATCATGCCAAACTACATACAATTTCACATGCATATACTTACTAGGGTGTCGGACATCAACACCTTACCATTCATAGTGGCATGACATTTAAACGTGCAATTATCATGCCCAAATACTCATACATTATCTAAAAACCCATTCACGTGTTATACAATTACTGTGCTATACTGTACACAATTATTATACCAAGAACACTAGCTAATTAAACCTACTTTCTGTCATGTCATACTACCCACACTAGCCGAACCCAAGGAAATACGTCAAAACACCACACTTCCATTGCAAGACTCTTTCACATATAATATCATGCCATACTCATAGACACATGACAACACGCCGAAGATACTGCAACAGTAGAGAGCAAAGGAACATATAGCAAAATATTACATTCAGAGCATACACAAGCTCAAGATCAGATTCTTAAACACTTTAACTTGCCTCATCATAATCCATTAATGCACATATACTTACCGAAGCCGATCCACATACATTGTACCGCAGATAATACATATGTAATCATTCAATAGTCCAGATTGCCTTATCATGCATACTAATTCACATGCTACCACAATAATTAACAGTACAGAATCACACTCATATACATACTAATTAACCATATCAATCCGTAATTTATGTTCACATTCGTATATATATTATTTCGTATGCTTAAAGCCTAACTAGTCGGATTCACGTTCTAATAATAATAACATGATAACATATACTCATGGCATTTGAAAGATTATGGTCACAGTTATGCACGTTTTAATTCCAATACTTATATCTATAACTGATAGCATACAAATACATTCACCATATGATATACATATATGTATACAGATAAATATGCTCAATTCACCTGTTTAAGTCACATTCAACCCATTCAGAGTTTCATAATCACATTTGATTACATAACTGATTCACATGTCACGAATTATGCTCATTCGAATATTACAATCTCATGTTCATATCAGACAAAACAAATAGAATACCTGCTGACTCAAAATAGTGGATAACGAGTATACGGACAATACTTTATGGGTACGAGCCGATACGGATAGTACTTTACGGGTATGATCCGAGAAAACCAATTTTTACTTTTTCCTTTTTAACTTTCACAAAACATTTACAAATGGGATCTTAAACAAGATCCTATCACATAAGGGTACGCGAGGAACCAAACATGGACCTGATCGGGGTCCAAACATTCAAAGGGCGCTGCAGCTAAGAGACTCTTTTAGGCATGCCTAACTATCCACTAGACTGACTTTCGCAGGTCATACATAAGTGACAGCACGTTTCAAGTCACATGTCAAAGTTCATCATGCACAATACCGAGTATCATAGGCATATAAATAAGGTCACACTATCCACGTGCATCATCCAAGTCATGTGTCGATTAATAAAATGTATATATATATATATATATATATATATATATATATATATATATATATATATATATATATATATATATATATATATATATATATATATATATATATATATATGTATGTATGTATGTATATACACACAAGTATATTATCATGCATAATCCGGAGTCAAAAAGACAAACACATATGTTCATAATATCAATCACACCTCATACAATACATTTTATGAAGCATGCAATATAATTCAATCAACACACTTTAGCACTATTCAATATCCTAAAACATATCAGCATTAATTGCGGGGCCATATTATGCCAATACTTCACGATGCATAATCTTAATCATGGAGTGATACAAAATACACTTCATTTGAGGAGATCGAGGTATTACTCATATAAAGGCATATAAAAGCATGGCATGAATCATACAGTAGTGTAAGTCCATTCGGAAGAAATACGAAATTCATTTTTGAGTTAAAACTGGGAAATTTTAGAAAAATAGGCCGAACGGTGTGACCAACGAGGTTGGCCGGTCACGAGTCGTGACTGGCATCACAACTCGTGACTGGCCTCCTCCAGAAGGCTGGTCACGAGACGTGACTGGGAGTCACGGCTCGTGACTGGGAGTCATGCCTCGTGACTGGCTTCTGGTCATTTGCTGGTCACGAGTCCTAACTGGATGTCACGTCTCGTGACTAGCTTCTTTCTTCAGCTGGTCACGGGTCGTGACTTGCCCTCTCTTCCTGGCTGGTCACGAGACGTGACTGGGAGTCACGCCTCGTGACTGCCTTCTTCTTTTTGGCTGGTCACGGGTCGTGACTTGGAGTCATCACCTGTGACTGCCTTCTCTGGCCGGTCACAAGTCGTGACCGAGAGTCACGCCTCGTGACTGGCCTCCGCTTGGCCGGTCACGAGTTGTGACTGGCAGTCACCACTCGTGACTGGCCTCTCTGGCTGGTCACGAGTCGTGACTGCGAGTCACGCCTTGTGACTGGCCTCTCTCTTGGCTAGTCACATGACAAACACAATCTGGAAATGGGAAATTCAACAATAACGCGATTTTTCCATTTCCAGAATTTCCCAGAACACAGAAATCAATTCCAAAATTGAATCAAAACCATACCAATCTATTCTTACCTTCCAGAAGATGTCACATACAGTATAAACAACATAAATGCAACTCAATTCAGAAATTAAACAACCAAATCAAGGATAAATGCATTTAAGTTTCTCAAGAAGATAAACCCTAAATTACAGTAAACTCACATCAAGCACAATCCACAACCAAAAATCCCAAACCTGAAATCTTTAGCTTCAAACCCACACTTCAAACTTCAATCGTCCATCATCTCCTTGCCCTTAAGCTTCCTCTTGTAATCCAAAGATTGCACAAACCAAAACCCCCAAATTACTCTTCCAAAAACCCTAACTCAAAATAGTAAAACCAAGAGAAGAGGAAGAAGAAAAACATGCAGGAAACCCTAACCCAACTTAGCTCTTTAAGAAATCTTCAAGCTCTACCAAGACACCAATTCACACACAGTCAAGGAAGGGAGAACAAGAAACGGTAAACAAAAAGAAAGAAGAGCAAGGAAGAGGAGAGGAGAGAGCAGAATGTGATTTGCTCCTCCCTCTCATTCTTTTTTCTTTTTCTTCTTTTCCCACTAATTGACCACCTGCGAAGACACATGGCAGCCTCCTATTGGCTCCAACAAAAATATCTTGCTTTATTACTCTTTAATCCTTTGACAAATTTGCACTTACTCACTTGCATAATTATTTCTTCACAAACTTTAATTATCTTTTCAAGTAGGTCCTTATCATCCAAATTCCACATGCACAAATTACCGAAAAATCCATCACTTATTCGACTTAACTTGCCAAATCCGACTAGGCCCGATTTGGGGTGTGACAACTCTTCCCTCCTAAAAGAATTTCGTCCTCGAAATTCGCTTATACCGGAAAGAATTCCCAACACTACACCCCAGGGTCTCATCAAACTCATGCACTACCACTGTCAAACTACTCACTTGCTTACACCTATCGCCGTCGCTATACCCTTACATCACTTTCTTATATTCCAAGCAAACACGTTTAGCAAAAATAACCCTTACTAAACTGCACATCAGAAATCAAATCACAACACTTTCACATATAAACCATTTAACTTTCACTGCTAGTTATACAAATCCTTTACTACATCAAAGATGTCCGTCGCACGTGTTGTTTCCCTTAACAATACTTCTGTTAAACTCCAAAATCATCTTACATTCACCTATATAAGATTTTGAGATACTCCCTGTACACTTTGTCAGCTTTCCCTCAATCAAAACGCATATGCAAATTTTTCTCATGTATGGTCAAAGGGATGATGTTGCAATGAGAATGCGATGGCTCATGTATGCAGAGTGATGCATAAGAGCTGCAATTGATGCTATAATGATGCACTTTGTCCCATCCCCATGATTCAATATGCTTTCATTCAAATACTTGCTAGGGAGATAGCTGACAAGTATACAGAGTATTTACAAAAACCTTACAGAATCCAAATATCCTTCTATATCAAAATACCAAAACAAACTTTACTCGAACATATCAAAACAACTTACCGGAAGGCTCTGTAAACTCTGTCACTTCACTGCGGTGTGCAACAAACCCAATGGCACACATGTGGCTCTAAGCAATTCCTCTATATCCTTTCTATCTTGCCAAATTAGATTTTCACTCATCTAGGGGCTGTCAACCTACCCCAAAAATCCGAATCAACCCATGCACTAACGTCCTATCATCGGGAGCAGGACCAGAATCTTTGACCAAAAGATACTCAGAAACACTCTGATCAGCACTAACTGAGTTCACACTTTCCGTTGTCCCGCCTACATTCTCACTAGGATCAAGCTCCATCTAACCATGACATAAGACACGATACATATGCATTAGGCCACGACACAAGCCAACTCACATGCAAAGACACGACACATAACAAACAACACACCCAGAACCGCAAAACCGGCGCTCTGATACCACAAACTGTAACACACCCATCGTTACCCCTGTTGGAAGGGCGCCGATGGGCACGCTACCCGACGCTCACTCACATACATGCACACATACACTATGCGGAAGCATACATTCTTACAAAAACACGGGTAAATTAAAAACTTACCTTGCAGGCACAAACTGATCATGCTATAACTCATGCACACGCAGGCACTAAGCGGAAGCAAAAAGCGAATAATAATACAAAGGAATAACTAATAAATATAATAACATTTACATATCCCAATATAATCTCCAGATAATTACATAATTAATTACAAATACAATAATACAGAAATATAAATGCTGAAATATAGAAGCTGAACAAAAATACAAAACTTCTAACTCCTATGTGGCCGACCTTGCAGATGCTCGACTAGAACAGAATCGAACCTGCCACCTGCACGGGAAGAGAACCCGTGCTAAGCGATAAATGCCTAGTGGGGAAAACACACAAGCAATATGGACGACCATTCACAATGGTCATCAAGGCATAACACATTCACAAAGGCAAAAACGGACATTCATAACACACATATAGTCAGGCTTGCATAGAAAGGCATTCCGTCACAAACTCACATTCATATTCATATACTTGTGTCGAAAATAAGCCGAAGCAGACAAAACACCATACACGATACAAGTATCATCATGCCGAACTACATACAATTTCACATGCATATATTTACCAGGGTATCGGACATCAGCACCTTACCATTCATAGTGGCATGACATTTAAACATGCACTTATCATGCCCAAATACTCATACATTATCTAAAAACCCATTAACATGTTATAAGATTACCATGCTATACTGCACACAATTATTATACCAAGAACACGAGCTAATTAAACCTACTTTCTGTCATGTCATACTACCCACACTAGCCGAACCCAAGGAAATACGTCAAAACACCACACTTCCATTGCAAGACTCTTTCACATATAATATCATGCCATACTCATAGACACATGACAACACACCGAAGATACTGCAACAGTAGAGACCAAAGGAACATATAGCAAAATTTTACATTCAGAGCATACACAAGCTCAAGATCAGATTCTTAAACACTTTAACTTGCCTCATCATCATCCATTAATGCACATATACTTACCGAAGCCGATCCACATACATTGTACCCCAGATAATACATATGTAATCATTCAATAGTCCAGATTGCCTTATCATGCATACTAATTCACATGCTACCATAATAATTAACAGTACAGAATCACACTCATATACATACTAATTAACCATATCAATCCGTAATTTAAGTTCACATTCGTATATATATTATTTCGTATGCTTATAGCCTAACTAGTCGGATTCACGTTCTAATAATAATAACATGATAACATATACTCATGGCATTTGAAAGATTATGGTCACAGTTATGCACGTTTTAATTCCAGCACTTATATCTATAACTGATAGCATACAAATACATTCACCATATGATATACATATATGTATATAGATAAATATGCTCAATTCACCTGTTTAAGTCACATTCAACCCATTCAGAGTTTTATAATCACATTTGATTACATAACTGATTCACATGTCCAGAATTATGCTCATTCGAATATTACAATCTCCTGTTCATATCAGACAAAACAAATAGAATACCTGCTGACTAAAAATAGTGGATAACGAGTATACGGACAGTACTTTACGGGTACGAGCCGAGAAAACCAATTTTTACTTTTTCCTTTTTAACTTTCACAAATCATTTACAAATGGGATCTTAAAAAAGATCCTATCACATAAGGGTTCGCGAGGAACCAAACAGGGACCTGATCGTGGTCAAAACATTCAAAGGGCGCTGCAGCGAAGAGACTCTATTAGGCATGCCTAACTATCCACTAGACTGACTTTCGCAGGTCATACATAAGCGACAACACGTTTCAAGTCACATGTCAAAGTTCATCATGCACAATACCGAGTATCATAGGCATATAAATAAGGTCACACTATCCACGTCCATCATCCAAGTCATGTGTCGATTAATAAAATGTATATATATATATATACACACACACAAGTATATTATCATGCATAATCCGGAGTCAAAAAGACAAACACATATGTTCATAATATCAATCACACCTCATACAATACATTTTATGAAGCATGCAATATAATTCAATCAACACACTTTAGCACCATTCAATATCCTAAAACATATCAGCATTAATTGCGGGACCATATTATGCCAATACTTCACGATGCATAATCTTAATCATGGAGTGATACAAAATACACTTTATTTGAAGAGATCGAGGTATTACTCATATAAAGGCATATAAAAGCATGGCATGAATCATACAGTAGTGTAAGTCCATTCGGAAGAAATACGAAATTCATTTTTGAGTTAAAATAGGGAAATTTCAGAAAAATAGGCCGAACGGTGTGACCAACGAGGTTGGCCGGTCACGAGTCGTGACTGGCATCACAACTCGTGACTGGCCTCCTCCACAAGGCTGGTCACGAGATGTGAATGGGAGTCACGCCTCATGACTCGCTTCTGGTCATTTGCTGGTCACGAGTCGTAACTGGATGTCACGTCTCGTGACTGGCTTCTTTCTACAGCTGGTCACGGGTCGTGACTTGCCCTCTCTTCCTGGCTGGTCACGAGACGTGACTAGGAGTCACGCCTCGTGACTGCCTTCTTCTTTTTGGCTGGTCACGGGTCGTGACTTGGAGTCATCACCCGTGACTGCCTTCTCTGGCCGGTCACGAGTCGTGTCTGGCCTCCGCTTGGCCGGTCACGAGTTGTGACTGGCAGTCACCACTCGTGACTGGCCTCTCTGGCTGGTCACGAGTCGTGACTGGGAGTCATGCCTCGTGACTGGCCTCTCTCTTGGCTAGTCACGCGACAAACACAATCTGGAAATGGGAAATTCAACAGTAACACGATTTTTCCATTTCCATAATTTCCCAGAACACAGAACTCAATTCCAAAATTGAATATAAACCATGCCAATCTATTCTTACCTTCCAGAAGATGTCACATACAGTATAAACAACATAAATGCAACTCAATTCAGAAATTAAACAACAAAATAAAGGATAAATGCATTTAAGTTTCTCAAGAACATAAACCCTAAATTACAGTAAACTCAAATCAAGCACAATCCACAAACAAAAATCCCAAACCTGAAATCTTTAGCTTCAAACCCACACTTCAAACATCAATCCTCCATCATCTCCTTGCCCTTAAGCTTCCTCTTGTAATCCAAAGCTTGCACAAACCAAAACCCCCAAATTACTCTTCCAAAAACCCTAACTCAAAATAGCAAAACCAGGAGAAGAGGAAGAAGAAAAACATGCAGGAAACCCTAACCCAACTTACCTCTTCAAGAAATCTTCAAGCTCTACCAAGACACCAATTCACACACAGTCAAGGAAGGGAGAACAAGAAACGGGAAACGAAAAGAAAGAAGAGCAAGGAAGAGGAGAGGAGAGAGCATAACGTGATCTGCTCCTCCCTCTCATTCTTTTTTCTTTTTCTTCTTTTCCCACTAATTGCCCACCTGCCAAGACACATGACAGCCTCCTATTGGCTCCAACCAAAATATCTTGCTTTATTACTCTTTAATCCTTTGACAAATTTGCACTTACTCACTTGCATAATTATTTCTTCACAAACTTTAATTATCTTTTCAATTAGGTCCTTATCATCCAAATTCCACATGCACAAATTACCAAAAAATCCATCACTTATTCGACTTAACTTGCCAAATCCGGCTAGGCCCGATTTGGGGTGTGACAACTCTTCCCTCCTAAAAGAATTTCGTCCTCGAAATTCGCTTATACCGGAAAGAATTCCCAACACTACACCCCAAGGTCTCATCAAACTCATGCACTACCACTTTCAAACTACTCACTTGCTTACACCTATCGCCGTCGCTATACCCTTACATCACTTTCTTATATTCCAAGCAAACACGTTCAGCAAAAATAACCCTTACTCAACTGCACATCAAAAATTAAAGCACAACACTTTCACATATAAACCATTTAACTTTCACTGCTAGTTATACAAATCCTTTACTACATCAAAGATGTTCGTCGCACACGCTGTTTCCCTTAACAATACTTCTGTTAAACTCCAAAATCATCTTACATTCACCTATATAAGATTCTGAGATACTCCCTGTACACTTTGTCAGCTTTCCCTCAATCAAAACGCATATGCAAATTTTTCTCATGCATGGTCAAAGGGATGATGATGAATTGAGAATGCGATGGCTCATGTATGCAGAGTGATGCAGAAGAGCTGCAATTGATGCTATAATGATGCACTTTGTCCCATCCCCATGATTCAATATGCTTTCATTCAAATACTTGCTAGGGAGATAGCTGACAAGTATACAGAGTATTTACCAAAACTTTACAGAATCCAAATATCCTTCTATATCAAAATACCAAAACAAACTTTACTCGAACATATCAAAACAACTTACCGGAAGGCTCTGCAAACTCTGTCACTTCACTGCGGTGTGCAACAAACCCAATCGCACACGGGTGGCTCTAAACAATTCCTCTATATCCTTTCTATCTTGCCAAATTAGATTTTCACTCATCTCGGGGCAGTCAACCTACCCTAAAAATCCGAATCAACCCATGCACTAACGTCCTATCATCGGGAGCAGGACCAGAATCTTCGACCAAAGGATACTCGAAAACACTCTGATCAGCACTAACTGAGTTCACACTTTCCGTTGTCTCGCCCACATTTTCACTAGTATCAGACTCCATCTAACCATGACATAAGACACGACACATCTGCATTAGGCCACGACACAAGCCGACTCACATACAAAGACACGACACATAACAAACAACACACCCAGAACCGCCAAACCGGCGCTCTGATACCACAAACTGTAACACCCCATCGTCACCCCTGTTGGAAGGGCGCCGACGGGCGCGCTACCCGACGCTCACTCACATACATGCACACATACACTATGCGGAAGCATACATTCTGGCAAAAACACGAGTAAATTAAAAACTTACCTTGCGGGCACAAACTGATCATGCAATAACTCACGCACACGCAGGCACTAAGCAGAAGTAGAAAGCGAATAATAATACAAAGGAATAACTAATAAATATAATAACGTTTACATATCCCAATATAATCTCTAGATCATTACATAATTAATTGCATATACAATAATACAGAAATACAAATGTTGAAATACAGAAGGTGAACAAAAATACAAAACTTCTAACTCCTATGTGGCCGACCTTGCAGATGCGCGACTAGAATAGAACCAAACCTGCCACCTGCACAGGAAGAGAACCCATGCTAAGCGATAAACGCCTAGTGGGGAAAACACACAAGCAATATGGACAACCATTCACAATGGTCGTCAAGGCATAACACATGCACAAAGGCAAAAACGGACATTCATAACACACATATAGTCAGGCTTGCATAGAAAGGCATTCCGTCGCAAACTCACATTCATATTCATATAATTGTGTCGAAAATAAGCCGAAGCAGACAAAACACCATACACGATACAAGTATCATCATGCCGAACTACATACAATTTCACATGCATATACTTACCAGGGTATCGAACATCAGCACCTTACCATTCATAGTGGCATGAAATTTAAACGTGCAATTATCATGCCCAAATACTCATACATTATCTAAAAACCCATTCACATGTTATAAGATTACCGTGCTATACTGTACACAATTATTATACCAAGAACACGAGCTAATTAAACCTACTCTCTGTCATGTCATAGTACCCACACTAGCCGAACCCAAGGAAATACGTCAAAACACCACACTTCCATTGCAAGACTCTTTCACATATAATATCATGCCATACTCATAGACACATGACAACACGCCGAAGATACTGGAACAGTAGAGACCAAAGGAACATATAGCAAAATATTACATTCAGAGCATACACAAGCTCAAGATCAGATTCTTAAACACTTTAACTTGCCTCATCATCATCCATTAATGCACATATACTTACCGAAGCCGATCCACATACATTGTACCCCAGATAATACATATGTAATCATTTAATAGTCCAGATTGCCTTATCATGCATACTAATTCACATGCTACCATAATAATTAACAGTACAGAATCACACTCATATACATACTAATTAACCATATCAATACGTAATTTAAGTTCACATTCGTATATATATTATTTCGTATGCTTATAGCCTAACTAGTCAGATTGACGTTCTAATAATAATAACATGATAACATATACTCATGGCATTTGAAAGATTATGGTCTCAGTTATCCACGTTTTAATTCCAGTACTTATATCTATAACTGATAGCATACAAATACATTCACCATATGATATACATATATGTATACAGATAAATATGCTCAATTCACCTGTTTAAGTCACATTCAACCCATTCAGAGTTTCATAATCACAATTGATTACATAACTGATTCACATGTCCAGAATTATGCTCATTCGAATATTACAATCTCCTGTTCATATCAGACAAAACAAATAGAATACCTGCTGACTCAAAATAGTGGATAACAAGTATACGGACAGTACTTTATGGGTACGAGCCGATACGGACAGTACTTTATGGGTACGAGCCGATACAGACAGTACTTTACGGGTATGAGCCGAGAAAACCAACTTTTACTTTTTCCTTTTTAACTTTCGCAAAACAGTTACAAATGGGATCTTAAACAAGATCCTATCACATAAGGGTTCGCGAGGAACCAAACAGGGACCCGATCGGTGTCCAAATATTCAAAGGGTACTGCAGCTAAGAGACTCTATTAGGCATGCCTAACTATCCACTAGACTGACTTTCGCAGGTCATACATAAGCGACAGCACGTTTCAAGTCACATGTTAAAGTTCATCATGCACAATACCGAGTATCATAGGCATATAAATAAGGTCACACTATCCATGTGCATCATCCAAGTCATGTGTCGATTAATAAAATGTATATATATATATATATATATATATATATATATATATATATATATATATACACACACACACACACAAGTATATTATCATGCATAATCCGGAGTCAAAAAGGCAAACACATATGTTCATAATATCAATCACACCCCATACAATACATATTATGAAGCATGCAATATAATTCAATCAACACACTTTAGCACTATTCAATATCCTAAAACATATAAGCATTAATTGCGGGACCATATTATGCCAATACTTCACGATGCATAATCTTAATCATGGAGTGATACAAAATACACTTAATTTGAAGAGATCGAGGTATTACTCATATAAAGGCATATAAAAGAATGGCATGAATCATACAATAGTGTAAGCCCATTCGGAAGAAATACGAAATTCATTTTTGAGTTAAAACTGGGAAATTTCAGAAAAATAGGCCGAACGGTGTGACCAACGAGGTTGGCCGGCCACGAGTCGTGACTGGCATCATAACTCGTGACTGGCCTCCTCCAGAAGGCTGGTCATGAGACGTGACTGTGAGTCACGCCTCGTGATTGGCTTCTGGTCATTTGCTGGTCACGAGTCGTAACTGGATGTCACGTCTCGTGACTGGCTTCTTTCTTCAGCTGGTCACGGGTCGTGACTTGCCCTCTCTTCCTGGCTCCGAATACGCTATGATAACTGAGACCAAAGAGACATATAATATAACATTCTGTTATGGCACATGCACTTACCGAAAGCTGATCCACATACCTAGCAACACAATAATACATATATAATCAAATAATGAGATGAAACGCATGCCAACATGTCGAGACTACTACCATAACAAAACTAGAGAAAACAATTAACATTACTCATTATTTATAACAATCCATAGTCAAGAATGCACCGATACTTATACTACTTCACATAATTCACCATAGTGGTTAAAAGTACAAAATCACAGTCATGTACATACTAATTAGCCCAAGCACTTAATAATTCAAGCTTATATTCAACCCATTTGGAGATTCATAATCTCATTCAGATTCATAACTGTTCCGCATGTCTGAAATAATGCTCATTCGGATATCACATTCATTTACTCATATCAAACAAAACAATTAAAATACTGCTGACTCAAAATCGTGGATAATGAGTGAACTGACAGTACCTTACGGGTACGAATCGAATACTGACATCACCTTACGGGTGCGAATCGAATACAGACATCACTTTACGGGTGCGAATCGAATACAGACATCACCTTACGGGTGCGAATCGAATACAGACATCACCTTATGGGTGCGAATCGAAAATCAATTTCATTTTCACATTCAACATGCTTTAGCACTATTCAATATTCTAAAAATTATCAGAGTCATATATGGAACATTATCAGGTCAATCATTAACTTAACATTCAAACTTTACTTTTAACAACTAACCATTCTTTACAAAAATAGGGTAGGTCACGGTCACGGTCACAACCAGATTGGTTGTCACCGTGACATACCCAAAACTCTCGGCAGAATGCAATCTTGGGGTACCTCACGGTGGTAACCCATTAGGTTGTCACCGTGACATACCCACACCTCAAAATAGAATGCACTTCTTGGGTACCTCACGGTGGTAACCCATTAGGTTGTCACCGTGACATACCCACTGCCCAAAACAGAATGTTATTCCTCACACTTTATCGTATCATTCATACCAACTATTTGTACATTTATATAAATACTTACTTACTCGGTTTGCCACATTATGGGTCTCCATTTAAAAGAGGAATTCATAAGCTAAAAGCATTAAATCACATTTATCATTATCATATCATATAATCACTCAAATATCCACATGAACCATAATAGCATCATAGATATCTTGCATATTAATACATTCTAATAACATTTATTATCAATGCCTGTATCATATAATATTGTTAGGCAATTACTTCAATCACACATTCGCTGCTCATATCCCACATATATATATATATATTCCATTAAGCAAACTCATTTCATGTGATGTCTTCATGTGTATATAACTTAAATCTTAATTCATAACTATGCATACTTGTTCATATCATACAAGTTTATCTAGATTAAAGTATTATAATGCTCAATCATGTCATTAAACTTGACTTGCTTCTAATACATACAATTACACATCATTACTTCATTAGTTTGCTATTAATATTAATCCTATTCATGTTCATTTTCCAAGTGATAACTATTCTTATACTCATTTAATAGTCCTAAACATACATCGGATGGATCTTAGAAAGTTCTGGTGCAATATGGGTTCAATTCGGGAAGAAAAACACATAAAATGGTCAAGACAGAAGGGGTCATGGTGGTAATGAATTTGGTTGCCACCGTGAGGTCCAAACTAAGCATTCTGCCCAACATTTTCATATGTCACGGTGGTAATGAATTTGGTTACCACCGTGACCTACCAAAAATTTGCAAAACAGAAGCTAGGATTCCGGACTGCTTCATAACTCATTTTTCTTTAGACTAAACGGACATCTAAATGACATTTTTAGGAAAACCTTCCTTCTTGACATTTGTTCTGTAAGATGTTAGAATTAAAATTCAACAAATTTCAGATCAATTGGACATATATAGCTTCAGATATGATCTAAACAACCTATAGTGTTCAAGTAACCCTACCCAAACAGAGACACTATGGTTTTTGTACATTTCTAGGGTCTTAGAGCAAGAATTTGCCCAAGGTCATCTCTGAGACATTTAAAGACATGGAAGTCATGGTTCTAATAGCTTAAGAATTACACGATTTAGAGATCTAAAACTCAACCTATAATGAAAACAATATACAGAGGTCAGATGAGGACTGAACAGGATTGCCAAACTCACCATAAAACATGAAATTCAAAGGAATTCCCAACTCATGCATTTCAATACCAATCCTCATATACATTTATCTCAGTCAACAACATGGATTACTAGCACAATTACCTAAATTAATTCATGCATAAACTCATACCCAACACACTCAAATTTCTGGAAATCACACACAATTACACATTCATGATCCAAGATGAATTAGGGCAGAGACAAATTAAACTCAAATGTAGAAATCAAACTTCCAAACTTGGAAATCAAAGATCCAAAATCACTTTTCAAGCTTCAATCATCAATCCTTTCCTTGCCCTAAAGCTTCCTCTTGTCAACACCAACTTGCACAAACACAAATCTAGTAATTACTCATCCAAGCCTTAACTCAAAACCAGCAAAACCAGAAAAATGAGAAGAAGAAAACCCAAAAATGCAGGAGCCCTAAACCCAAACACATACCTCTTTAATCTTGCTCCAAAACTCAATCAAAATCACCTCTAAGCATGTACAAACTCCAGCCAAAAGAAAGAAAAGGAAGAAGTGCAGAAAATGGAGAAAGAAGAAGCAAGAAAATGTGAGAGGGAGGAGAAAACGTGAATGCAGATTCTGTGTTCTCCCTCTCTCTCTCTCTTTCTCTTTTCTTCTTTTCCCATTCAATGCCCAACAACTAAGCCACATGGCAGCCTCCTATTGGACCAATAATCCCCCCTATGACTTTCATGCTCCAATGTACCATACACCACTCACACACTAAATAATCCCTTAAATCAATGCTTTGAAATATTTGGTACCAAAACACAACACACACCAAATAATTGCTCAAAAACACTTTACATCCTTAGGTACAATACACACACTTCACTAGATAAATGCCACAACAAAACACCCTACAACCATACACCACATGTACACCAAATAATTTCCCACACTTAACTTATTTAATAAATTAATTACTTTACAATTAAGTTCTTATCATCAAATTCACTCATGCACAAATTACCGAAATGCCCTTCACTTATCCGACTTAGCTTGCCGATTCCGACTAGGCCCGATTTGGGGTGTGACAAAATGCCTTTTGATTGGTGCTTTATGCACCCCTCTATTCTCGATCATTTATGGACACTCATGTGGAAAAGAGTGGTACCTTCATGTACCTATGTGTTTTGTGTAATAAGGCAATATCTATTAAATGAGAAGAGAAGTAACAAGTACTGTTTGTTCTGATAAGCGTGTATGCATAAGTACTAATTGCATAAGAGATCATATGGGGATAATGCATGTTATTAACCTTTTTAACAGTCAAGAGTATGCTTATCTGTATGAAGTCTTTGTAAAGAATAATTGAGATAAGTGATATGCATGTTTTCTATAGTTGAATAATCAATGAATGAATTCTATGTATACATATATTCGTTTACATGTTTGAATTGAGAACACAGGTATGTTATGTATTTGCTTGTCTTCTGAACCTTAGCTTGGATGACCAATGTAAGTATATCGGTAAGGAATTCAGGTGTATTATTTGTTGGTTCTCGATGAACGCGTTAATTGTATATTGATTAATAGTTAAAGGGAAATAAGGTAGTATGCATGATGAATAATTGGACTTAAGAAGTGAGTTAGGATAATGCCTGGGACATGTATGTATGTAAAGTTTTCTATAGAACTATGTGGTTCTGATTTCCCAACCATAGGGATATGTAGGAAGCTTGGAATAAGTATTTTAAGCCCGAACTAAATCTGAAAATCTAAATGTCTTGTTAGTTTTGAATAAGTAACGGTTTGAATAAAATGAAATGTTTGATTTAAGTATTGATAATGTAATTTTTATGATTTTTGGAATATTTGTGATAATGGGAGTTTCTGGACCTTATATTTTAAGCCTTAAAATGTATTTTGGAAAATGATGAAGTATAACTATTTATAGAGTTATTAAGTGATTTAAAGTATACAATAAGTTTTTGTTTAAATATATTTTGATTAAAAAGTAAATAAGTGTTACTGTTTATGCTTTATAAGATGCTAGGGTAAGGGTAATTGCTTGAGTTTCCGGAACAAACAATGATATTCGTTTGTAGTAACTTTTATCTACATTCCTTTATGTGTACGTATATATATATATATGTTAACGTGCATGTGTTTGCCTCGGCAACCACTGTGGGTGGCTGCCCGATTATTTATTTAGCCCAACTAAGCGTTATCGCTTAGCACGGTTGTTTGTCCGTACAGGTTAGGAGATCAGAGTAGTGCAGTGGTCCGCTGAGTTGGCCAACAAGTTGGTAGAATTCTAGAAAGTGTTATTTGGAATTCGGATTGTAATTAAGCTTTAGTTTATTTGTTTTTGTGATAAGTAGTAATATCTTATAGTGCGCATATTAGTGTGTGGATATCATAGATCTAGGATGTGCATGTCTCGAGGGTTGTTTTGAAAAATTTTCATCATTCCGATTTCTGTTTTGCCATGTGTGTCTTGCGACGTGGGAACCCAAGGAGACAATGAGACAACAGCATCCCCAGCTTTTCAATTCAGGTAAATTTTTAGGATGAAATTTTTATTGTTAGGGGAGAATTTTAATGGCCTGCATGATAGCCTAATAGTATTCAGTATTTTCTATAGTGTCTGTTATTAGTTTCGCAGCATGAGATTATGTTTCTAGAGTTTTATATTCAGTAAAGTTTAAAAGTTAAACGTGCTTGAGTTATAGTAGTTCTAAAATGGGTGACCTTCTGGGAAGGTGATAGCTACAGTAAGTAAAAAAATATGTTATTGCATAGGAATAATCTGTGGAGTGAACGGAGTCGGGTGGTACAGTTTTGTGTGAAAACGAGGTCATATAGGCCCCCGAATATTCGTGTGAAGTTCGGTTTGGTTGAACCGGAGTTTGACCGAGGTTTGATCGAATTTTTCGGGAATGTTAGAGTGGATAAAATGTGTCACTATGGGAAGTGTACAAGTTAAAAATAATTTTTAGAATTGTTTGACAGTTTTAGATTTGAGTTTTACAGCAGAAATCGATTGAATTGAACCGAACCGATTTAGGTGAGCCGGGCCCTAAATGGACTCCGATTGAGCTAAAATTTTGTGTGGAGGCTATTTTTGATATTTTAAATATGATGGAATTTATTGGAAGTGAAAAAGAGGTCAGGAACATTCAATTTACCCGAAATAGTGAAAAATGACCTAAAAATCAAAAATCGGACCAAGCCGGTCCGACCACTTTGGTTGGATCCAGTTTGGTTCAATTAAACTAATATAAATAGCTTGGTAAGGCTATAGAAATCCAGATTTCTCCATTTACAAACCGCCTTTTCTCCTTCCTCCTTGGCCGGATTGCTCTCCTCCCTTTCTTCTCCATTTTTCTTCCAAAATTTCTTCATCTCACCCCTAAATCAAGCCTCCCCATCAAAGGTCGGCTCCTTTAGTTTCCATTGGTACCATTAGAAGTCCATTTGGTGGTTGGAAAGTGGGAAAAACCTAGACTTGAAAGTTTAGGTGTGAAATTGAGGTATGTGTTTTAGGTGTTTTTAATTTGGTTTCAAGGTTCCTAAGGGTACTTTAGGATGTGTAGAAGATGTTTTTGAAGTTCATTTGGTGAAAGGAAGCATGGTTTTTACTATATCTACATTTTACTGTATGAACTATATTATGTCCACTAGGTGAAGGGACATCTAGCCAACCAAAAGAGAAGGAAAAGACTCCTTGAGGAGTATATAGCAAGGATTTGAGGTTAGTGATTGCAAATTCCATCTATTTCCATGA
Organism: Excoecaria cochinchinensis; assembly: GCA_947683425.1. Lineage (NCBI taxonomy): Eukaryota > Viridiplantae > Streptophyta > Magnoliopsida > Malpighiales > Euphorbiaceae > Excoecaria > Excoecaria cochinchinensis. Next base: position 8,771,494 of record CANTUQ010000029.1, on the reverse strand, counting down.
CTTGTTATGTGATTTAGGTTATGTTTTGTAACCATGTATGTGTTTAAGGCATGTTTAGTTGAGAATAACCTTATATTCATGCTTAAGGATGTTAATAATGAGGGAATGAATGATTAAAATGAAGAAAATAATTTTGTAGGAAAAGATACTTCTTTGGCTGAATTGAAAGTATGGGATTTTCATGTGTTTAAATTATAAATAATGCATGATTTTGATGGATTTATGATATTTAGCATGATAATTATAGAATGGTATGTGTTAGGCCATGTGAAGGATGTGTTATGTATGTGGTACACATGAGGCCGAATGGTAAACATAGGTAAAAATGAGATTTTGATTGAAATAAATTTCATAGTGATGTTATACAACATGTAATTGGCTTAAATGAATGATAAAGTTGATTAAAAGAATTAATGGAGAAAAATTCATATGTTGGCCGAATGTATGTATGGGCATATGCATGTGTATCATGATGAATTTATGTGTTTACATGACATGTGATGGTTTATGGATGGTAATCACATGTGAAATGATGTAATGGCATGAAAAAGAATGAGATAAAATGATGTTATGGCATGAAAAATATGTATGACACATTAATAATGTAGAAAATAAAATAATGTTGCCCTATGTAGTGAGCTGGTAGTCAAGTCTAGTTCATGATATGTTGGCTAGCCATAGAGACTTAAGACCGCGGGTGTGAGCATGATGTCTCACTTGTGTAGGCCAATGACGGTCCTACTGTATTGTATCTGTCAGTTTTAAATGCTTTGGAATGTACTTTAAAGACAAGGGTGGTCCCGCAGGATCCCTCTAGTAATTCTGTGAATTTCTGGAGTTTATGTCTCGTTTATCCTGCACATAGAGTCTGCCAGTGTGATACAGGGACAAAACGGTAAAAAGGTGATTAAAATGGTTAAAATATGATTAATTTGACATTTTATGTGTAAAAAGGGCAAAAATGGAATTATATGAAAAATTTGAGGGTAATATGGTAATTTTATACTTATATGTGTGAATGAAGACAAATAAGGGCAAAAATGTCATTATATGATAAAATAAGAAAATTGGTGACTTTTGAAGGGTAAAACTGTTATTTGGTATGAAAAGTAAAATAAGAGCATAATCGTAATTTTGGTGAAAAATAAATGAGCTAGTGGCAATATGGTAATATTGATGAAATTGGAATTTAACTAATGGCATATATGTAAATAAGAGGAATTTCAAATGAACTAAGGGCATTTTTGTCATTTTTGAAAAGTATAGGGGTATAATTGGAAAGTTGCCATAAATTAAGGACAAAATGGTAATTAAGGTAATTAATGGGTATTAATTGTGTTAATGGCCTTAAATATATTATTTATTGATGAATAATTGGTTTATTGTATGTTTAATTAATAAATTAAGTAGATTAAGTGTTATTTTGAATAAATTATTATGAATATATTTTTAAATATTATTAATGTATGTGAATATTAGTTTAGTGAAAATTTTTTGAATTGCAATCACCACTGGGCATTTTTAATGCTCAGCACGTAGTTTTATTTGACTGCGTGTAAGTTCGCCTTAGGATTGGAGCAAGGCACCTCACATATATTTTGGGAGCATACCAAGGATTATTTTGGATTATAAGTATGTAAGAGTATTGCATGTATATGTCTTATATTTAGTATTGGGTATTGTGATTTGTATCAGTCTGTAAAACTGGTAAACATATTAGAGACTGTGTGTGTGATGTATTTTTATTTATGACTGAACGTATGTGAATGAATGTTGGCATGCCAAATAATGTGATAGAAAAGTAAGTAAAAAGGAAATTAGGAATGATAAATGTGTGAATGTATGTTAAATGAAATTGACCAAATGAATAGTGATCTTAGATTGTTATAGGTCAATCGACGAATTTGATAGTAAGTTAAAATGTGATTGTAAGATTAAAGGCATAGTAATTTTTGATCGATTGACTTAATTAATCGTAATATTGTTGTCCGCAGAAAAAAAATGAACCGGTTTTAATTAATTGGTAATTTAATAACCTGATTAGTTTAATTAGGTTAACCGGTTTAGAACGAATAGTTAATTAAGGTAACGTAAGGCTTAAGGGTGTTACATAAGCTATATGCTTAGCATGAGTGCTTTATACGTGTAGGTATTGAAGGCGAGGTAGACGTCAAGGATTACCCGCAAGCTTTAAGGCCAACACATCCGTAGCAGATTTACATGTAGAGTTTAAATCTTGTTGCAAATTTATATATGTTCTTTTGTTTGAAATTTATGTATATAAACGGAATATTATGGCATGTATAATTACTAAACAACTTTTGTATTAACACTACTTGATTGTATAAAGAGTTTAATGAAGTAATACAAGTTAATACTTCTGTTTCGCATTATTTATATGTTCCATTCCTGTAAGCTATCCTATCCTCCCATGAGGTATAAAGAGTGTTATATATCCTCTTCATTATCAAGCTATATGAAAAACTTGCACTATGTTGGTTGCCTAATACAAAATATTGCAATTATCTATTTGTTAACTTAAAACACAAATGAATGACATTAAAGATATCAAGTGTTAAAATTAACTAATATGCGGAAGCAATTAACAAAGGATCCTAATAGAATAATCAAATCAACCAAAACATTAAATCATATGGCATAATTATAAAATTACAGAAATAGAAAACTTACTTGATGATTCCATTATGCTAATAAAATATCTCAAACGCAGATAATAACTAATGTTTTCCAATCCCAATATCGAATGATCTTCAATTCGCCCTTTGATGATATAAGGGCTTGTTTAATTCTTGATTATTGAATTAAACCCTTAGAGCAGAGTATTTGGTTTTTGAAGGAAGGAAGTAAAAAGAACGTATGAAAAGAAAACTATCTGTTGATGAATTAAAAATACATTTTAATTCACAAAATACCAAAAGACCCTTATACTTTTACCATTATACAAAATACCACTCAAACTTTTTATTTTCACGATATGGGAGGGAGGGACTTACACCTGATAATTGCCTCTTCAATACTACACTAATCATCACCGTGTGTACAACAATGGTAATTATCAATTACTTAAAATATATGAATCAACATTAGAAATTAAAAATTTCTAACATTCTCCCACTTGATTCATATATGACAAGTATATGACATATTAACATAAATTTGAGCTCACTTAAATAATGCAATATACAAGTCACAACTTCGTAAGAACTAAACCAACTGAATCATAGCGGTCACGGGCCTGACAAACGTCCCGATTCCTTCCATGTATCACAAGTCAATCCAATTCAAACAGTCATAATTTGATAAGATAAACACCCGAAAATATCTTATCCCACAATGTCTTAAAATAAGACCCAATATCTATAATCATAACAAATTATACATAGCTGAAATATGATTCATAGATAAGCAAAATCTAAACAAACATCGATATCTAGAGTATCAAATAAACGTAAATGTGCAATCCATAAATTCATACATGTATGACCAATCATCCGCTATACAAGGACTTCATGACTACTCCCATTTCACTACATGGCCAATAAATATCTTAGGAGCTAGCCCTTTAGTCAACGGATCCGCAATCATATCATTGGTGCCAATGTGCACTATTTGAACTCTTTGATTTTGCACCTCTTCTTTGACAGATAGATACTTTAAATCCATATGCTTGGCACCCTTGGAGTATCTATCATTCTTAAAGAAGAACACTGCTGCCGTATTATCACAATAAATCCTCAATGGTTTAGCAATGGTACCAACGATGCCTAAACCACCAACAAAATTGCACAGCCACAACGATTGAACCGTAGCTTCAAAGCATGCTACAAATTCAGCCTCCATAGTGGAAGTAGCAATGACAGACTGCTTACCACTCTTCCATGAGACAGCTCCATCAACTAGAAGGAACAAATAGCCAAATGTGGACTTTCGGATATCCGAACATCCGGCATAGTCTGAGTCCGAGTAACCAACAACCTCAAGGTTATTAGTCCTTCTATATGTGAGCATGTGATCCTTAGTGCCTTGCAAGTACCTCAAACCTTTCTTTGCAGCTCTCCAATGTAATAGTCCGGGATTTTATTGATAACGACCCAACATACCAACCGCAAAGCTTATATCCAGTTTAGTACAGGTCTGAGCATACATCAAACTCCCGACTAAAGAAGCATAAGGGATATTATCCATTTCTTTACACTCCATGTCATTCTTGGGACATTGAGATAGACTAAAATTATCCCCTTTCTGGATGGGAACTGGACTAGGTGTGCATGATTCCATCTTAAGTCACCATCACTTATTCGACTTAACTTGCCAAATCCGACTAGGCCCGATTTGGGGTGTGACAGAAAGAGAGTTGAGGCTATAATAAGAAGTGGAAGAGTGGTTCCAGAAGTTAAGAAATTGCATGATCCATTGCAAGCACCTGTGGGAAAGAAGCTAGAAGGGAACCCCATAATAAAGTAGCTAAAAAATATTGCGGCTCAGATATCCCATTTGGGACCTTTTGAGACAGTCCCATTCACACAGGCATAAGTTAAATGAGGCCTTATGTGAGTCTACTGTAGCCACCACAATTTTTCCATTTGACTTACTAGACCTTGATAAGGGAGGATCAAGAGAGATTTTGGTATACTATGATGCTGACTTACCAGCTGAAGGCTGCAATCACAATCGACCATTGTATATCAAGGCATAGATTAATGACAAGCACACCGATGGTGTTATGGTTGATGATAGCTCATCTATAAACGTTGCCCTTTAATTGTACTTCAGTCTTTTGGGCTAGATGAAAGTATGCTGAGCAAGTTTGATTTTACCATTACGGCCTATGATGACTCTTGGAGACAAGCGACAGGAACTTTTAGAGCTCTAGTTAAGACTGGGCCTACTGAAATAGAGGCAGAATTTGTGGTCCTGCCTATCCTAGCGAACTTTTCAGCTCTACTTAGAAGACCATGGCTCTACAAGTTAGGAGGAGTGCCATCTACCTTGCACCAGATGATCAAGATACCACATGAAGGGGAAGTGGTGACTATCAAAGCTGTAAGAAAAAACAAAGTGTTTGCCTTAAGGATCTCTAACCAGCTATTCAATGGCCTCCACATATCTGTGTTGAAGTCCACCTGGTAGTCCTCAAGTAGTGAATATGATGAAGAAGATGCACTTCCTCCCAGGGGCTGGTTTTGGCTAGAATTTGCAGGGGCTACAGTCAATTGTCACTACAAAGGGACAAATGGATCGAAAGGGTTTGGGCTATGAAGGTGAGCGTGGCAAGAAGAAGAAGATGTCAGATAAGATCCCTCACATTTCAGAGGGCTTTGTTCCTGCATCCTCAATTTGTGCTTATACTGGAGAAGCAGAGCCTCAGTGGGTATATGGAAAGATTATACTAGGGTTTGAAATCTTCAATGATGTCTTCAACTGTGACATTAGAGTTATCAAATCTGCAGAGGTCATCTGGGATGAAGAGATCATGCCTCAATGCAGCATCTGGGACAAGAATGGGCCAGATGAGATTGCTATTGACAAGCTGCTAGCCACTAGGTTAAAGGGGAAAGAGAAAATGGTGTTTGAAACACCAGAGCTAGATTTGAAGATCCAAATTTTGAAGATTTCATCTGAGGTAGTTAAAAAACCTCCACAAAACAAAGAAGCCAATAAACAGTCGACGAAGAGTGAAGACAATAGTTATTTAGATAATCTTTTTGTGCCATAACTTTTTAATGATAATGTTAATGTTTCTAATTATATCAATGAGATGAATAACTTTGCTTACTTGTGTGATGTTTCTGATGATTTTATTTCACATGATCATAAACGTGATGCATTCATTTTTGACATTAAGTCAACTAGTACAACTGCATTTAATCTCGAAACTTTGGAGAACCCAAAGGATATTTTGATAGCATTAGACATAACTTCTGAGGAGAGGTTAAAACTTGAGACAATTTTGAAAAAATATGAAAAAGTCTTTGCCTGGACCTATGAGAACATGCCGGGAATTGATCGAGACATACCATTCAAACTTACCTAGAGTTGAAACCAATCAAGCAAAAGCTTAGAAGACTTAGGTTAGAATAGGCACAAAAGGTGAAAGAAGAGATCCATAAGTAGATGAAGGCTAAGTTTCTAATAGAGGTTCAATACCCGACCTGGTTGGCTAATGTAGTTCATGTGGCTAAAAAGGATTGAATTGTTCCAGTATGTGTGGACTATCGGGGTCTGAACAAAGCTTGCCCAAAAGATGATTTCCTTTTGCCTCATATTGATGTGCTAGTGGATAGTACAGTTGCTTCCATGATGTATAGTTTTGTAGATTGGTATACATATTACAACCAAATCCTCAACAAGATCGTGGATTGAATTAAGACAACTTTCATAACTGAATGGGGTACATTTGCATACAGGGTCATTCCTTTTGGGTTAAAGAATGCAGGAGCAACATATCAAAGAATGGCCACTAAGATTCTTGATGACTTGATCCACAAGGAAGTGGAGATGCATGTAGACGACATATTGATCAAGTCGACTACTAGAGAAGGTCAATTCGAGGCTTTAGAAAAATTCTTTCAAAGGATCAGTAAGTATAATCTATGCCTCAATCCTAAGAAATGCATTTTCGGAGTTACCTTAGGTAAGCTATTAGGCCATGTGGTAAGTCAAAAAGGAATTGAGGTAGATCCTGATAAAGTCAGGGCAATTAGAGAGATGCTAGTGGCTTAGAAAGAGAAGGAAGTGAGAAGTTTCTTAGGAAAGCTTCAGTATATCAGCCAATTTATTGCTAAGCTGGCTTCGATATGTGAGCCAATCTTCAAGCTTCTCGGGAAGAATCAACCAGTTGTGTGGAATGGTGATTGTTAAGTCGCTTTTGATACTATCAGGGATTATCTTTTAAATTCGCTAGTCTTAAGACCACTGCGATGTGGCAATCCTATATCTAGCAATAGAAGACAGTTCAGTGGGTGCCATGATGGCTCAGGAGGATGAGTTTGGAGTGGAGTTTGCTGTTTCTTATCTTAGCAAGAAATTCCTGCCATATGAAGACAAATATATTGAAGTAGAAAAGATTTGCTTAGCAATAATCTAGGCCTCTTAAAAGTTAAGACACTACTTTCATTCCTTCAGCATACAAGCGGTCGCCAAACATAACCCACTCAGAAACCTTTAAGAAGCGCCCTCTTTACAAGGAAAAATGGGAAGATGGTTGTTATTGTTGCAAGACTTCGATGTAGAATATATCACTAGGAAAACCATCAAGGGAAGGGCTATAGTTAAATTTTTAGCTCAACATCCTATTGAAGGAGACTAGTTTGAATATAATTTCCTAGATGAAGATAGCATGGCTATAGCAGTACAAGGGTGGCAGATATTTTTTTTTATTAGCAGTTAACGACAAAGGGGCAGGAGCAGGGATTTTTCTTACGACCCCGGATGGTGAGAAGCTACAATTAGCAAAAAAGTTAAGGTACAAGGCTACTAATAATGAAGTTGAATATGAGGTTTGCATCTTCGGGTTGGAAGAACTGCTTGCTCTGGGGGCAAAGACTGCAGAAGTCTTTGGAGATTCATCCTTAGTAATCCATCAAATTAAAGGGGAGTGGTCAGTTAAAGAAGAGAGGCTATTGCCCTATGTGAAGTACATAAGAATGTTGAGTAGCCAGTTTAAGACTTGCACTTTTAACTTTGTCCCTGTGGATGAGAACTAATTGGCTGATGCTCTCATAACTTTAGTATCCATGTGGGATAATCTGATAGGGGTTGATATGAGACTCGGTTGCTATGAGACCCGTTCTGATCTCTAGTTCGGAAAAGCCTTATTTTGAAACCGACTAGGTGATGGATATTGAGGTTGTTGATGGAAATTTTTGGTACTACGATATTCAGAATTATTTAAAAAGGTCGATTCTTCCAGAAGAAGCCACTGAGAAGGACTAAAGAATGATCCGAAAGTTATCCACTCAATTTATCTATGTAGATAGCACATTATATAAGAAGTAAGTTGACTGTATCAAATTGAGTTATTTAGTAGAGAAAGAAGCTGAAAGGGTTATGGAGAAGGTGCATGCTTGAGTATAGGGAGCTCACATGAATGGCTTAATTTTAGCAAAAAAGATCATGCGCTAAAGGTTCTATTGGCTCACGATGGATATGGATTAGTCAAAATATATGAAGCAATGCCAGTTATGCTAGCAATTTTTGGATTTGAGACATGTGCCGATTTCAGAGTTACATAACTTGATGTCTCTATGGGCATTTGCAGTTTTGGGAATAGATATCATAGGCAAGATATGTCCTATAGCTTCTAATGGTCATAGGTTCATCGTAGTCACCATCGATTACTTCACTAAATTGGTCGAAGCTGAATCTTTCAAGAAGGTTGATGCCCGGGACATGGCTAGGTTCATCGAGCGGAATTTGATATGCAGATATAGCCTCCCGCACCACATTGTATCGGGTAATGGGGTACAATTCTTGGCAGGAACTAAATAGATGCTTAAAAAATATGGAATTGAGCACCACAAGTCTTCCCCTTACTGACCTCAAGCAAATGGGGCAGTCGAAGCAGTAAATAAGAATGCCAAAAGAATACTGGCCAAGATGGTACAGAGCTATAAAGACTGGGCAGAAAAGCTACCGTTTGCACTCTAGGGTTATAGAACCACCATTAGAACCTCTACGAGAGCAACGTCATTTTCTCTGATATATGGAACTAAAGCAGTTTTGCCCATTAAAATCGAGCTAAAATCTTTAAGGGTGGTCATAGAAGCCGAGATTCTGGAGGTAGAATAGGCATAGTAGCGATTATTGTAGTTGAATCTATTGGATGAGAATAGCTTGCCAGCTTGTTATCATAGTCAGGTTTATCAGAAGAGATTAGCTCGGTCGTTTGGCAAGAAGGTACGAAAGCACTGTAATGACCCAAAGTATACCTTAGAAGGATTTGTAGTGTTAATTGCATTATGAGGGTACAAGAGTAATTGAATAAGTGTGAGTTTGTGGGTTAATAAGGATGTAATTGAAAAGAAATATAAGTTGTTAAAAGAAAGAATTTATTTGAGGGATTAATTAGGAATTTGTTAAGGATTAAGTGGGAATTTGTTAAAGATTTGAGAAGTTGCATGAGGAGAGAGTACCACCTAAGCAATCACATGCAATATAAGGTTTTGAGTGGAGACAAGTTGTCTCATTTCTGCATGTTTGTTCGGCCACTTCTCTCTTTGTTGTTCTTTTTGTTTTTCAACTCTTCTTCTTGCTTTTTCTTCTTCATTGGTTTTCTAAAGATTTAAGCTTTGGATTGATTTGAAGAGTTAAGTGATAAGTTGGAAAGGTATGTGTAAGTTGAAGTTGAAGTTATGTTCTTCCATCTAGTTCTGTTTTTGGTTTTGGAGTAGTTTGATTAATGGATTAAGTGTGTATTTTGATGGGTTTTGTGCAAGAAGCTTTAGAAAGAGAAGAGACAAAGGAAAAGACAAGGTTTGAGCTTAAAGAGGAGTTGATCAAGCATCATTTTGAGGTTTGGGATTATATTTGATTTCTTTTAGTAGATGCATGCTTATTAGATAGGGAAATTATTGGCTTTGGAAGAGTTCAACAGCTCTTTTAGTTGTTAAATTGTACATGAGTTAATATTTTTGACATGATGATGTTTTATTGTCAACTTGAAGTTGTATTGAGTTTAGACTATTTGCATGATGATTTTGTGTTTGTTACAAATTGTTCATGAGAAGTTACTTATATGTGATTATATGTCTAGAAGGCCACTTCGACTGGAATTGGTGTTTGATTGTGTCAAAAGATGAGTTTTATAACTCTAAAGTGCTTGTGGTAGGTTTTGGTTGATTTAGAAGTCATGCATGTGAATATAGGAAAAAGGGTTGCCAGAGATTTGTGAAGTTGGGAGTTTAAACACAGAGTTCAGCCTCTATCACGAGCGTGACAAGGGTCGCGAGCACGACAGAGTGGTCCATAGGTAAAGGTTACCAGATCATGTTCTGTTGCGAGTGCAAGGTTTATCGCGAGCATGACAGAAGTGTTTTTGGTGTTTTGTCTCAAGTGCGACCTCTGCCGCGAGCACAATAGAAGGTATATGTGTGGTCCGTCGCAAGCACGACATAGCTGAAAGTCTTGAATACAAGTTAACTATCCTTATTTGTGTGTAATATTGCATTGGATTATGAATGATTAAGCATATGAAAGTTAACTGTGTTAAAATAATAAAAAATATGAGATGCTTGATGAGATTCGGTATGTTTAGTAAAATGAATGTGAGCATATTAGGTAGATATAGTTTTTGGCATGAATGATAAACAAACATGTATGTATGTTCATGGTTGCAAAGTTAATATATGATGTGAGTTAGATGTGCAATGGTTTGAAAGGGGTACTTGAGTACTTGTAAAGTATATGGTATAGTGAATAGAGTGTATATGTTAAGCCTAAATTATTCATAGTAGTGGATAGATAGGCATGCCTATAAAGGGTTAGAGTTTCCAGCTGCCAGAGTGGCATCGATTGTGTCTAGAGTTTGGTACCTTTGGTATCAAGATGTTTGAGATTTAGGTCTCTAGATGTTGAGACTTCGGTCTCCAGATGTTTAGTGCTGCACGTTAGTATCCAGGGTAACCGTATCCACCATCGATGTGAATTAAGGCTATTAAAGCTAATGTGTGTTTATGACTGTACAAGAAATGCTATGATATGTTTATATGTATATGAATACATATTAGATGTAGTGAAATGTTATCGCCTATTTATGCGATGTTGCTAAAGTTGGAGAATTTACATATGTTGAGACGATTTTAAATGATAAAGGCATGTTGATATCATGTTCATTGAAAGTACCAATCAATGAATGACAATGTGTGATTAATACTAGATATTGATATGCATGTTGTGTGATGTTTTGTGACTTTATTAGAAATCTATTTGTTTCGTTTATCCCCACTGAGCCTTCGCTTAGGATGGGTGTTTTTCCGTGTAGATATGCAGGTCCGGTATAGCGAGTTGTGCATTTGCAGGCCATTAGGTGTTGAAGCTTGGAATATTTTTTTATATGAAATGAAAATGTTTAGAGAATGTTAATGTATTACTAAAGGATAATGATGTTTCGTAATATAAAGAACTAAAATTTGTAAATGCACGTATGACTTGATTTTTATAATGATATTTCGATTAATGTTTATCAAATAATTTGATAGTATATATTTGTATGTAAATTGAACTGTTATCCGTGCATAGCAATCCAATTTCCTCCAGGCAGTATTAGGGCGTTACAAGCACCCGTTGAAAGAAGGGGATCTGGTCTTCAAGTAGATGAGGCCAAGGGTGCCAGAAATCCGGGGAAAATTCAGGCCAACCTGGGAAGGTCTATTTGTGCTGAAAAAGTTGATAACAAAGGTAGCTGTGATTTTAGCAGACAGCGACGGGAATGAGTTTAAAGACCCAATCAATATCGATAGACTAAAAAGGTTCCATGGCTAAAGAACAAGAAAAATCAAAAGAAAAGAATAAATGCCCCGGGGGTCGAAAATCAAAAAAAGGCGACCTTACTAAAAGTGGGTGCCCTGTCAGGGTGAAATTCGAAAAAAGGCACCCTGGATAAAAATTAAGGGCTGAGAGAAAATGTTCAATTGAGAAAACTCGAGAGGGTATATTGATAATAGGAGATTGATGCTTACAAGATATGTCCTGAGATTAGTTGTAGTCATGTACTTTTGAGTTTTTTATCAATTGAGGATCATATATGATGAAATCATATAGAGATGTACATAATTTTGCAATAAATAAAAGAAATCAATTTGCATTCTCATTAATTTTTAGATCTATCATAAAAAGAGGTGTAATACTTATTTATCTAATGACTATTCTCTAATCATTTTCGTTACCCAAGTGTCTAAGCCAATGAAACCTGTTATCCACAGCAGGGCTAAGTACATTTCTTTAGTACTCAACCGAGGTGGTGAGATTGCAATCTTCTAAGCTCGGGATAATAATCTTCATAGGCAGTCTATCAAAAAAAAAAGCCATTAGAGATAAAAACCGTAACTAGCTCTCTAAGCAAAAGTTACACCAAAAGGCAGGGTGCAAACCTAAAAACAGGTACTCTGTCCTAAAAAAAACCCGCTAGATTGGGTTGGGTCCGCTCCAAGAAAAATTTAGGCACAGGGTTAAGCGAAAATCTGAAATGATGTATTTCCCAGCAAGAAAAGCTAGTGTGAAAACTCTCAAAGGGCGCATTACCTTTAAAATAATGACAAATGTTACAGGAGTGATAAGGGACTCCCAGTCATGAAAGCGATGTGGTTGACGCAGAGAGCATTCAGGCTGAGAATGGTCCCCGCCTAAATCACCAAGAATGGGGTCATTCCTTAATGAATACTATCCTGTTAGATGGGGCCCACCCTGGCCGCCCCTCAAATTGGAACCTGCTTAGGCAAATCTATCTCCTACATTTTGCATGGCTTATGCATTTTCACTCACATAAATTACACTTGTGCATTTGTTTTTTTAATTTTGGAAGGAAAATTTGGTGTTAACGTCACATGGAAGACCAGCCCTGAATTTTCAGGGAGTTTAAGAAAATTATTTTGAAAAAAAAATTATTATTATTTTTTTTTGTCGAGGGGCTGGCTGATAACGTCAGCCCGGGCCTTGGCCATCGAGGCCTAGGCTGACCACCCTCGAAAAAAAAAATGATTTGAAAAAAAAGAAGAGGGCGAGCTGATGACGTTAGCTTTGGCCTCGGCCACAGACGCACGGGCTGGCCTCCCCTAAGGGAGGGTACAAATCTCCTCCTCCCAGCCGACCCTCATTTTTTCCTTTTCTTTATTTTTTCCATTTTCACGTTTCTCTTCTTTTTTTGCTTATATCTCCCTCAATTGTGCTCAGATTTGCACACCGTTTGCGTCGACACAATCCTTAATAAATTGTCTACATAGTGATATAATTTTTTAAAGTTTTTATTTAGTTTTTTAAGTGGCCATTTTGACTACCATGTTACTTTAAAGTGTATTTTCTTTCTTTTAACTACTTTATTTTGTGTACTTTTGTGTTAAAAATATGTTTTAAGTAAATGAATGATAAAATATAGAAATTTGGTGGAAAAAAATACGTGTGCATGGGTTGGCAGACACTGCCAACGTGAAAATAGCATGAACAATAATGTGATGAAAAAGGAAAAAAAAGGATAAAATGTATATATATTTGGAATAGAGACATGTAAAAAATATAGACTAAGAATATGAATAATTTTAATTTTTTGTAGAATAATGAATAAATATTTTTTTAGCATAATTTTAGTCACTGCATGATTATAATTTATGTTGAATTTATTACTGGGGCATGTGGCCTGTTCAAATATGTTTTTGCATGCAATGGGTTAGGCATATTTTAGCTGAATTACTGCCTATTTTTTTCAAAGATTGTAAAAATAACTGCATAGTTGCACCATATTAATATTGTAAATAATAAGGTGCTAGCTTGTGATTTATTTGCGTAACTTAGCAAATGTTAATTAAAGCATTGTATGTATGAATGTACTAATTGTTTGTTTTTTTAGGATGCCTCCACAACGCATTCCACCTTGGGAACCAAAAGATATTCCACCTCCAGTATGGATTATTGGCACGCATAGACAGAGGTTTGAGGTATTATGTCATTTACAGTTTTTGTCCAGTAAATTTTTGTCCCGGACATTCTTGGAGCAGATGGGCATGTGGGAGAAGGTCAGCACATTGTTAGCAACTATAGGCTGGAATAATTTTCTTGCACCGGCATACCTCACATATGTCGAGGTTACTAGAGAATTCCTAGCTTTGCTTCAGTATGAGGGTTCTCGAGACCAGATACAGATCCTAAGGTTATATCTGTAGACACTAGGTCCTGAGGTAGTCCAGATCAGAGTTACCCGATGAAGATATCAAGGCCTATTTTCGGGCAAATGGATGAAAGTTGTGAGTTTTTGCTCTTCGAATTTACAAGGATCGAGGATTTTTCTGGATGACAGGAGATTTTCGGGCATCAGGAGGAGTTTGTCTTTAGAAAATCTTGTCTTTGCTCCACCGATGATGTGCCAGTCTGTTCGGAGGGATGCCGGTCGTTCGTTTTGAAGGATGGCCTCCCTCGCAAGAGCATCGCCTATCGCTTGCGAGGGATGGGCTCGTCTCTCACGGTAGCGACACCCGTCGCTCGCATTAGGGGCTCGTCTCTCACAGGAGCTACGCCCGTTGCTCGCGTGAGAGGCCCGTCACTCGCGGTGACTGCTGACCGTCATTCGCTTACAGGAGACCATCTCTCGTGCCGAGAGACACCCGTAGCTCATGCGAGAGATTCCTGCCTCTCGGGAGCGATGGCTATCTCTCTGTACCCGCCTCTCATGGAGTGGTCCCCCAGCTCAAATGATCGGGAGTGCTCCCGTGATCGACACCCGTCAGTACTCCACAGATGCCCGTCGGTCGTTGATCTGCAGCAAGTTTGGACGGGATTATCCAAGATTTTCATATCTTTTAAAATATATTTCAAGGATTTTCCAAATCTTTTCAAATATATTTTCAAGATTTCCTATACCTTCCAAATCTCTTCAAATGTTTTCAAATCTCTAATTTGATTTTGAGAATATTCTGCAAATCATTCTGATTTAATTATGATTTCAGAAATCTTTTTCAAATTTAAATTCCAAATTTGAATTTGTTTGAATGATTTTCCTTAACCTATAAAGAGGGGATTGAGGTTTGTTATTTGAGGTTAGCAATTTTTAGGAAACAGAGAGTTTTATCACAAAACGTTCTGGCTTTTGTTTTTCATCAAATATTTTTCAAATCAAGGCGAATATGAGGGAATGAGATTAATTTGTTTCTATCTGATCTAGCCATTTTTTGCATTCATAATCGCTACCCAAAACATCGAGAAGAAAAAATATAATTTTCTTTTCTTGATCTTTTTTTAAAAAGTATGATCTTGCAGTCAAAAATCTCCTGAAATTACACATTACGGATCAATCCTTGTAAAATTCTAGGGACAGAAATCACACGACAATCACCTTCGAAGGTAATATTCTGAGGGTAAACATTATGGGTCAACGACTTTTGCATTTTATCCTTTCATATTGATTTTACACATAAAATTCCATTTTATTCAAAATAAAACAAGTTTTAAATTAGTTTTCCTTATTTTTCTGGATCTGAGACGACCGAGGGGCCGAGGCTCCACCGACGACCATCGCTCATTCGAGTGACGATTCAATAAGGAGTTCTGACTCTGCCCATCGGTCGTCTTAGGGATGGCCGTCACTCGCCCGCCACGTGTCATCCCTGGGCCTTCGTTCTTCTACCCCTTATTCTTATTTTCCTCTTATCTTCCATGCTTGATTTTTCATAGATTCTTTACCATTCTTTACTTTTCATGTCTTTTTTATTGTTGATTATTGCACTTATGTGATTTTTATTTTTGTGAGTTTTATTGTTTCTTTCTTGGATTTGGAATGTTAAAATAGGAGGACACCGCGATAATCTGAGAATATTATTCATGTTTATTCTTTTACCCTACTTCTCTTCATTTCAATTTCCATTTTATTGTAAATATTATTTTTTTCCGCTAACATTAAAGTGGCTAAATATTTATATTAACTAAGTTGGAGTTTTGTTAATAAGATGGGACAAATGTCCTAATTTTTATCAAAACAAATTGCAACTTTAAAATTATTCCTTTTGTGGATATGCATGTGAGGACCAATGTCCTCATCCCTAATAAATGGCCCATTTTCTGTATGATTATATGTCATTTACAATGGGGGTTGTATTCTGCCCCTGGTTTTGTTGTAATTTATTGGGTTTTCTTTTATCTTATTTTACTCTTGTTCCTATTTACCGCTTTCGTTATGTGATCAACTTGCGCTTTAATTTATTGCATTGAAGTGATTAACAAAACGGGATGAAATTTTAGCTTTAAAACTCAATCATAACTTTAATCAAGGTATGAATAAATGGAAAGTCCCGAACCATCTCTAGTCTTAGGGTCAATGAGGTTAGAGGACCATCTCAGTGTCTTATTGGGGTGGGTCTCCAAAATATCTCCTGTTGCCCAAAATAGGCCCAATTTGCATAGTCCTAAGCTGCATAAAGTTAGAGGACCATCTCAATGTCTTATTGGGGTGGGGTCTCTAAAATATCTTTGGCTTGCCCAAAATGGACGTATATGCATCGTCTTAGGCTCCATGAGGTTAGAGTATCATCCCAATGTCCTATTGGGGTGGGGACTCTAAAATATCTCTAGCTTACCAAAAATAGACACAAATGCACTATTTTAGGGTTAGTGAGGCTAGACGACCTTTTCCAATGTTCTATTGGGTGGCGACTCTAAGAAACCTCCTTGTTGCCTAAAATGGATGCCCTTGTAATCTCTTACAAGTTCTATGAACCTCTCTCGGACACCCTAAAAGCGGGTATTCAAGGCCCCCCAGGGTTCGGCGTGCGTCACAGTGGCGACTCTGCTGGGGAAGAATTCCTTCTGTCGTGAGAATGGAGAAGATTGGAGAATGGAGAAGATTGGAGAAAAAGGAGTAGAAATAAGCCAAGGGAAGAATTCCTTCTGTCGTGAGCGTGACAGGATGCGCCTTTGAAGTGAGTGCAGGAGAAGGAGCAAGGCGCCGTCACGAGCAAGGTCGATGTCGCGAGGTCGCGACATAGCATGGAGGAAGATGCCGCGAGGAAAGTGGAGCGAGAAATCAGGTACGCTCTGTCGCGAGCGTGACGATGTCGCGATCGTGACAGAGAGGTCCGTTAGACACAAATTTTCAAGTTTCACTTTGAAGGGTCATGTCTTTCCATCAACAATTGCAACCTTTATGAAGAGACAACTCAAGAGACATGTTCAAAGAATATAAATTTCATTTTATAACTGTAATTGGAGTTGAACATTTTTTATTAAGTAAAAATTTTTGTAAGTTTAGAACAATTTTTTTCTTTTTAGTAAATTTGCTTAAGTTAGAATTTAAGTTTTTAGAAGAAGATTTCTGCAAGGAAGAAGACTACATTTGGTGAAGTGAAAAAGGGTTGAGAGATCTCTTTCTTCTATTTCTTATCTTTTCTTCTTCTTCTTTGTAAATATTATATGATGTTTTTAAGAACTTGAATATTTTAAAACTAAGTTTCATTATTCATATCATTGGGTACTTTTGTATGTAGAATTTCTATTGGTAATTTATGCATTGATCTTTATAAGTTCGAGTTTAGTCGAGAGATAAATTCATACTTAAATCTAATAGTTATTCATCATTTAATCATTAATTGAGAGATCATAATGTTTAATTGGTTGCTATAGGTTATTTTCTATTCTTGAAATATGCATGTATAACACTCTAAGTCTTAGATGAGAATTGGGATTTAGAATTACATATGCATGTTTTAGGCAATCCTATTTATGTCGAGAGAGTAAGTAGGAAATTTATTCAACTTGGCTTGCATGACAAGAATACTTTAATTATTAAAAATAATCAATTCAAGTTACATTTTTATACTCATCATCATTCATCATTTTATCTTCTTTGACTATCAAAAATTAGGCTTAATTAGTTTATATGTTAGAGTAGTTTTAAATCTTCTTAACCATTATTTGATCATTGTAAACAAGATTAAAATTAAGTAGTAATAGTGTGCAAATTCACATTCCTCATGGGATCGATATCTTAAGTACTATTTCGGTACACCGTATACTTGTGGAAAATTAGCACCTATAAAAGAGGCTAACAAGTTTTTGGCGCCGTTGCCGGGGAGCGTTGATTTTTGCCATTATGAAACTTGATTTATGATTTTAGATTACAATATTTTCTTTTGATTTAATTTGTTTGTGTGTTGTAGTTTGACTTTGAGTTTTGATTTTGGTTTTTACAGGATTTGAAAGTTCATGCCTAGTACAAGAAGTTCACAAGAAGAACTTGAACCATTGAATCCTGAAATTGAACGATTTTTGTCAAGTAACCGGAAATCCAATAGAAAAAAGAACAAGAATAAGAGACCAATTATCATGGCTGAAGAAGGAAATCCACCTAGACTAATGGACTTTGCCACCCTAGCATTGAGTGGTGCTTAACAAGGAGTAGTATGACCAACGGTAAATGCTAACCAATTGGAGATTAAACCTTCACTTTTACAAATGATTCAAAATACTATTCAGTTTTACAGTTTGACAAATGAGGATCCCAATGCTTATTTGGCAAAATTTCTTGAAATTTGTGATACTTTTAAAATCAATGGTGTTTCGGTGGATGCAATTAAGCTTAGGCTTTTTCCATTCACTTTGAATGACAAAGCCAAAGCTTGGTTGAATTCACTCATAAGGGGATCAATCACTACTAGGGACCAATTGGCCCAAGCTTTTCTATCAAAGTATTTTCCCTTAGCCAAAACAGCCAAGATTATAAAAGATATCACAACCTTTGTACAACATGAGAATGAATCTTTGTATTAGGCTTGGGAAAGGTTTAAAGAGTTACAAAGAATGTGTCCACACCACAATCTTCCTAGGGAGCTTTTGATGCAAACTTTTTATAATGGAGTAAACCTAACTACAAGAGGTACAATAGATGCTGCAACTGGTGGATCCTTAATGAGAAAAACAACCGAAGTAGCATTTGATTTATCGGAGGAAATGTCAATGAACAATTGCATATGGCCTACTGAGAGAGTAAGGGATTCTAATTCTTCTAATACTAGGGGAGTGCATGCAATTGATTCTGTAGTTGCCTTACAAGCTCAAGTAGAAGCTTTATGTGACGCCCGTTCCCTAACGACAAACTAGCTCAGCCAATCTTAGTTAGAGAAGGTCGCACACACACCCAAAACACATGCGGAAACTGAATAATAAAATTTCATCACACACTATTTTAATTCATGCATCACATGCAAACTACTATCAGTCACACGCCTTAGCTATTCACATGACACACATACATGTGGGAGGTTACATCCGTGATTACTACATTATTACATGCCTTTACATATTCAAAATACATATTAACCATATAAAACTTATACAAAAGTCCCAAATAACAAGCCCCCAAACCTACACTATATACTTCCTATTGTTGACCGTACCAAAATGCGGGGGACGTCCTTCAGTCACCTCTCGTCCGTACCTGCACGGATTAGAGTAAATCCATGCTAAGCGATAACGCTTAGTGGGGAACTCATACATAGAGCATATAATTTATCACACATCAGAATCATCATACATAACATGCTAATAAACATGCCAGATCAACCATTACTATATTCAATCATAAGGCATCAATTACTTATTCACATTTCCATACTTTCTTGTATCACAATCACTTCTGTTTATATTTAATTAACTTTTAGCCGATTAACCAATTAGCCTTTCTGCCACTTTGCCTGCAATTCAATGACACGGATAACGGGTATCGCATCGGTATCTCTCAGATACCAGTAATCTCATCGAGACTACTTTTTCATATTAGCACCTTCTGGTGCTTCTTATCACATTAGTACCTTCTGGTACCTTTCATCATTCCACATATAACACAATCCAGTAAGGATATTCGCATTGTGATTCCCATGGAATCAGACACATTTAACGCATGGGGCTGCAGCACTTGACCCTATAGGCATGCCTAACTATCCACTACTTGACTCGCAGGCTTAAGTTGTTAAACACGTTATTCAGTTCACTTTTCACTTTACACATTTGTATTAGCACACAGCCATACATTTCATTTGCATATTCAATATGCTTTCAAATTCAGTCTTCACATTTAATATTCGCATAACTTATCACATTCAGAAGTCATCATAGTTGTATGCATTTGTAGATCACTTAACACATATACATTACTTACTCATGCTGTCCTTCATTTCAGCTTGAAGCCATGCCATTTGAATGACCAAACACATTAGGATTATATTGCCAAAACAGGGTGGGTCACGGTCACAATGGATTTCATTGTCACCGTGACATATTGAAGTCCAAAACAGAATGCAAATTGGGGACATGTCACGGTCACAACCAATTTCATTGTCACCGTGATGTGTTCCCAACTCTCGGCAGAATGCAACCTGAGGGTATGTCACGGTCACAATGAATCTCATTGTCACCGTGACATATTCTCATTTGCAAAACAGAATGCCTTCCTGGGTAGGTCACAGTCACAATGAATTCCATTGTCACCGTGACATACCAAATTCCTCTAGGCAGAATTGAACTCAGCATATGTCACGGTCACAGTCAATTTCATTGTTACCGTGACCTATGCAAAAATACCAAAACACAGCTGTGTTTATCACTAGCACGGCTGTGCTTTTTCAGTCCACTTCTCCTTTTACGCCTAGACCTCAAATCTCATTCTTATTTGTTTGGCAATCAACCCAAATACAACAACCACACAATCAATAACACATACCTGATTTTCCCTTCTTGTTTGGCATTCAATAATAGTACAAATCATAATCACTTTCAAGCACTTTATCACAATCATATTGCTACTATAATCATACAATTTAGCATCACATAATTCATGTTCAACCTTCAATTTCACATATCATGCAATTCAGTTCAAAACCCTATTTAACCAACACTAATCACATATTCATACAATTAGGGTTTGTTCCCAAACCTCGTCGCCTTAGCTCCTAATTACGACGGACGCTCGGTTCGCCGATTACAGCCTTTCCCTTATCTCTCTTCACTTCTTCAGCTAGCAAAACCAGTTCAAATTCCAGAATTGAGCACAATCCATCAATCCTCATTCCAAACTAAATCAAAACCAAGAAGAAGAGTAGAAGATGAGAATATGCACACAAAACCACTTACCTTAAGGTCTTAACACTTAATTCTTGTTCCAATTAGCTACATGCACACATCCACTTAAACCACTCTCATCCTTACTCACGGAAACAAGAAGAAAGCCAAAGCCAAATGCAGATAATGAAGAATGAGGCCAACACACACTTACCTCTCACTTCACTAGGCAAATGCATGCAAAGAAGGAGGTGGCAAAACCATACAAAGCCACACGGAATCCACTTCAGAAAACCTGCCTCCACTTACCAATTTCTTACTTTATTTTATTCCTAATTAACCCTCCATTAACTAGTTAATCAGCCTTTAACTCATGCTTAGCACAAACATTCATAATTACCATTTAACCCCTTAACTATACTGCTTTCTTTCAATTAAGTCCAATCCTACACATTCAATCCACTCACACACATGCCAAATTAGGTTAATTCTCTTAGGGTACAAATCCGGCCATGACAACTCTCCCCTCCTTAAAGAATTTCGTCCTCGAAATTCATACCTGAGTGAAATAGTTGTGGATGCTGTTCTCGCATAGCCGCTTCTGGTTCCCACGTTGCTTCTTCAACACCATGGTGCTGCCAGAGTACTTTCACAAGTGGTATCTGCTTGTTCCGAAGTTGTCTGACTTCTTTTGCTAAGATCACTATTGGCTTTTCATCATAAGTGAAATCTGACTGCACTTCCACTTCTGGTAGAGATAGCACATGGGAATCATCTGACCTATATCTTCTTAACATAGACACATGGAACACATCATGTAGCTTAGCCAAAGTCGGAGGCAAAGCCAACCGATAAGCTACAAAACCTACTCTTTCAAGCACTTCATATGGCCCAATAAACCTTGGACTCAGCTTCCCCTTTTTACCAAATCGCAGTACCTTCCTCCAAGGAGACACTTTCAGAAACACTTTATCACCTACACTGAACTCAATATCTCTTCTCTTCAAATTAGCATACGACTTTTGTCTGTCACTTGCTGCCTTCAATCTTTGCTGTATGATTTTAGCTTTCTCTTCTGTATCACGAACCAAATCTTGCCCTAAGACTCTGCTTTCATTCAATTATGTCCAGCAAATCGGTGAACGACATTTCCTTCCATACAAAACTTTATACGGTGCCATACCAATACTGGTCTGATAACTGTTGTTATAAGCAAATTCCATAAGTGGAAGATCCCTATCCCAACTCTTAGAGAAATCCAAAACACACGCTCGCATCAAATCTTCCAAAACCTGAATAATTATTTCCGATTGTCCATCGGTTTGTGGATGGAAAGCAGTACTGAAATTCAATTTCGTACCCAACGCTGCCTGTAAACTCCTCCAAAATTTAGAAGTGAATCTGGGATCCCTATCAGAAACAATAGACAAAGGTATCCCATGCAATCGGACAATTTCCCTTACATACAATTCAGGCAACTTTTCCATAGAATAATCCATCCGAACAGGTATAAAGTGAGCTGATTTCGAAAACCTGTCCACAATAACCCATACTGCGTCTTGCTGTCTTGAGGTCAGAGGCAATCCAGTAACAAAATCCATCGTGATTTTATCCCATTTCCATTGGGGAATAGGGAGTGGATGCAACATTCCCTGGGGCACTTGATGCTCCGCTTTAACTTGTTGACAGACAAGACACTTAGACACATATTCCACTACATCCTTCTTCATCCCTGGCCACCAATACAACTGTTTCATATCTTGATACATCTTGTTTCCACCTGGATGCATAGTGAAAACTGTATTATGAGCCTCGTGCATCAATCTCTTTCTTAATTCTTTATCGTTGGCCACACACATTCTATTCTTATACAGCAGTATTCCATCTTCATTCACTGAATAGTCAGTCTTATCCATATCACCAATTGACTGCAGAACTTGTTGCAATCTCCCATCACTTCTCTGAGCAACTATTAACTCATCTTTCAGAACCGGTCTTGCTTTCAACTGTGCTAATAAAGCTCCATCTGCAGAAAACCTCCACTCAATCCGCTTTAACTGTAATGTTGAAATTGACTTCCTACTCAAAGCATCGGCCACTACGTTAGCTTTTCCCGGATGATAATCCACAATACAATCATAATCTTTAAACAACTCGAGCCACCTTCGCTGTCTCAGATTCAGTTCCTTCTGTGTAAGCAGATATTTCAAACTCTTGTGATCCGTGTAAATTCTACACTTCTCACCATACAGGTAATGTCGCCAAATCTTTAAAGCAAACACTACTGCAGCCAATTCCAAATCATGAGTCGGATAATTCTGCTCATGCGGTTTCAATTGCCTTGACGCATACGCTATCACCTTCCCCTCTTGCATCAATACACAACCCAATCCGACACCTGAAGCATCAGTATACAATACATACTCTTTACCAGTCATAGGCTGTGTAAGAATCGGTGCTTCTACTAACATCTTCCTCAACCGATCGAAACTTGTTTGACATCTTTCAGACCACTCATATTTCACTCCTTTACGTAACAATCTTGTCAACGGTGAAGCTATTACTGAAAATCCTTTCACAAACCTTCTGTAGTATCCAGCCAAGCCTAAGAAACTGCGAATCTCTAACACATTCTTAGGCGGTTTCCAATTCACAATTGCTTCTATCTTAGTTGGATCCACTTTAACTCCGTCAGATGAGATCACATGACCCAGAAATGATACCTCTTTGAGCCAGAACTCACACTTACTGAGTTTGGCATACAGCTGATGTTCTTGCAAAGTCCGAAGTACAACTCTCAAATGCTGTTCATGTTCCTTTTCATTTGTTGAATATACCAAAATATCATCTATGAACACAACCACAAACTGATCCAAGTACGGTCTGAACACCCGATTCATTAAATCCATGAATGCAGCTGGCGCATTGGTTAACCCGAATGGCATTACTAGAAATTCATAATGCCCATAACGAGTTCTAAACGCGGTCTTAGGTACATCTTCCTTCTTCACTTGCAACTGATAATACCCTGAACGCAAGTCAATCTTTGAGAATACCCCGGCTCCCCTTAACTGATCAAACAAGTCTTCAATTCGAGGTAAAGGATACCTATTCTTTACTGTTACTTTATTCAGCTGTCGATAATCGATGCACATTCTCATTGTACCATCTTTCTTTTTAACAAATAACACTGGTG
Source organism: Excoecaria cochinchinensis (assembly GCA_947683425.1). Lineage (NCBI taxonomy): Eukaryota > Viridiplantae > Streptophyta > Magnoliopsida > Malpighiales > Euphorbiaceae > Excoecaria > Excoecaria cochinchinensis. The sequence goes on along the minus strand of CANTUQ010000029.1, from coordinate 8,747,529 downwards.
CTCCCCAAGGAGAAACACTAGGTCTAATAAAACCCCTGTTCAGTAATTCTTGCAACTGCTCCTTCAATTCCTTCAACTCAGTTGGAGCCATTCTATAAGGTGCCTTAGATACCGGTACAGTACTTGGTACCACGTCAATTGATAACTCAACTTCTCTTATTGGTGGTACACCGCTCAATTCTTCAGGAAACACGTCAGGAAACTCTCTGACTATTTGTATTTCTTGCATCTTTACCTGTTCTCTCTTACTATCTAATACCAGGGCCAAATAAGCTTCACATCCTTTTCTCATACACCGACAGGCTTGCATAGCAGATATCACATTCACAAGAGGATTAGTGCACACTCCTCTCACTGTCGCTCTGTTTCCCTTACCATCAGAGAGTATAACCATTTTCTTCTTACACTTAACATCCGCATCATACTTAGTTAACCAATCCATACCCAGAATCAAATCAAACTCATCAAACGGTAGTTCAATCAAATCCGCTGGAAACACACTACCTTGAACTTCTAATGCAATGTTTCTATACACTCTGTTCACATTAACATTACCTCCCAAAGGGCTAGACACACATATATCATATTTTAAACATTCAACTTTAGGCATCTTTTCACATATCTTTTTATCACATACATATGAATGAGTTGAACCAGGATCAATAAGTGCAAACATTTCCACACCACAAAGTAGAATAGTACCTGCTATCACCTCAGGCGCGTCCTGATCCTCTCGTGCCCTCATAGCATAAGCCCGCACTGGAGCCTCATCAGGTCTATCCACAATCTCAGAATCGACTGCACCTCGGGACTGACTACCTCTGCCACGTCCTCTTCCTCTTCCTCTGTTCGTAGAAGGCAAGTTTGAACCACCCCTACTCTGCTCTTGTTGATTTCCTGACATCTCATAGGTATTCGGGCAATTAGCAATGAAATGCTCAGTGCTCCCACATCTATAACAAGCACCCGACACTCTCCAGCATTCCCCTCTATGCCTCTTACCACAATGAGGACACTCATGAACCTCACTTCTATTACCAGATGTTCCTCTTCCAGAACCAGATGCTGAGGGAGCGCCTCGCTTCTTACCTCTCGCTGCAGAACTGAACCCTGATTCCGCAGGTGATGCCACATGAGAATCTCTTGATCTTTTCCCCGTCTGGGAACCACCTCTATTCGCATTCTTCCTTTGTCTCCATTCTCTCTGGGCTCCCAAAGTCCTTTCAGCTCTCAAAGCTGCTTGTACAATTCGATAGTAACTTATATTCTGCTCTGTTGTTAAAGAAATTAGCAAAGCTTTAATTTCCTCAATCAATCCATCCTCAAACTGTTGACATCGCAACACATCAGTTAACACACCTTTCGGTGCATATTTGCTTAAGCGACAGAATTCTGCTTCATACTCCGCCACTGTCATAGTCCTCTGTCTCAAACTCAAGAACTTCTTCCAATTTGCCTCTCGATGTGCTTTAGTAATATACTTGTTCTTGAGTTCTTTTTCAAAGAACTCCCAGTTTAATGGTTCAGGAAGCATCGGATTCTGCAGGACCAGCTTCCACCAATCATATGCAGGACCTTGGAGTAATGACTCCACACATTCAACCCACTGATCTGGAGGACATCGTATCTCCTTAAGAATCCTTTCCACCTTCTCAATCCAGTACTCTGCTTTTTCTGACTCATCTAACCTTGTTCCATGAAATTCCTCCAAACCATGCTTCCTCAAAGATTCTATTGGGGCTCTTGGCGCCATCATACGTTCCATCACTCTCGCCATATCTTGTGTCATTTTCATCATGGCTTCCATAGGCCCAAATGGAATCTCATTCCCATAGCCAACCGATCTAGACTGCCCAGACCCTGTCACCTCAGCTTCACGAGGATTCACACTTTCGGCAGATTCCTCACCGGTATGCCTTCCAGAATCCATCTTACTACACAGATTAAACAAGGACTTCCGCATTAGGTCAACAAACTATACACATCTTATCTACCCAATTCCCAGAAAAGACTCAACCTAGGCTCTGATACCACAACTTGTGACGCCCGTTCCCTAACGACAAACTAGCTCAGCTAATCTTAGTTAGAGAAGGTCGCACACACACCCAAAACACATGCGGAAACTGAATAATAAAATTTCATCACACACTATTTTAATTCATGCATCACATGCCAACTACTATCAGTCACACGCCTTAGCTATTCATATGACACACATACATGTGGGAGGTTACATCCGTGATTACTACATTATTACATGCCTTTACATATTCCAAATACATATTAACCATATAAAACTTATACAAAAGTCCCAAATAACAAGCCCCCAAACCTACACTATATACTTCCTATTGTTGACCGTACCAAAATGCGGGGGACGTCCTTCAGTCACCTCTCGTCCGTACCTGCACGGATTAGAGTAAATCCATGCTAAGCGATAACGCTTAGTGGGGAACTCATACATATAGCATATAATTTATCACACATCAGAATCATCATACATAACATGCTAATAAACATACCAGATCAACCATTACTATATTCAATCATAAGGCATCAATTACTTATTCACATTTCCATACTTTCTTGTATCACAATCACTTCTGTTTATATTTAATTAACTTTTAGCCGATTAACCAATTAGCCTTTCTGCCACTTAGCCTGCAATTCAATGACGCGGATAACGGGTATCGCATCGGTATCTCTCAGATACCAGTAATCTCATCGAGACTACTTTTTCACATTAGCACCTTCTGGTGCTTCTTATCACATTAGTACCTTCTGGTACCTTTCATCATTCCACATATAACACAATCCAGTAAGGATATTCGCATTGTAATTCCCATGGAATCAGACACATTTAACGCATGGGGCTGCAGCACTTGACCCTATAGGCATGCCTAACTATCCACTACTTGACTCGCAGGCTTAAGTTGTTAAACACGTTATTCAGTTCACTTTTCACTTTACACATTTGTATTAGCACACAGCCATACATTTCATTTGCATATTCAATATGCTTTCAAATTCAGTCTTCACATTTAATATTCGCATAACTTATCACATTCAGAAGTCATCATAGTTGTATGCATTTGTAGATCACTTAACACATATACATTACTTACTCATGCTGTCCTTCATTTCAGCTTGAAGCCATGCCATTTGAATGACCAAACACATTAGGATTATATTGCCAAAACAGGGTGGGTCACGGTCACAATGGATTTCATTGTCACCGTGACATATTGAAGTCCAAAACAGAATGCAAATTGGGGACATGTCACGGTCACAACCAATTTCATTGTCACCGTGATGTGTTCCCAACTCTCGGCAGAATGCAACCTGAGGGTATGTCACGGTCACAATGAATCTCATTGTCACCGTGACATATTCTCATTTGCAAAACAGAATGCCTTCCTGGGTAGGTCACGGTCACAATGAATTCCATTGTCACCGTGACATACCAAATTCCTCTAGGCAGAATTGAACTCAGCATATGTCACGGTCACATTCAATTTCATTGTTACCGTGACCTATGCAAAAATACCAAAACACAGCTGTGTTTATCACTAGCACGGCTGTGCTTTTTCAGTCCACTTCTCCTTTTACGCCTAGACCTCAAATCTCATTCTTATTTGTTTGGCAATCAACCCAAATACAACAACCACACAATCAATAACACATACCTGATTTTCCCTTCTTGTTTGGCATTCAATAATAGTACAAATCATAATCACTTTCAAGCACTTTATCACAATCATATTGCTACTATAATCATACAATTTAGCATCACATAATTCATGTTCAACCTTCAATTTCACATATAATGCAATTCAGTTCAAAACCCTATTTAACCAACACTAATCACATATTCATACAATTAGGGTTTGTTCCCAAACCTCGTCGCCTTAGCTCCTAATTACGACGGACGCTCGGTTCGCCGATTACAGCCTTTCCCTTATCTCTCTTCACTTCTTCAGCTAGCAAAACCAGTTCAAATTCAAGAATTGAGCACAATCCATCAATCCTCATTCCAAACTAAATCAAAACCAAGAAGAAGAGTAGAAGATGAGAATATGCACACAAAACCACTTACCTTAAGGTCTTAACACTTAATTCTTGTTCCAATTAGCTACATGCACACATCCACTTAAACCACTCTCATCCTTACTCACGGAAACAAGAAGAAAGCCAAAGCCAAATGCAGAAAATGAAGAATGAGGCCAACACACACTCACCTCTCACTTCACTAGGCAAATGCATGCAAAGAAGGAGGTGGCAAAACCTTACAAAGCCACACGGAATCCACTTCAGAAAACCTGCCTGCACTTACCAATTTCTTACTTTATTTTATTCCTAATTAACCCTCCATTAACTAGTTAATCAGCCTTTAACTCATGCTTAGCACAAACATTCATAATTACCATTTAACCCCTTAACTATACTGCTTTCTTTCAATTAAGTCCAATCCTACACATTCAATCCACTCACACACATGCCAAATTAGGTTAATTCTCTTAGGGTACAAATCCGGCCATGACATTTTAACTCATAAACTTAATAGTTTAGGAGTGGGAGGAAATCAAAAAAATAGTTGGAACATTTGTGGGCAACTAGGACATTCTAGTGAAGGGTGTAATTTGGGGGTAACAAACAATGAAGAGTAAGTTAGCTTTATTCAAGGTCAAGGGCGTGGGAACCCTTATTCGAACACTTAGAACCCTGGTTGGAGGAACCATCCAAATTTTTCATGGGGAAATAATAGCAGCAACCAAAATAGACGTGTAAGTTTTCAACCAACTCAAGATAGGTTTGGAGCCTTAGAAGTCAAGATGGATAGGTTTTTAGAGGGGATCAACATGAATTTTAACTCACAAGAAGAGAACCAAAAGAGGTTGGAGACAAAATTTGATCAAATTACAAAGAACCAAGCCTCATCCATCCATAATTTAGAAGTGCAAATAGGGCAAATTGCCAAGGCTTTACCTTCAAGAATGCAAGGGAATTTACCAAGCAATACGGAGGAAAATCCAAGGGAGCATCTTAAAGCCATCAAATTGAGGTTAGGTAAATCCTACACTAATGAATTTGTTAAAACTAATAAGAGTGGAGATGTGTAGGAAATTGGGGAGCAGAATGACCATTCTGTCTCGAGCGCGATAGAGGGGAGAACGGACAATGTCGCGAGCGCGGTACCCTTCGCGAGCGTGACACCAGGAGGAGAGTCTTCTGTCGCGATCGCGACACATGTCGCACGCGCGACAGAAGGGATATCTAAGGCAAATTCTTCAAAAGTTTTTCAACCTCATCCTCCATTTCCTCAGCGACTTAAACAACAACATCAAGATAAGCAATTCCAATCTTTCCTTGATAAATTTAAGCACTTGCACATAAATTTAAATTTTATTGAGGCTATAACACAAATTCTTAATTATGTAAAATTTCTTAAAGATTTAATTTCTCAGAAAAGGAATTGGGAAGACATATCCACTGTGGCATTAACTGAAGCATGTAGTTCTATAATCTCTAATAATTTGCCTACTAAGCTTAAAGATAATGGGAGTTTTACTATCCCTTGTACTTTAGGGGATGTTGAGTTTCCTAAATATTTATGTGATTTATGGGCAAGTATTAATCTCATGCCATTGTCTATCTTTAAAAAATTAGGATTGGATTATGTTAAGCCTACATCAATGGTATTGCAATTGGCTGACCAATCAATTAAGAAACCATTTGGAATTGTTGAAGACGTGTTTATGAAAGTAGATAAATTCATATTGCTTGCGGACTTTATTATATTGGATTTTGCTTATGATGTGAAATGCCCTTTGATATTAGGAAGGCCTTTCATGAGAACTGGTAGGGCTATAGTTGATGTATATGAAGGCACTTTAGTCTTGCGAGTAGGGGAAGATAGTGTAGAATATCACATGGATAGAGCACTGAAATACCCCATGGATGAAAATGTTTGCATGAAAGTTGATATTATTGATGCATGTGTTGTGGAAGTAATGGAAAGTGCAGATCATGATGAGGCCAGTAATGAAGATAAAGTTCATGAAGAGGTGGAACAAGAAAGCTCACGGCCAGAAACTTTATTCAGAAATGAAGCACCTTTACCACCTTCTATTGTAAGTCCTCCTAATGTGGAATTAAAAGAACTACCTAGCCATTTGAGGTATGCATTCCTTGGCCCTAATCAAACTTTGCCTATCATTGTGTCTAACAAATTATCTAATGAGCAAGAGTCTTCATTATTAGATGTTGTTAGAAAAAGGATAAAAAGTATTGGTTGGCAAATTTCTGACTGAAAAGGAATTAGTCCTAATGTTGTCATGCATAGGATTAACATGGTAGATGAGTGTCAACCAAAAGCGGATAGACAAAGAAGATTAAATCCAAATATGCAAGAGGTAGTTAAAAAAGAAATTATTAAATTGCTTGATGCTGGGATTATCTATCCAATTTCGGATAGTGCTTGGGTGAGTCCCATTCATTGTGTGCCAAAAAAAGGGGGGATGACTGTAGTAAAAAATGAGAATGGGGATTTAATTCCTACTAGAACCATAACCGGTTGGAGGGTGTGCATTGATTATAGGAAGTTAAATTCAGCCACTAGAAAAGACCATTTCCCTTTACCATTTATTGACCAAATGTTAGAGAGGATAGCGAGTCATTCTTGTTATTGTTTTCTTGATGGTTATTCGGCTTATTTTCAAATTTTTATTTACCCTAGTGACCAAGAAAAGACTACTTTCACTTGTCCTTATAGGACTTTTGCTTATAGAAGAATGCCTTTTGGGCTTTGCAATGCACTAACTACTTTTCAAAGATATATGACTTCTATTTTTGGGGACATGATAGAAGATATCATGGAAGTTTTTATGGATGATTTTTCAGTCTATGGTGACTCATTTGACCTTTGTTTGAGAAATTTAGATAGAGTTTTGGCTAGATGTGAGGAGTCTAATTTAGTTCTAAATTGAGAAAAATGCCATTTTATTGTAGAAGAAGGGATAGTTCTTGGGCATAAGATTTCAAGAAAGGGCATAGAGGTGGATATAGCAAAAACAGAATTGATAGAAAAGTTACCTCCACCTACTACACTTAAGGATGTAAGATCTTTTCTTGGACATGCTGGTTTCTATATGAGATTCATTAAGGATTTTTCTTTGATTGCTAAACCTTTAACTAATTTATTGATAAAGGATGTGCCTTATGAATTTTCTAATGAATGCCTGAACGCTTTTAATACTTTAAAGGAAGCCCTTGTAAGTGCACCTATAATCACTTCTCCTAATTGGAATTTACCATTTGAAATTATGTGTGATGCAAGTGACCTTGCAGTTGGATGTGTGTTAGGACAAAGACAAGGTATGTAACACCCCCTTCCCATACGTAGGCGATCCCATCTGATAAGGAGTGAGATGCCGTATGAGTCAAGGTGTCACCAAACAATAGCAAAGCAAAAACATACATTCATTCATAACATACATTCAGAAATACAGAATAATTAAAAACTTTACATGCAGAAAGCAAAAGCTGATCATGCATTACTATAATAAACTATTACAATAATGATCTGATCAACTAGCTGATACAAAATAATATTACAGGTCAAAAATATAATTACAAAACCGGAAGCTGATACATGAGAGTTCTATACAAAAAGAATCATCAACTATACAAAAGGAGCCCTACACTAAAAACTTCTTGTGTTGGCTTGATGACGGCGACTCTCGAATCAAACTCTTTCCGCACCTACACGGGTAAAAACACCGTGCTAAGCGATAAACGCTTAGTGGGGAAACACACATAGATAATGGACGGCCATTCACAATGGTCGTCAAGGCAATTCACATTCACAAGGACAATATGCAAAGGCTAAACATAATCCATATAAACATGCTCATATAATAAAGCCATACAATCAGTATTTCATAATCATATTCATTCAGAAATAATCCGATATACATCACATCGATATACTCATTCAGATAATCCATTTATAGCCAAATCAGATCAGAGCAGTTAAAATAAACAATCAAAGAACACCTGCTGACTCTAGGTAGTGGATAACAAGTGTACAGACAGTACTTTCCGGGTACGAGCCGATTACAGAAAGTACATTACGGGTACGAATCGATTAAACCATTATACTTTAACTTTCACAGATATTTTCAAAAGGGACCTTAAACAAGATCCAATACAGAAAAGGGTTCGCGAGGAACCAAACGGGGACCTGATCGGGGTCCAAACAGAACTATGGGCTGCAGCTAACAGACTCTATTAGGCATGCCTAACTATCCACTTACTTGACTCTAGCAGGCTATGCGTCACTCAAATCAAATAACAGAATATCGTGTAAAAACATCAGAAAAATCATGGTATTACGCATATCGAAACATTTAAAAGTATGACATGCATCACACAGCAGTAAAGTCCATTCAGAAGAAATACCAAATTCATTTCTGAGTTAAAAACTGAAAAATTTCGGAAAAACGGGCTGAACGGAGAAACGGGCGAGGTTGGCTGGTCACGAGGCGTGACTGGCCTCCTCACCAGGCAGGTCACGCGACGTGACCGAGGGTCACGCGACGTGACTTGCTTGTCCCTCGCAGATCACGTTAAGCGACTCACCCCTTACCTTTCGCTGGTCACGAGTCGTGACTGGGTGCCACGTCTCGTGACTGGCTTCCTTCTTAGGGCTGATCACGCGACGTGACTGGCTATCGTGACTGCCCTCTCTCAGGCCGGTCACGAGTCGTGACTGGGAGTCACGTCTCATGACTGCCTTCCTCATGGCCGGTCACGAGTTGTGACAGGCAGTCACAGCTCGTGACTGGCTTCTATCTGGCAGGTCACGAGTCGTGACTGGAAGTCACGTCTCGTGACTTGCCTCTCTTCTTGGCTAGTCACGCAACGCAACCTGGAAAACGGAATTTCTACAGTAACTCGATCCCAGTTTTCCAGAATCTCCCAGAACAAAGAAAACAATCCAAATTTGATTCAAAACCAATAAAACCTGTTCTTACCTTCCAGAAATCATCTCAAACAATATAGGTAACATTTACACAACTCAATTCAACATTTAAACAACTAAATCAATTCAAGAAGAATAACATTCAAACTTCTCAAGAACAAGAACCCTAGAAAATTTACAGTAACTTAAAATCACACAAATCACAATCAATTGTTCCCAAACCTGGAATCTAAGCTTCTAACACTTAGTCCCACTGCTCCCAGCAACCTCCTTGCCTTTGGGATCGCGAGGAGCCTCAACTAAACACAAATATCCAACATGCAAAACCCTAAGTTAAACCTAAGCTCAAGGAAGAAGAAGAAGATGAAGTAAATGGAAAGAAAGTTAAGGAAATGCAGTGACTTACCAACAAAAGATGCAAAGAGAGATTAACTCCACCAATTCCAACTTGAATCCACACCACAATGCTTAGAGTAAGGAAAATGAAGAAGAAGAAGAGAGTGATGAGAAGAAAAGAAAGAAACGTAAATCTGAATTTCCTTTCTTTCATTCCCTTTTCTTTTTCCTTTCTTTGCCCTAAGTATGTGTCCAATTCTAATTGGTGAAGCTAACCACTCACACCCAAACTAACATGCATTACACACATCCAAAGTAATCTCACTTAAATGCACCCTACAATGGTATGAGCAAATGTACACAAACATGTCCCAACTTAAAACACCCTAATATGGTATGCTCAAGTGCACACAATTATTTCTCAATTAATTAACACACTAATGCCATGTATGCACCCACATACTAACAAAACCCCAAGAACATACATTTTACTAAGATCCCTTATGAAATGCCGAACACATGCGAATGCTTACCCATACAGACAGACAGACAGGCTCATTCTACTAGGGGGCAAATGGGGTGTGACAACTCTCCCCTACTAAATAAGAATTTCGTCCTCGAAATTCTCACCTGAACTGAATAACTGCGGATACTGAGCTCTCATCGAATCCTCTATTTCCCAAGTCGCTTCTTCGACTCCATGATGGATCCACAATACTTTAACCAAAGGAATCTGCTTATTTCTCAACTGCCTCACCTCTCGGGCTCGAATAGCTTGCGGTTCCTCATCATAAGAGAAGTCTGGCTGAACCTGGATATCCTGAACTGACAGAACATGTGAAGGATCTGATCTGTACCGACGAAGCATCGAAACATGGAACACATCATGCAACTTTGCTAACTCCATCGGTAGCGCCAATCTATAGGCTACAGGTCCTACCTTAGCCAAAATCTCATAAGGTCCAATGAAACGAGTACTAAGCTTGCCTTTCTTGCCAAACCGAAGCACTTTCCTCCAAGGTGAAACCTTAAGGAAAACCTTGTGCCCGATCTCAAAATGCACATCTTTCCTTTTCAAATTGGCATAAGACTTCTGTCGATCCTTTGCTGCCTTCAAATTCCGCTGCACTACTCTGATCTTCTCTTCAGTATCTCTAACCAAGTCTGGTCCAATCAATGATCTCTCGGATAGCTCGGTCCAACAAATCGGAGTCCTACACTGACGACCATACAAAGCCTCATATGGTGCCATACCGATGCTCGACTGAAAACTGTTGTTGTAGGCAAACTCCATCAACGATACATATCTCTCCCAACTACCCAGAAAGTCCAAAGCACAAGCCCTCATCATATCCTCCAGAATCTGAATGACTCGCTCTGACTGACCATCGGTCTGAGGATGAAACGCGGTACTGAAGTTCAACCTAGTGCCCAAAGCTCTCTGCAACTCCTTCCAAAACTTGGAAGTAAACCTCGGATCTCGATCTGACACTATGGATAAAGGCACACCATGCAACCGAACTATCTCATCCACATAGATATTGGCCAATCTGTCCATAGAGTAGTCTACTCTAATTGGCAGAAAGTGAGCTGACTTCGTAAGCCGATCCACTATAACCCAAACTGAATCATGTTTCCTCTGAGTCAAAGGCAAACCAGAAATGAAGTCCATGGCGATATCATCCCATTTCCACTCAGGAATGGATAAAGGCGTAAGCAATCCCGAAGGAACCTGATGCTCGGCCTTTACCTGCTGACAAGTCAAGCACTTGGAAACAAAATCCGCACAATGTCTCTCTTCATACCGGACCACCAAAAGAATTGCTTCATGTCTCGATACATCTTCTCACTGCCCGGATGCATAGTAAAGACTGTACTATGCGCCTCACTCATAAGCTGTCTCCTCAAATCCTCAGATTCTGGCACACACAGGCGATCTCTGAACATAAGTACCTCATTCTGAACTGAGAACTCTGACTGCTTACCCGATCTAACCTCATGCACAATCTGCTGAAGCCTCTGGTCATCTCTCTGAGCATCCACAATACTCTGTCTCAAGGTAGGCTTCACACGCAACTGAGCAAGCAAAGCTTCATCAGAACCAAATCTCCATCTGAATCGCCTTAAGAACAAGGCTGAAACTGATTTTCGACTCAAAGCATCGGCGACTACATTAGCCTTACCAGGATGGTAATCCACAATGCAGTCGTAGTCCTTAAATAACTCAAGCCAACGTCGCTGTCTCATGTTTAACTCTCTCTGTGAAAGGAAGTACTTCAAGCTTTTGTGGTCCGAAAAGATCCTACACTTTTCCCCATACAGATAATGATGCCAAATCTTCAAAGCAAAGATCACGGCTGCCAACTCAAGATCATGTGTCGGATAGTTCCTCTCATGTGGCTTTAACTGACGAGAAGCATAAGCCACGACCTTACCTTCCTGCATCAGCACACATCCAAGACCAACACCCGAAGCATCACTGTAAATGACAAACTCTTTACCCGAGATGGGTTGAGTAAGAATAGGAGCCTCAACAAGCAACTGCTTTAACCGATCAAAACAAGCCTGGCATGTATCTGACCACTCAAATCTGACTCCTTTCCTCAATAATCTAGTCATCGGAGCAGCAATCACAGAAAATCCTTTAACAAAGCGACGGTAGTAACCTGCTAAACCAAGGAAACTCCTCACTTCCTGAACATTTCTAGGCGCTTTCCAATCAACTATCGCCTCAATCTTGGCTGGATCTACCTGAATACCTCTAGCTAAAACAATGTGACCCAAGAATGACACTTCTCGAAGCCAGAAATCACACTTGCTAAGCTTAGCAAACAACTGATGCTCTCTCAACATCTGTAGAACTAATCGGAGATGTTCCTCATGCTCACTCTCATCCTTGGAATACACCAAGATGTCATCAATGAACACTACTACAAATCGATCTAAGTATGGCCTAAACACACGATTCATCAGATCCATAAAAGCCGCTGGAGCATTAGTCAAACAAAACGGCATCACAAGAAACTCATAGTGGCCATACCTAGTCCGAAATGCAGTCTTAACCACATCCGCATCCTCAACTCGAAGCTGGTAGTACCCTGATCGAAGATCTATCTTGGAGAAAACACCTGCACCTCGAAGCTGATCAAACAAATCTTCAATCCTAGGCAATGGATACTTATTCTTCACTATAACTTTATTAATCTGCCTGTAGTCAATACACATCCGCAATGATCCATCTTTCTTCTTGACAAACAGAACTGGAGCTCCCTATGGAGATATGCTCGGTCTAATAAACCCCTTATCCAATAACTCTTGTAGCTGAGATTTAAGTTCCCTCAACTCTACAGGAGCCATTCGATAAGGTGCTCTCGAAATAGGTGCAGTACCTGGCATAATCTCAATGGACAACTCAACCTCTCTCTCAGGAGGCAAACCAGGCAACTCGCTCGGGAACACATCACTAAACTCCCGCACTACTGGAATGTCCTCAATCTTAACTTGATCTCTCTTGGAATCTAACACAACTGCAAGAAAAGCCTCACATCCTTTCCTGATAAACCTCTTGGCTTGCATCGCAGAAATCACATTATTCACAGAACTAGCACCCAAACCTTTCAAAAACACAAGAGATTGACTTCTATCCCGAAGTACAACTGTCTTCCTATGGCAATCAACTACAGCTCGATGCTTACCCAACCAGTCCATACCCAAAATCAGATCAAACTCTCTGAAAGGTAACTCAATCAAATCCGCTGGAAGCATAACTCCCTCAACAATCAAAGGACAACTGCTAAAGACTCTACTCACACTGACACTATGCCCTAATGGACTGGTCACACATGTCTCATAATCTAACTGATCAACCGAATGCAATTTATCAACAATTTTATCTGTGCACAAATATGAGTGTGTGGAACCAGGATCAATTAGAGCATATAACTCAGTGTCATGGAGTAGGAACTTACCAGCAATAACATCAGGCGCATCCTGTTCATCTCTGGCTCTCATGGTATAGGCTCTAACGGCACCCTGAGGAGGACGCTCAACAGTCTCAGAAGCAGCTCCATCTCTATGCCGACCACCTCGACCTCTACCTCGGGCTCTACCACGGGTAGCCTGAGAAGCATTCGAACCAACCCTACTAGCTCCTCCCTGAGGTCCTGAATCCTCAATCGACTGGGGACAACTAGCCACATGGTGCTCAGTGCTCCCTTATCTAAAACATCCACCAGTGAGCCACCTACACTCACCCCGGTGAGCCTTGCTGCAATTCTCACAAATAGGTATGGCATCAGATCTACCTCCCCTACCAGAACCTGACACAGTTGCAGAACCCCGTCTTCTACCTCTAGAAGCCGGACCAGAAGATGACTCGTCCTGTGGGTTCCTAGATCTCTTACCCGTTGAAGATCCTCCACGAGAAGAGTTCCTCCTCTAAGCTCTCTCTCTCAACACAGTCTCTGATAACTCAGCTCTCACAGCAGCCTCTACAATCTGATAATAACTGATCCCAGGTATGCACATCAGAGAAATCAAAGCAATCTTCAAAGACTCATTTAACCCCGCTTCGAAATGCTTGCATCTAAAGTCATCAGTCATAACTCCACGTGGGGCATAGCGAGATAACCTATTGAACTCTTTCTCATACTCTGCTACCGACAAAGTCCTCTGCTTCAAACTCAAAAACTGTGCCCATCTCGCATCTCTATAAGTCTGAGTGATGTACTTCTTTATAAACTCACCCTCAAAGAACTCCCAAGCAATCAGATCCGGTAGCTGAGGGTGCCTACAAACCAATTCCCACCATTCAAATGCAGACCCTTGCAAAAGAACTAGTGCACACTCTGCCTGCTGATCGGGAGGACACCGAATCTCTCTCAAAGCACGCTTTACTTTATCTAACCATCTCTCAGCCAACTCAGATTCGTTCAAACCAGTGCCATAAAAATCTTCAACTCCTGCCCTTCTCAAATTTTCCATAGGTGCTCTAGGAGCAGTCACTCTCTCCAAAACCCTAGCCATATCCTGATGCAGTCTGAACATAGCCTCAAAGGGCATGGCTGCGGCCTCGGGCTGGACCCTAGCATGCTGAGCCGACACAGTAACAAAAACAGACGGATCCACAGCTGGAGGATTCACACTCTCGGCGGATTCCTCAAGTGATCCACGAACAGAATTAGAAGCCATCTAAACAAACAAGAAACAACCGCATCAGCCAACACAGATCTAGACACATACATATCTAAGAAACTCAGAACAATCACAACAACACCCAGAAACGCCTAAACCTATGCTCTGATACCATAAACTGTAACACCCCCTTCCCATACGTAGGCGATCCCATTCGATAAGGAGTGAGATGCCGTATGAGTCAAGGTGTCACCAAACAATAGCAAAGCAAAAACATACATTCATTCATAACATACATTCAGAAATACAGAATAATTAAAAACTTTACATGCAGAAAGCAAAAGCTGATCATGCATTACTATAATAAACTATTACAATAATGATCTGATCAACTAGCTGATACAAAATAATATTACAGGTCCAAAATATAATTACAAAACCGGAAGCTGATACATGAGAGTTCTATACAAAAAGAATCATCAACGATACAAAAGGAGCCCTACACTAAAAACTTCCTGTGTTGGCTTGATGACGGTGACTCTCGAATCAAACTCCTTCCACACCTGCACGGGTAAAAACACCGTGCTAAGCGATAAACTCTTAGTGGGGAAACACACATAAATAATGGATGGCCATTCACAATGGTCGTCAAGGCAATTCACATTCACAAGGACAATATGCAAAGGCTAAACATAATCCATATAAACATGCTCATATAATAAAGCCATACAATCAGTATTTCATAATCATATTCATTCAGAAATAATCCGATATACATTACATCGATATACTCATTCAGATAATCCATTTATAGCCAAATCAGATCAGAGCAGTTAAAATAAACATTCAAAGAACACCTGCTGACTCTAGGTAGTGGATAACGAGTGTACAGACAGTACTTTTCGGGTACGAGCCGATTACAGACAGTACATTACGGGTACGAATCGATTAAACCATTATACTTTAACTTTCACAGATATTTTCAAAAGGGACCTGAAACAAGATCCAATACAGAAAAGGGTTCGCGAGGAACCAAACGGGGACCTGATCGGGGTCCAAACAGAACTATGGGCTGCAGCTAACAGACTCTATTAGGCATGCCTAACTATCCACTTACTTGACTCTAGCAGGCTATGCGTCACTCAAATCAAATAACAGAATATCGTGTACAAACATCAGAAAAATCATGGTATTACGCATATCGAAACATTTAAAAGTATGACATGCATCACACAGCACTAAAGTCCATTCAGAAGAAATACCAAATTCATTTCTGAGTTAAAAATTGGGAAATTTCGGAAAAATGGGCTGAACGGAGAAACGGGCGAGGTTGGCTGGTCACGAGGCGTGACTGGCCTCCTCACCAGGCAGGTCATGCGACGTGACTTGCTTATCCCTCGCAGATCACGTTGCGCGACTCACCCCTTACCTTTCGCTGGTCACGAGTCGTGACTGGGTGTCACGTCTCGTGACTGGCTTCCTTCTTTGGGCTGATCACGCGACGTGACTGGCTATCGTGACTGCCCTCTCTCAGGCCGGTCACGAGTCGTGACTGGGAGTCACGTCTCGTGACTGCCTTCCTCATGGCCGGTCATGAGTTGTGACAGGCAGTCACAGCTCGTGACTGGCTTCTATCTGGCAGGTCACGAGTCGTGACTGGAAGTCACGTCTCGTGACTTGGCTCTCTTCTTGGCTAGTCATGCAACACAACCTGGAAAACGGAATTTCTACAGTAACTCGATCCCAGTTTTCCAGAATCTCCCAGAACAAAGAAAACAATCCAAATTTGATTCAAAACCAATAAAACCTGTTCTTACCTTCCAGAAATCATCTCAAACAATATAGGTAACATTTACACAACTCAATTCAACATTTAAACAACTAAATCAATTCAAGAAGAATAGCATTCAAACTTCTCAAGAACAAGAACCCTAGAAAATTTACAGTAACTTAAAATCACACAAATCACAATCAATTGTTCCCAAACCTGGAATCTAAGCTTCTAACACTTAGTCCCACTGCTCCCAGCAACCTCCTTGCCTTTGGGATCGCGAGGAGCCTCAACTAAACACAAATATCCAACATGCAAAACCCTAAGTTAAACCTAAGCTCAAGGAAGAAGAAGAAGATGAAGTAAATGGAAAGAAAGTTAAGGAAATGCAGTGACTTACCAACAAAAGATGCAAAGAGAGATTAACTCCACCAGTTCCAACTTGAATCCACACCACAATGCTTAGAGTAAGGAAAATGAAGAAGAAGAAGAGGGTGATGAGAAGAAAAGAAAGAAACGTAAATCTGAATTTCCTTTCTTTCATTCCCTTTTCTTTTTCCTTTCTTTGCCCTAAGTATGAGTCCAATTCTAATTGGTGAAGCTAACCACTCACACCCAAACTAACATGCATTACACACATCCAAAGTAATCTCACTTAAATGCACCCTACAATGGTATGAGCAAATGTACACAAACATGTCCCAACTTAAAACACCCTAATATGGTATGCTCAAGTGCACACAATTATTTCTCAATTAATTAACACACTAATGCCATGTATGCACCCACATACTAACAAAACCCCAAGAACATACATTTTACTAAGATCCCTTATGAAATGCCGAACACATGCGAATGCTTACCCATACAGATAGACAGACAGGCTCATTCTACTAGGGGGCAAATGGGGTGTGACAAGGTAAGCATTTGCATGTGATTTATTATGCTAGTCATACGTTATTACCTCCTCAAATTAATTACACAACTACCGAAATGAGATGTTGGTAGTTGTATATGTATGTGACAAATTTAGATCTTACTTGTTAGGGTCTAAAGTCATTACATATACTGATCATGCAGCATTGAGGTACTTGTTTGCAAAGAAAGATGCTAAACCTAGGTTAATTTGTTGGGTTTTATTGTTGCAAGAATTTGACCTTGTCATCAAAGATAAGAAAGGAATTAAAAATTTAGTAGCTGATCATTTGTCAAGGTTAGAAAATAATGAAGGACCTATAGGAGATAGTGTTGGGTTTCGTCGGATTAAAACAACATTAAACGCAGCGGAATAAAATCGAAACCCGAAACAGGATCCAAGTATTTTCGATTGATTCAAAAGGAAGAGATTAAAATTACTAACCTTTAGAATGAAATTAACTCCTTTAATCCGGACTGAAGACACTGCCTTTAACACGAACGTCCTCTATCGGTATCCACACGCACGAACAAATGAACAGAAGTCGCAGGGGTGCTAGCTCCCTTGAATGCGAATGGATTTTCTTTACTTTCTTTCTCAAAGAATAATGGTGGCTCTGTTTTCTTTTCTTTCTTTCTCAAAGAAGAACGATGGTTGTCTTTTCTTTTCTTTCTTACTCTCTAATAATAAAGAATGCAGCCACTCTAATCCTTTTCTACGTTAGAATGTGATTAGTGTTTTATTTAGGGTTAAACTCTTTTATTAACCTATATCCCATATATAACTGTATATATATTTCAAATCCTTTTCCTCTTAGGAAAAGATAAATGAGGATATTTTCTCTTAATTCAAAATTAAGATATAATATATATTTATATATATTTATATATATATATATATATATATATATATATATATATATTTATTTATTTCTTATTCAAAATAATAAGAAATAATATATTAATACATATTATTATCTCATATTCAAAATAAGAGATATTTATATGTATAAATATATATATATATATATAAATATGTAATTTTGAACTTAAATATAAATATCTATATTTATATTTTATTCCGAAATAACCCAATAAAATCCATTCTGTTCATTTTGCTCTTGGTGTGTGACCCAATAGGTTTATATTATGTTGGCAGTGGGCCTAATCCCATAAAAGCCCACAAGTCATAATTGGTCTCTAGCAAGACATTATGACTACCCAAATAATATAAATATCGTTAGTCCGATTTTAACTTGTCAATAAAACATGTTATTATCCTTTTGTCACACGATATCTTGTTCGAACATAAGTCATGGTCCATGTCAAACTTAAATTGTTCAAATATATAATTTCTCGATCACTAAGCAGACTGATAAATTAAAATGACATTGATGACACTATCAATTTATTCGAGCACGGCCATGCATTTTACAGTCCTACTTATCGAGGGGCCCAATAGATATCTCTCTCATTAGAGAGGGACAAATTCCATCTTGATTATTCACTTTCCTCCGCATAATTCTCACTATGTCCGATCATGAACTTTATAATTATCCGATTAAAGATAATGTTTGATTATGTCAAAACATAATGATCCTTATGTAGGAAACTATGATAACCTTAGGTCAAATGATTCAATAACATATCTATTATAAGATCACTTATGACACTATCCCATGAAGTGATCTTAGAGTGGGTCTATCCAGTACTTTGTTCTCTAGCAAGTACCTATAGATTTGATTTATATCATCATATATAATCATCCCATGATTATCAATTCAAATCTATACTAGTCTTAATTTATCTTTATGCCCTTTATTGATAAATGACTAGGGACAACATGAATAACATTGTTATTCATAAACATTATAATAATGTAACATGCCAATAATATCAATGCGAAGAAAACCATTATATAAATGAAATGTAATGATTACATCAAGGTCCAAAAGTTTGGCCTAGGGCATAACCACTAACAGATAGCATTGAAATAAATGATTCCTTTCCAGATGAGTCGTTAATGTCAATTGAACAAATGCATGTACCTTGGTTTGCAGATTTTGCTAACTATCTTGCTGCTGGGATTGTACCTAATGGTTTGACATGGCAACAAAAGAAAAAGTTCTTTCATGATGTCAAAAATTATCTTTGGGAGGAACCTTATTTATTTAAAATAAGTGGTGATGGTCTTATTCATCGATGTGTGAGTGAGGAGGATTATATGAACATCTTGACACATTGTCATTCTGCTTTATATTCGGGTCATAATGGTGCTAATAAGAGAGCTTCTAGAGTGCTTGAATGTGGTTTCTATTGGCCTACTTTTTTTCATGATGCTAGAATGTTTGTTGCTAAATGTGATAAGTGTCAAAGGGCTAGTAGTATTGGTAAGCGTGATGAAATGCATTTGAATTTTAGTTTAGAAGTTTAAATCTTTGATGTGTGGGGTATAGACTTCATGGGTCCTTTCCCTACATCTTTTGGTCAAAACTATATATTGGTTGGGGTAGATTATGTGTCAAAGTGGGTTGAGGCTCAAGCATTGCCAACTAATGATTCAAAGGTGGTGATCAAGTTTTTGAAGAAGCTCTTTACTAGATTCCAAGTGCCAAGAGCCATCATAAGTGATGGAGGTAAGCATTTCATTAATCGTTCTTTTGATTCATTATTGCATAAATATGGAGTGCATCATAGAGTAACTACTCCTTATCATCCTCAAACAAGTGGCCAAGTAAAGGTTTCCAATAGAGAGCTTAAATGGATCTTAGATAAAACAGTCTCTAATTCTAGGAAAGATTGGGCACATAAGCTTGATGATGCTTTATGGGCTTGTCGCACTACTTTCAAAACACCTATTGGGATGACACCTTATAGGCTAGTATATGGTAAGGCATGTCATTTACCTGTAGAGTTAGAGCATAAAGCTTATTGTGCAATTAGGACTTTGAACTATGATCTTAAGGATGTTAGTATCAAAAGGTGTTTACAATTGAATGAGCTTGATGAGTTACACCTTCTTTCTTATGAAAATGTAAAAATTTATAAAGAAAGATCCAAAAAGTGTCACGATGCTCATATTCGATATAAGACTTTCAAGGTTGGACATAAAGTCCTCTTATTCAATTCTAAATTAAAGTTATTTCCTGGGAAATTGAAATCGAGATGGAGTGGTCCGTTTGAGGTGGCACAAGTTTTTAACCATGGCTATTTAGAGCTAAAGAATAGTAAGGGAGAATTATTTAAAACAAATGGTCAAAGATGCAAAGTCTATTTGGAGGAAACTTTTCATGGAAGAGAGGTTTCTTATATCTCTTTAACCATAGTTTAAAAAGTTACTTGTCATGTCTGTTTATTTTTGTACTTAGTATAAATTTAAGTTGTTTTGTATATTGCTAATTAAATTCTAGTATGTTTTGGTTTTAAAATATATTACTAACATTTTTTGTTTTTGTTTCCATAGGGTGTTTTAAGTAGTGAGGAATTTACCTTATCAAAATATAGTGTTGTTGTGATTAAGCAAAAATTTTGTTCTTTTAATGTTCCGTTCTGTCGCGAGCGCGACAGTAAAGGGAAATTATTTTTTCAAGTAGCTGTTGCGATCGCGCCTGGCAGGGATCGCGCGACGAGAAAATTCAAGTTTATGCATAACCCTTCTGTAGCGATCGCGATTTCGTCGCGATGGGTTCATGTGATATTTATCCGAATTGTTGTCTCTGTCGTGATCGCAACGATGTTGTGAGGTCACGACAAGGCGGGATTTGAAAATTTTAAAATTCAAACCATTGTAACCCTACTTTTCACTACCCTTTAATTGTTTTAAACCCTAACTTCCGTTTTTTTCTTTTCATTTTCGTGTAAGTCTCTTGCGTTTGCTTCTTTTCTCTTTTTAATTTCTCTCTTCTTTTTCTCTCACGAATCATCGGTTTCCATTTTTGTTTTGCCCTTCTCTCTTGTTTGTGAGTTTTTATAATAGAATTTCTTTGTCCTTCTTTCACAACCAAGATGGTGCGTACAAAACATGTGGCTAATAAAGGGAAGCAGGCGGCAGCAGAATCCAGTGAGCGCCCACATCCTGTGCGTCTTCAAAACCGGTTTGAATGCCCTTTCCCTATAATTTCTGAGGAGGAAGGTGAGGAATTTGAATATTTTAACAAGAAAAAATATGTTGGCATGTGGCATGTAGATTTCAACTTGTTAAATACTTTAGGCATCACTGAAAAATTTGAAAAATATTTGAAATACATGAAATGGTGGAAATTTGTAAAATTGGATCTTCCTATTAACCGTGCTTGGGCCCTTGAGTTTTTTTGTTACCCTTGAGTATGTTGATAAACGTCAAACTCAATTAAAATTTAGACATCAGGGTACTGAATATGATTTTGGGTTTCAAGAAATGCATGATTGGTTTGGGTTTCCTCTAAATGGGAAGATTTTTAATCCACATTTGTTTTATCCTAAGCCTGTTTGGAAGAGGTTGTCTGGTCTTGATGCATTTAATAATAAGAATTCAACGAATCGCAAAATAAAAGAAGATGTGTTAATGCTTGTTCATAAATATTTGCGTCATGCTTTATTTGGTAGGGTTGAAAGTTCTAAAGTGCAGACTAAGGATTTATTTGTGTTAGATTTATTACAATATAAGAAAACCCCTTGCTCTATTGATTTTATTTTTGATGGATTATATCATGCTTCAATAGCTAAAAGTAAAATAGTGGGTATGTGCCATATGGTAACTGGTATAATTTCAGGATGTTTAGGGGACTTGCATAACTTTCGTTTAGAGGAAGGTGAATCTGTGACCATGCTTGATATTTTTAATTTGAGGCGTGCTAACCTTTTAACAAAAGGCGGTTGGCCGCCCGAGTTTACTCATCGTGGTTTGCAGGTCCAAAGTTCACGCATTGATAAAGGGAAAGGAAAAGCTCCTAAGTCTTCTTCAGCAGCTATGGCTCATGACTCTTCAGATGAGGATTCATCTGAAGATGAGGAGGCTACTGGGGTTGACGTTCCTGGAACAACAACAGATTCTGGATCTCATGTTGGGCTTGAACAAGTGGTGCATAGATTGGATGGAATAGAAGCTGCAAACCAAAGTTTGGCAGCGAGGATGGACGTCGTGGAAACTACAATGAGGGCTGTCCACAAAAGTCAAAATAGCATCAGTCGAAAACTTCTCTCCTTTTTTCTCAAATAACATGTTGAAGCATCTACATCTCCACCTGATTCCCCTAGTGGGAATTAAGCTAAGTTCTCTCTACACACTTTTCTTTTTAGTTTTCTTTTTATTTTTATTTCATGGTGTTTTGTGTTTGTTTATATCTGTTTTATTGCTTTTACACAATGAGGACATTGTGTCCTTTAAGTGTGGCGGCCTTATTATTGTTGTTGTTATGTTATATTATGTTGTTGTGTTTAGTGTAGCTTGTGTTTTGCATGCGCTGCTAGTTTTAGGTAGTTAATTTTAGGTATGTTGAGATTAGATTTGTACATATGCGTGTATTTGTCTTTATTTATATTTTGTAGCTTATATATTTGATGTATATTTGGGGGTATATGCATGAGTAAGCTGATATTTCTTTTAATTATATCTATATATGCCATATCTTGAAAAATGTTATTTTTTCCTTTTTATTTGGGCAATTCAATATACATAGTGAAAGTCCTGACTTGGCAAAGCACTTTAGTGTAGGATCTTTTTAAGTTGAGTATCTTTTTACATGTATATAAGGATTATTTTGGCAATTCATTTCTTAGGATAGTTTGACCTATAGCTATGTGAGCTGTTGAGCCTTATACAAAAAATTTTATTTTGTATGAGAGCCTTGATATGCCATATCCTCCAGAACTTATTTTTGGTAAATTTTGAGACTACATTATTAGTATAGGTTGTATACAAGATATGATAAGGGCACTTAAAGTGAACCATTTTTGGCTTTCTTTAAAGAACTTACCTTATTGACTTTAGGTAGCCAAGTTTGAGCCTATAAACTATTTTGTTGTTAAGCATAAATTTAGCCATATCCTTTTGTTAAACAATGAACATTTTCTTGTCACTCACCCTTATTGTGGAAAGAATTAGGACTGATATAGCATGGGAGATGTAGTTGTTATAGAAAAGCATGATAGTAGTTGATGTGTAATGAACATTCCCTTATTTTCCAACTTAGTTTTAGAAATGCTAGTTTCTAAAGGAAAAATATATCGAAAGTGGGATGGAGAATAAACACACCCACTAGAGTGTATAGAAATAAAAGAGCAAGATGTACATCGAAATTGTTAAAGTGTGGGATGGAGAGTAAAACGCACCCATACTACTTTCTCTTGTTCAATAAATATAAAAAAAAAAGAAAAAAAAAGATACAAAGAACTAGCATGATCTTAGAGGGGAATTCAAATAGATATAAGACTATCATGTTATGTTTTGATTTGTGAATCTCCTATGTTATGTTAATACTTTTTCTCTACACAATAGAAGCTATCTAAATCCAAAATATCCTACCTTTACCTAAGCCAAGTTACAACCCTTATAAGACCCTTTGATCTTCTTTACTGCTTTATACTAGTAGTGGAGATTTTTACTATTTACAAACTTATGGTATGCAATGGTATATTTAAGGAATGAGCGAAACACTACCTTGAAACACATTGAGTGATTGAGAGCTTAAGGAAGAAATAGTGTTTGAGTGAGAATTATTTTAGGCAAATGACTTGTGTGAAATAGTCTTTACATGTGTTAAGATATTCAATATCTTGAGGTCCAACATTCTTGTGTTTTGCCACTTTATGGTTTTCCAAAATGTGCATGATTGTTCAAGTGGAATGGATAATGGTATTGATTGAGATGTTGCATATTTAGATTACTTTATAAGAGATAAAAGCTTTCACATGCCATTTCCAAATGTTTATCAAACATATAAGTAAGCTCCATATCTTTTATGTAATTTTGTCTTTTGAGTGTTTGATTTGCTTGGGGACAAGCAAATGTTAAGTGTGGGGGTTTGATATGAGTCTGAATAACTCATATTTAATCTATGTTTTAAGTTGAAAATAAGGCTTATGTTTAGTTATATGTGTTAGAAATAGGTATGTTTTATGTTTTTGTTGGAGTTTTTGTGTGTGTAGGAGAAAATGGAAAAATTGGAGAGAATGGAGAAGATTGGAGAAAAAGGAGTAGAAACAATCCAAAGGATTGAATCATAATGTGTGAAGTCTATGAACATGTAAAATGAATTGTGTATTTGATCAATTAGTAATGTGTAGTGCAGAGATTCGTTGATATGGTATTGCTACGTGTGAGTATATGCATGGTTTGCTTAGTTAATATGTAAATAGTGTATAGTGTTCTTGAATGAACAGTAGAGTACATGCAATGTATATGATTTAGTTGTAGGGTTCTTGTTCGAGCCTGAATGGTCATAGTAGTGGATAGATAAGCATGCTTATAAAGGATTAGAGTGCAGTTGCTACATTGACCTTAATTGGTCTATCGACGAATACCCAGAGTATTCATTTTGAGTTAAGTCTCTAGAGTTTGATACTGTTTATCAGTATTCACAGTAAAGTACCCATATCCATAATTGTTGAAAGTTCATGCTAAAGTGTATTTTATAGTGTACAAGAGGTATAATGTAGATGTGTATATGTATATGAATATTTTGTGACATGTATCAATATTATTTTGCCATATTGCTTGGATATTTGCATGTGGAACTTATTAGAGTGAATGTTATTCTGCATACGAATGAGTTAAAGCCTGATGGTATCTGCTTACAAGAACGTGTATATGATTATGTGTATATGACATGACTATTGATATGCATGTGATATATCTATGACTTCATTCAAAGTCTATTATGTCTATTTATCCCCACTAAGCGTTATCGCTTAGCACGGGTGTTTTTCTCGTGTAGGTTTACAGGTTCGGATCAGTAAGCGGGCATCTGCGGGTAAAGGCCACTAGGAGTTTTGTTTTGATCTCTTTTTGTGTAAGATAGAAATAGAGTTTGTGATGTTTTGAGTAACGTCATTATGTTATAAAAGAGTATAGTTGTTACATGTAAAGTTTATCGTAATATACGTACTGAAACGAATATGTAAAGTAAAATGACAATAGTTTTGTGATATGTATAATATATGTAAAATACATGTTGGGCCCAAGCTTTATTTTATTTTTATTTTTTTATTATTGTGTATTTTGCTATCGCTTCCGCTGGTATACATATATGTACACATTAGAGTTCGCGTGGCGCCCCGATATCCTTCAAGGGGTGTTGGGGTGTTTCAGTTTATGTCGCAATCGCGACAAAGTCGCGCTCGTGACCGAGTCGATTCTTCCAACTCAAAAAGGCCCTGTAACTCTCTGTTTTCAAAACCACTCACACACACTCCAATCAAACATGCATAAATCTTACCTCAAGCCTCTATTACACCTCCAAAACATTCCCAAAGCCAAATAAACATATTTTATACAATAATCAAACATTAATTCATCATAAATGCCATCAAAACCAAACCCAGAATTTCATTTACATATCATGTTCATGTTCTTCAAAAATACACATACAATCTTCACTATATCACTAACATTTAACTCATATTCACTACATGATCAATACATGCATTTACCCAAACAAAACACTCAAGATATCAAGAATTAAAGGACACAAGTACACATTCAATCCAAATGAGAATTAGGGCAAAATCCATCCATTAACAAGGTAGCAAAAATCAACTCCCAAACAATTACATGGATAAACTCATATCAAAGCACTCAAACTTCTAGAAATCAAACGCAAATACACATCCAAGATCCAAGGAGAATTAGGGCAGAGACAACTCAAAACTCAAATGCAGAAATCAAAGCTCCCAAACCTGGAAATTGAAGCTCAGATCCTCCATCTTCAAGAACCCACAATCCTAGCCTTTGATATTCTTCTTAACACCCAAACTCTTGCACAAAACCTAGCCAAGAACACACTTAAATCAATTCACTCACTCATACAAAACCAGAAATAAAGAAGAAGAAACCTCAACAAATCCAAGCACTTACCTTTCAAAACCCAGCTCTTAAACTCAGAAATCCAACCTCAAATCTTGAGAAATCACGTTGAGCACACACACAAGAGAGTAGAGAGAGCAGAAACGAAAAGAAAAGGAGCGAGAGGAGAAGAGGAAACGTGAAGAAGAAGAAGAAGCAGAAAAATCTGCTCTCTACTTTCCTCTCTCTTCTTTTCTTTCTTTGCATTAAATGCCTCTATCTACCCATCCTATGTGTCAAGCTCCTATTGGACCCTACATTCCACCACTTTGACTTTCATGTCCCAAGGCACCATACTTCTCTCACACCATACTAACTCTTATAAAACATTTTACATCCAAGTTACCATGCACCCACCTCACTAGATAAACCCTCATCAAAATATCCTACATCCATGGTACCAAACACACAAACCACTAGATTACTTCTTCCATCAACCTTGTTACCATACACCACACACACACTAGATGATTCCTCACTTAACCTTTAATCCTTAGTTATCCAAATTTCCACATGCGCAAATTACCGAAAATACCCCTTACTTTCCGACTTATCTTGCAAATTCCGACTAGGCCCTTTTTGGGTTGTTACAAGAAAACAAGCGGACAGAGGAGGGAGCACGACTCTTGCACAAGGTGCATGACTCGTGCACAATGTGCACGTCTCGTGCACTCTTCCTCTACGATCTCTATCGCGATCGCGACCAGTGTCGCACTCGCGATAAAGTTGTGATTTCAAGTTCCTCATCAAAAATCTGCAGAACTTCTCTCTCAAAATCATACCCAAAATTTTCCCATTCAAAACAAACTTCAACACAATACAAATTGCTCATTCAAAACCTCATAATTAACACAAAACCCAACTTTTATACACATAAACATAATTAAATCATGCTATTAACATCATCAAAATCCCCAATTAATAAAACAAGAAATTTTGCTACAAAAACTCATTAAATCCCTCATTTAAGTTTAAAACTCACAATCAAAACATTTAAACTCAATTTATTCAAAACACACACAACATTCAAACATACTAAAACAACTTCAAGTTCATAAATACCCAGAAAACAAACCAAAAATCACAACAACTTCAAAAATACACACAAAAACCTAAATTTCTCATACCTCATCTCTTTAGCTCCTAATAGCTTTCTTGATTGATCATTCTTATTCCCAAACTCCCACTACAAGAAAATGTGGAAATAATAATGGAAAAATAACAACAGAACAATACCGTTGCTAAATAGCAACAGAAATTATATTCCGTTGCTAAATAGCAACGAAAATTTATTTTCGTTGCTAAAATTGGTTATGTTTTGTATATTTAACAACGAAAAAAAATTGGCTATTTTAGGTTGCTAAAAGTGGAAGGAATTTTTAGCGCCAAAAATTGGCAACGGACATTAGCAACGAAATTCTTATATTGTTGCTAAATATGGTGCCAACCTAAAGCGGGAGAGTTTTGGAATGAAAAATAGCAACGGAATAATTTTCTATTGCTAAATATCAATAATTCCGTTGCTAAATGGGTTGCAAATATAGCAACTAAATATTATTCCGTTGCTAAATGGGTTCAATATTAGCAACCGAGCCTATTTCGGTTGCTAATTTAGCAACGAAATATTATATCCGTTGCTAAATGGGTTCAATAATAACAACCCAATGAATTAGGTTGCAAGTGTAGCAACGGAATATAGGTTCCATTGCTAAATATCAAGTGGGTTCAAGAATAGCAACCGAATAAGTTTTCGGATGCAAATGGAGCAACGGAATATGTATTCTGTTGCTAAAAAGCAAGTGTTTTAATTCATTTCTTTTTATTCCTTTCTTTACCTAAATGCTGGCGCCGCTTCTTCCTAATTCATCGCTTCTTCCTCTTCTCCTATTATCCGGAGTGCCCCCTGCCCCACAGATAAGACGCCTCAGCCACCGATCTCCCCACTCGGTTTGCCCCACCGCCGCTGCTCCCCAAACTCGATCTGCTCCCCCCACTTGACTTTTTAGGTAAGTTATTTGTTTCTTTTATTTGTAAAATGAAGAACTAGTGAGAAAGAATCAAATTTACTTGAAGAAAATTCATGGAATTCCGAACTCAAGGACTGATATTTATATTTGATATCGGTAATTGGTCAGGTAAACAATAATGGTTATCACTGGTGAGAGTAGATTGGAACCCATGGGATTGATTCTTGAGAAACCTGATTTAGTTGAAAAATAAAATGTTAATTCTTTCAATTTGAAACTTGAAATGAGGTTGGTAATTCACATAATTCTTCATATTTCTTTTTTAATTAAAAAGATATGAAGCTACTCTGTAAGATATCATTAACCTAATGTTTAAGTGAATTGGCAGAGGGAAATTGAGGAATTGAAGCAGTTAGCTAACGTTTCACCCGATTCCCTTGATGGCCCTCGAAAGCTGAAAGAAGGTGTCTCGAAAGCTGCGTTTCCTTGACGATCAGGTGGACTTTAATTCACATTTCAAACATATGTCTCTGATAACATGGGAAATTGTACAATTAATTTTCCTATATGGGTTACGGAGTTGAAGAAGAAATTAAATTGCCTATCTCAGCTTTTATCACGAAAGCAGAACTCATCACAAAAACAGAAGAGTAGTCTGGCATCTGGCAGGGGTATTACCTCAAGATGAAATTCATAGATTAAAGGTTCAGAAGGTGCAATTCTTTTTTCCTATTCTTGAAATATGCTCGTGCAAGCTAATAATTTAAAAGGTCATTTGCTTGAAATGCTTGTAGTGATTTTACTTTCTTTCTTCCCCTATTATCAGGTGTTTGTTTACTCGTTTATTTTAGTACTCTGCTTCTGAAAACTTAAGTATGCTGACTAAATATTAGGGTTCTTCTAGACTTCAGATGGTTTTCAAACATCAATGTTCTATCTGTCAAGTATGTAATGTACTTATGAATTTATTCAATATATTTTCTTGCTAGATTTTATGTTTAAAATTATTGTGATGTGTTTCTTTTTAAGTTTTAGAACACATAATGAAGGAAAAAAAAAAGATATGGGAAGAAGAGAAATAAACCACACTAACTTTTTCTTTCTCATTTTTTTTTTCTACTTCTTTATATGAGTTTGAATGACTTGATTAAAGGTAAAATCAAAAGTGCAAGTTAAACCTTACAAGAAATATCAAAGAGTTTTGGACCTATTTGGTAAAAGTTTGGTAAAATATATGTCCTAGATAAATGAGCAGTGGATAAAACTAAGGTTGCATGATAAGCCTTATGAATTATGTTAGGAAGTCTGAGGTTACATCCAGCAAAAACCAAATGAAAAAAGCAAAACTAAAATGTTCCAAATACAACACTAGAGAGTTCCAACCTGATATTTAGCCATTATTGCATTTATGGTTATTTTTCTGGGAACTGTGCAACATGGGAATTTACATACCAAGGCTAGTGATGCTTAATTAATTTTGGCTTTTTATTCCAGATTATTGAAGATCTCATGCTTTGGTTTAATCATTATTGTGTCTGTTTAATGTTGGACTCATATCTTTAATTTCTTTTTTAATTTTCGCTCCTATTTTTTGGATAATTCTGGTATTCTTCTCTTCTCTTCTATGTCCTTTCTTTCTGATCTTCTAACATTTGAATTGAAATTCACATTGTTATTTAATGTTTTGCTAGCTTAGATGTTGATTTTAATGATATAAATTTGATTATTTTTGCTCTCAATTTCCAGTTTCTTTACATCTGGAAACTGTGAAGTCTCTACCTTGACTTTTGGTAAGTGAGTTTACGTTTTGTTTTTTGAAACTTATGCTGGAATTCATTAATGAAGTGCTTTCCATTTTTGATTTTGTTACCATTGATAATTTCAGATGAATTTTTGTTATTATAATTAATCTATAGCTTGGATTATGATGGTTGTTTGTTTAGTTTTGATCTGTAGTTTTTTCTGTATGTACAATTTGTTAACCATAAAGAAAGTTAAAGTAAAAAACAGAGATAAATGATAACTATAATTGCTTATTTTATTCAAATGAGAATCATCCATATATAATAACTAACTTCCTAAACCACTGGAAACAATATTAGATCAAATAAAAACAACCAACAAACTTTTATTTGGTATAACACACATGCACAAATAAATAAGAAAAAAGCATATCTCCAACAGATAAAACAAAAGGTGGGTCATATCTATAAATTTTTGTGATTCTGGGGCAAACTAATGTGATGATGAAAGAATAGGCATTACTTTCAATGTGAATTTATAGAATTAATAGTTATACATAATGAAGTTATGTAATTACACTAGATTTCTGCAAAATTGGCTATAAATTTGGATCTCTTTAATTGGTTGCAGCATTGACTTGTGAAGGCTTGAAGGCTCTAAATAGTTATTCATAAGGTATTATTATTTATGAGCTACTAATTGTTAGTGGTTAATTGATTGTGATAATTAATCACTTAAGCATATCTCCTCTTGTTGAATTCAAACTCGCCAGTCACTAATCCTATCTTTCTTTGAAATTTGCTCCTATTCTTATTTGATTTACCTTCTGAAAATTCTTTGAATAAAACTTTCAAGAGCTAGTCTGGACGTTTGATTAGCTATTTGCATCAAAAGATACTTGTTCTAGAGCAATGATCAATAGTTTAATGTTTCCTGAAGTCTTGCAAGATAATGTGCTACTTTGGTGTCCAAACCAGTTTTGCAGGAAATTATTTAAAATAGTTTATAGATAGAATTATGGTCAATAGACTATTTTACTCCCTATGTTGAAGGAAATGCTGCTGTGGAGGAGGCCAGACATGAGGAATACACATTTTTTTCTCCATTTCTCTCATTTGATCTTAATCTCACGATAACTTAAAACTTTATCCAGCTTTTATGAATTGGTACATATTCTTCATCCATAATTTGGTGGATTTCCATATCACTAAGACTGTCTCTTTATATGATTATTAACCAATAATAAGAGGATCCTAAATACCTAATTGAAAGTTCAAATAAAAGGTATGAGAGTTAGACTAATCCATTTTCTGTTCTTCTCAAATCTCCATCTATAAATTATATTATATATGTTAATTCAATCCATTAATGGGGTACCCCATTTGCATTTTAATTTTTATGTCATGGAAAAAATATGGGTAGTATATGATAATATGCCATGCCCTACTGTCCCATTACAAAGGAAAAAATATAAAAACAAAGAAGATCACAAGAAAATAGATTTCTGAGGATTTGTCAACACAAAAGGGGGCATTTATTGAGTGTTATTCAGACTTCTCCACGCCCGTCGCTCGCATTAGGGGCTCATCTCTTGCAGGAGCGATGCCCGTCAGTCGCATGAGAGGCCCATCTTTCGCGGTGAGCGCCGATGTTCACTCGCATGCAGGAAACTGTCTCTCGCGCTGAGAGACGCCCATCGCTCTCGCGAGCGACGGCTGTCTCTTGGCACCCGCCTCTCATGGAGTGGTTCATCACTCAAAAGATTGAGAATGCCCCCATGATCGATGCCTGTCGGTACTCCATAGACACCCGTCGGTCATTGAGCTGCTGCAAGATTGGACAGGATTTTCCAAGATTTTCACATCTTTTAAAATATATTTCAAGAATTTTCCAAATCTTTTCAAATATATTTTCAAGATTTCCTATGTCTTCCATATCTCTTCAAATGTTTTCAAATCTTTAACTTGATTTTGAGAATATTCTGCAAATCATTCGGATTTAATTCTTATTTCAGAAATCTTTTTCAAATTTAAATTCCAAATTTGAATTTGTTTGAATGATTTTCCTTAACCTGTAAATTGGGGATTGAGGCTCATTATTCGAGGTTAGCAATTTTTAGGAAATAGAGAGTTTTCTCACAAAAGTTTGGGCTTTTGTTTTTCATCAAATTTTTTTCAAATCAAGGCGAATATGAGGGAACGAGATTAATTTGTTTCTATCTGATCTAGCCATTTTTAGTATTCATAATTGTTACCCAAAATATCAAGAAGGAAAACTATAATTTTCTTTTCTTGATCTATTTTCAAAAAGTACGATCTTGCTGTCAAAAATCTCCTGAAATTACACATTACGGATCAATGCTTGAAGAATTCTAGGGACAAAATCACGCGATATTCACCTTCGAAGGTAATATTCCAAGGGTAAACATTCTGGATCAACCACTTTTTCATTTTATCCTTTCATATTTATTTTACAAATAAAATTCCATTTTATTCAAAATAAAACAAGTTTTTTTTGTTAATTTTCCTTATTTTTTCGGATCTGGGACGACCGACGGCCCGAGGCTCCACTGACGGCTATCGCTCATCCGAATGACTGGTCATCCTGGTGTTCTGACTCCACCCGTCTATCGGCCCAGGAACGACCCTCGCTCGTGCACCATGGGCCGTCCCTGGGCCTTCCTTCTTCATTTTCTTCTTTCCTTATTCTACCCCTTATTCTTATTTTCCTCTTATTTTCCATGATTGATTTTTCATAAATTCTTTACCATTCTTTACTTTTCATGTCTATTCTATTATTGATTATTGCACTTACATGATTTTTGTTTTTGTGAGTTTTATTGTTTCTTTCTTGGATTTGGGATGTTAAAACGGGAGGACACTGCGATGATCTGAGAATATTATTCGGGTTTATTCTTTTACCCTACTTATTTTTATATCAATTTCCATTTTATTGTAAATATTATTTTGTTCCGCTAACATGAAAATGGCTAAATATTTATATTAATTAAGTTGGAGTTTTTTTAATAAGATGGGACCAATGTCCTAATTTTTATCAAAATGAATTACCACTTTCAAATTATTCCTTTTGTGGATATTCATGTGAGGACCAATGTCCTCATCCCTAATAAATGTCCCATTTTCTATATGATTACATGTCATTTAAAATGGGGGTTGTATTCCGCCCCTGGTTTTGTTGTAATTTATTGGGTTTTCTTTTATCTTATTTTAATCTTGTTCCTATTTACAACTTTCGTTATGTGATCCACTTGCGCTTTAATTTATTGCATTGAAGTGATTGAGAAAACGGGATAAAATTTTATATTTAAAACTTAGTCATAACATTAATCAAGCTATGAATAAATGAGAAGTCCCTAACCATCTCTGGTCTTAGGCTCAACGATGTTAGAGGACCATCTCAATGTCTTATTGGGGTAGGGTCTCCAAAATATCTCTTGTTGCCCAAAATAGGCCCAATTTGCATAGCCTTAGTCTCCATAAGGTTAGAGGACCATCTCAATGCCTTATTGGGGTGGGGTCTCCAAAATATCTTTGGCTTGCCCAAAATGGACGTATATACATTGTCTTAGGCTCCATGAGTTTAGAGCACCATCCCAATGTCCTATTGGGGTGGGGATTCCAAAATATCTCTAGCTTGCCCAAAATAGACACAGATGTGCTGTCTTAGGCTCAGTGAGGGTAGACGACCTTTTTCAATGTTCTAGTGGGTGGCGGCTCAAAACAACCTCCTTGTTGCCCAAAATGGATGCCCTTGTAATCTCTTATAAGTTCTATAAACCTCTCTCGAAACCCTAAAAGCTAGTCTTCGGGGGCCGCCGGGGTTCGACGCGCATCACAATATCATTTTTGGTCTGAAACGTGGGGCATATGATAGGACATCAAAATTTTGTGCAGATTATGGGTTTTACGATTGGAGACCAGGTACAGGTACCAGATAGGGTTGTTTTGGCTCACCAATGGGAGGTGATCACAATACCAGGGGCCTATTATGACCATAACACAGCCAAGAGTATCTTATTAGCTTCACAGGTGTATAAATATATGCAGAAGGTTTTGGCTAGCAGCTATCTGGGCCGAGTTGGTAGTCCTAGTGCTATCAATGCCATGGGGATTTTGAGTCTATGGGCCATGGTGATAGGGACACTGCTCAACATTAGTCACAAGATTATATCCGGTTTAGTTAGATAGAGTCGGGGGACTACGGTGCAGATATGTATAGGTGGAGTAGTCACTAGATTACTACTACAATTAGGCCACGACCCCAGTACGTTTGGACGGCCCATGGATAGAGATGTATTTATTGACTGGGCCCTTGCTAGATCCATCGGCATGATTGAACAATTGCCTGGCCAATCAGGAGTGTATAGACTACTTACCATAGCTGAGACTGGACGGATGTATCAGTTACATTCACTTACAGCTGCAGCACCACCCGAGGATCAGCCTCTGGTTAAGGGGGAGCATCCATAACCTCAGTCAGATGAGGAGTATCATCATTCATTGCTAGAGGGGGGAGAGCCTCACACACCGCTAGATGGCATGGATATAGACATAGGTTTGGAGGAGCTTCTTTGCACTTTATCATCATAGCCATTTCTTCCAGAGGATCGGGTGCACCCTCCTCCTCATATGCATACTCAGGGGGTTGGATACTCAGACATCTAGGAGGTATCATCCTTATGGTCACCCAAATTCTCCGAGGGCATCCGCTTTGATAGCTCCGCCACTATCACCTAGGCCTAGGATAGAGCAGAGCCAGACGAGTATAGAGATCCTCATCCAGGCCATATAGAGGGAGATTTTAGCAGTGTTGTATGCTCGATCCTAGCATTCTAATGAGAGGCTGATGGCCATGGAGCAGCACATGGATGGGAGACTATACCCCATAGAGCAGTACATGGATGGGACACTACAGTGCATCGAGCAGCTCATAGAGAAGATGCGGCACTGCCAGGACAGACTTGAGGAGTCCATGAGAGCCTCCCACGCAGCTATAGCACATCGAGTGGATGAGTCCCTCCAAATGGTGGATGAGTCTATTGGTATGATGAGGCTCCGGTTGGAGATGGTCGAGGGATCGGCATAGGGTACATCCCAGTCAATGAGGCATCTACAAGAGGGTATGGATACCAGACTGATAGACATGAGCAGTTGTATTAGAAGACACACTATAACCATCTCGACCTTGGGGATGGGCATTCACGATCTGGCTGGGACTATAGGGGGTCTTTCTCGCCTGTTCCTAGACGGAAAGATAGAGGTGGAGTTACGAGCACCACGACCATCAGCTCCTAGGTCTCCACCGATGGATATTACTGACTAGCCATATACCTCTGTAGCTTCAAGCACGTCTATAGTTTATTTGTCAGATGAGGAGGATCCTGAGGAGCCCACCAATTATGATCCATTTGACTGATGTTCAAGGAGATTTATTGTTGTTTTGTTCTGATTTATGTACAAAAATAATATTTATATATAGATGACCTTTGTTATAATTTGCATGTTTTTTTAATGCACTTTAATGTGAAATAGGTAAAAGGAATTAGAATATAAGAATAATGAATCACAAATAATAAAATGACGGATGATAACAGAGAATCAAATAAAACTATACAAAAGATAAACTCTTAAATAACTCATCAAAATAACTTGACATTTTTATTAATGGAAGTTTCTTTATTTAGGAAACAACCGAGGTTAAATACTATGACAATTAGTTAGATGCCACAGCGAATTCAAAGATGCTATGTGCACTTTGTAAGTCTAGAAATGACTTAGTGCAATCTAGGAGGATGTTTTCTGCACTTCGTAAGTTTAGAAATGACTTGGGAGGATAATACCTGCACTTTGTAAGTCTAGAAGTGACTCGATGCGATCCAAGAGGATGATATCCGCGCTTTGTAAGTCTAGAAATGACTCAGTGCAATCCAAGATGGTATCCATGCTTTGTAAGTCTAGAAATGACTCAGTGCGATCCAAGAGGATGTTATCTTGACTTTGTAAGTCTGGAAATGACTCGATGCAACCCAATAGGGTGACATCTGCACTTTGTAAGTTTAGAGGAGACTCGGTGTAGTCCAAGAGGATAACAATCACTGTATGGTCGGGATAACGACTTGGTGAGACTAAAGGATGTCTGCACTTCATAAGTCTAGAAATTAGTCGGTGTGGTTTAAAAGGATAATATTCACAATATAGATCACACACTGTTCCCAAGGGAGTGGCCAGCTCTTTAAGTGGGGGAATTTGTCCGACATCAGCTCAGCGGGGATGTAACACGTCAATAAACTAGCATTTGTCAAACCCGCAACGACTTTATGAATGCTTTGGGAAGGTGGTAGCCCCAGGTATACATCTCTTTCCTTTTCTCTAAGTTTAGGCACACCTAGGCACCCATGCACTAGCTTACCCAAAACTGGGAGCAACTGTAGACACTGGGTCCCGAGGCAAGCTTGATCAGGGTTTGAGGAGCGCGACAGTGAGATATGCTTTAGTCTCAAAGCGAGCGCGAGGACTGCCGCGATCATGACATGGGGCAAGTTTTGCCTCTGTAGCGAGCGCGACACCTCCTGACTTCATTTTGAATTTTCTTTTACACTTCCGATGCTTAATTTCCGAACTTGTGATGTTTTTAGAATTATGCATAGATAATTTCATGAATTATATGAATGTAATTTGATAAATCATGCATGACCTACGAGAGTCAATAAGTTGATAAATAGGCATGCCTATAGAGTTCAGTTAGCTGCAGCCATACGTATGCATTCTGGACCCTGATCAGGTCCCTATTCGGATCATCACGATCCCTTTTAACTTTAATCTTATTTAAGATTCCATGCAAAAATATTTGAAACAAAAAGAAAAGAATAATCTTGATACCCTCGGGTATGCATGCGTTTTAAATGAATATGCGTTACTTGCTATCCACTATTTTGAATAAGCAGGTTTACTGTATTCATATGCCATAATCCAGTTCAGTATGAATGCTTGTGTGATTATTAATGTTTCCATCTTGAGTATCATGATTTGTTATTAAGAATTGATTCTCAGTATGTTCCACGTGTATGTGATTTGTTTTGACGTCCACTATGAGTGGTCAGTTTTCATTGTGTTTTCCCCACTAAGCGTATTCACTTAGCACAGGTGTTTCATCTGTGTAGGTGTGGAAGATGTTGGAGTTTTTGGGCAGGGTGATCTATTTCAGCAGAACCATCAGAACTAGGAAAAAGAGATTTTATAGTAGAGATTGTACTTTTTGTATATGTAATAGTTTACACATTTTGTATTAATGACTCTTGATGTAAACTCTACTTCTGTAATTTGGGTTTGGATATTGTATATGATCTTCTGTGCTAAGCCACTTTTTCATTTTAATACCTAAAGACTAGCTTGTAAATTAATAAATACCGTACTTTTGCTTTCAGCCTACGTCGTTTGGTTGCAAGAATTTTTTTTTTACCCATTTTGAATGTATGATTCGTAACTTTATTTGCTTTGTTTGAGGCCTTGTGTGACAACCCTCATCTATCCGGGTCCCTCACCCTCTTCGAGGGATGAGGCTCCCTACATATAGGTAAGGGGTGTCACAAGGGCAGACTACCTGTTTTCAGGTTTTCACCCTACCCTTTGGCCTAACTTTTCCTTAGAGAGCCAGTCACGATTTTCATCTCTAACGGCCTCTTTTTTTTATTTTATTTTTTTCTCTTTTTTTATTATTTTTTTTGGAGACTAAAATCCTTTCGCTGTCTGAAGAGTGGCCGTGTGGATTTCGGCTTTCCTTATAAATGTGATGGCGAGTAGCTCGAAGCCCATGTCGGGGCAAGTTTGCTGAAGCGTCAGGATGACAATGGCAATGGAGGCCATACATAGCAAATTGCACATATTCAAAGAAGAAATAATGCATTGCTTTTATGATGGAACTTAAATCATTTTAAGTATGCGATATAAAGTGCTTTGCTTACATTAAAATATCATTGCATAAATGCATATGTTCCAGTCCGATTTCATCACACATGGTCATCATTTGGCATAAATCTCAAAAATACAAGACCCTCTCTAATCTCGAGATGGATCCTAAAATCATCAAACTCCTGTTATCAATCAGCTCTCTCGAGTTTTCATGATTGAATGTTTTCTCTCTGCCCCTAATTTTTGCCGAAAGCGCCTTTTTTCGATTTTTTTTGCCTTGGCGGGGTGCCCAATTTTAGCAAGGTCAGCTTTTTTCGATTTTCAACCCGCGGAGCTCTCTTTTTTTTTCTTTGTTTTTTTTCAATTTTATTTTTTTTATTTTACAAAACACTATCATTTCAAAACCCCCATTTTTATCTTAAAATAATTTTTTAAATATTTTTAAAACACATTTTTATTTATTTTTAATAAATCAATTAGATAAGAAAATTATCCCTTTCAACTTTCGTTTTTGCCTATAAATAGGCACACCTAATTTCATCATTGGATAATCCTGATATGGGCTACTTCGGGACCCGGTGTCTACAGTTGCCCCTAATTTTGGGGAGGTTAGTGGATTGGTGCCTAGGTGAGCCAAAATTCAGAAAAGGAAAGAGATGGCTACCTAAAGCTATCTCCTTCCAGTTGCTCCCTGGAGAACAGTATTGTGATTTGAATTTCGAATGTTGTCCTTTTGAATCGTACCAAGTCGGTGATAAGACTACGAAGTGCGGACATTTTTTAATATCATCGAGTCGTTAAATAGGCTACAAATGATTGCACCGAGTCGCTTATAAGACTACAAAGTGTAAAGGGTGCCATCCTTAGATGTTGATGCGCCAAGTCGCTGATAAGACTACAAAATACGAGAAATGTCCTCCTCAGAGGACTGCAACGAGTTGTTGATAAGACTATAAAGTGCGGGGGTGCCATCCTCAGATGGCGATGTGCCGAGTCACTGACAAGACTACAAAACACGAGAAATGTCCTCTTTAGAGAACATTGGAAATTTGCCTCTTAAGAGGACTTGGAGATTGTCTCTTAACAGGTCTTGAAGATTTGCCTCTTAAGAGGTCTTGGACATTGCCTCTTAAGAGGTCTTGAAGATTTGCCTCTTAAGAGGTCTTGAAGAATGCCTCTTAAGAGGTCTAGGAAAATGCCTCTTAAGAGGTCTAGGAAATTTGCCTCTCAAGAGGTCTAGGAGATTGCCTCTTAAGAGGTCTTGAAGATTGCCTCTTAAGAGGTCTTGAAGATTTTCCTCTTAAGAGGTCTTAGAGATTGCCTCATAAGAGGTCTTTAATATTTCCCCTTAACAGGTCTTAAAGATTTGCCTCTTAATAGGTCTTAGAGATTGCCTCTTAAGAGGTCTTAAAGATTGCCTCTTACGAGGTCTTGAAGATTTGCCTCTTAAGAGGTCTTAGAGATTGCCTCTTAAGAGGTCTTGAAGATTTTCGTCTTAAGAGCTCTTGGAGAATGCCTCTTAAGAGGTCTAGGAGAATGGCCTCTTAAGAGGTCTAGGATAATGCCTCTTAAGAGGTCTAAGAAATTTGCCTCTTAAGAGGTCTTGGAGATTGCCTCTTAAGGGGTCTAAGAGATTGCCTCTTAAGGGGTCTCGGATATTGCCTCTTAAGAGGTCTGGGAAATCTTGATAGCATCGGTAACTCCTGAAGAGAGATTAAAATTTGAGAGAATAAAAAAAAATTCTGGAAAATTCTTTGCCTTGACCTAAGAAGACACGCTAGGAGATGATCGCAAAGTTACCGAACACACTATGGCAGCATATCACAATCGTGGACCAGTCCTGCAGAAGTTTAGAAGACTCAAGCCAGAAGGGGCAAAAAAGGTTAAAAGGAGAGATCTACAAGCAGAAACAGGGCAAAATTTCTTATTGAAGCACAACACCCAACTGGGTTGATCTACATTGTCTCCAATGATAAGCAAGAGAAGTACGTGTATGTGTAAACTATGAGCATTTGAGCAAAGCCTGTAAAAAAAAAGGGCGAGAAAAAA
Source organism: Excoecaria cochinchinensis (assembly GCA_947683425.1). Taxonomy (NCBI): domain Eukaryota; kingdom Viridiplantae; phylum Streptophyta; class Magnoliopsida; order Malpighiales; family Euphorbiaceae; genus Excoecaria; species Excoecaria cochinchinensis. The sequence goes on along the minus strand of CANTUQ010000029.1, from coordinate 8,707,664 downwards.
AAACAAAAAAACAAAAAAAAATAAAAAAGGGGGGGGGGGGGGCGAAAAATAAATATAAACAAAAAAGAGAAAGAAAAGAATTGATGTGTAGATATGGCCAAAAACTATTGATATGGGGGCAAAGGAAAGTAATCTTAGGGGCAAATTTTGTTCAAATCCCATTGATCTACACATACCTGTACTTTGCCCTTCTTCTAGACTTCCAAAAAGGACCAAAAGGGTTCTATTGACTTACAATAGATACGGATTGCTCGAGCTTGGGAATAGACATCATAGGGGAGGTGTGCCCTACGGCCTCCAGTGGACAAGTTCATCGAAAGGAATCCAATTTGTCGATATGGTCTCCCTAACCACATTATGTCCAAGGACAGAAGAGCAGTTTATGGCTTAGGCTAGGGAGATGCTCCAAAGGTATGGCAATAAAGACCATAAGTCCTCTCTGTATGGCCCTCAAACCAATAGGGCATGAGAGGCTGCTAACAAGAAGATCTTGGTCAAGATGGTTCAAAACTAAAAGGATTTGGTAGAGAAATGGCCTTTTGCACTTTGGGGCTAGAGAACCAACGTCGGAACCTCTACAAGAGTCAATGTGACACGCACCGGACCCGATCGATTGTCGAGAACCCGCTTTAGGGCCCGAGAGGGTTCGCGTCTTTTGATTTTGGGAAATCATGAGATATTTTGGAAACCTCTTTCCATTAAAATATTAGAAAGATCACCTAATCCGATGAAACCTTTAGGCACCTTTGAGTTATTTTGGAGTTGCCACCCAATTTACAAGAAATTAGGGAAGTTCGTTTAAATTCAGGGGTCTAAACCAGAGGAAGATTCGAAACTTTACTCTTATTAATGACTTGGTTAATTATAAATAGATTTTTAATTTTAAAAAAATCACCTCTCTTCTCACGCGGTTATGCATTAAAAATAAAGTGCAAATCAATCAATAAAGAAAGCAATAAAATAATAAAGTAAACTAAAGAAAGATAACAAAATTGGGACAAAATATAATCCCCTAAAATAAAAAAAAAATAGGTATTAAAATTAGGGTCAAAAAATACAATCCCCCAAAACAAAATCAAGCAAAACATAAATAAATAAATAAACCAAATGAATAAAATAAACATTCATAAATCGGGATATTATTCAAAATAGGAACATTGGTTCATTCATGTTCACTTTAGAAATTCAAAAAGTTATTTTTGGTATACTTGGAAAAATCGGGATGAGTGATCCCATTTTAAGAAAATTGGCTCTTCTTTTTAAAGTGAGTTTTTATTGATTGAAATTAGGACATTGGTCCCATTTTATTAGAAAACCTCAATTTATTAATATAAGCTTTTTGTGATTTTTTAATTAACTTGCATAAAAAAATAAATAGACTTATTACAAATTACATAATAGAAATAAATGAAAGCAAAATAATAATAATATTAAAAATACTAAAAATGCTAAAAAGAAAATTCCAACAAAATGGTGTCTTCAAATCTCCATGGGCTCCCACTTGTCATTGGAAAAAACTCATAGATGAAAAATAAGAATAGAAATAAAAAAAAAAACACAAAGAAAAATGATGTTAGTAATAAAAAATAAATTTAAACATATAACATGTAAAAATGGAAGAATAAATAATCATGTGTGACAAATCAATTAAATGACATAATAAAAATAAATAACTTAACATATGAACAAACCAACATGCATAAAAACATAAATAATAATAATAATAATAACAAAAATAATAATGATAACAATAATAAATATTAATAACAAAAATAAAAAAAATAATAATAATATATAATAATGAAAATAATAATAATAATACTAATGATGATAATAATCACAATAATGATAACAATAAAACAAATGTAATCATGATATTAACAATAACAATAATAATAATAATAATAATAATAATAATAATAATAATAATAATAACAAAGAAGATGAGCAATTGACAATAAGGAAAATGAACAATCAAGCAAGAAAAAATAAAAGAAATAATAAAAAAACTAAACATGTTAAAGCATGTTAAATAATAATAATAATAATAATAATAATAATAATAATAATAATAATAATAATAAAATATGAACAAAAGTGATGATGATAATAATAATAATAATAAAAATAACAACAAAAGATGAACAATCAAATAAATAAATAAGAATAAAAATAAGATGTGCTAAAATATTAAATCACATGAACATAAGCAAAATAAAATAATAGATCAAAAATCTACATGGTTGCTAATTAATTATAAACAAAACACTATAACAAAAATTAAATTAAAAATTGAGCCTATAATATTTACCCTCAAATTTTGATGTCATGAATGAAGGTAGCTGACTAATATTCTTATCTTGATTTAGAAAAATAAAATATATAAGAAAATTTTATCCCAAGAACAATTAATTAATTTATTTGTCTTAAGCAAAAATTGTAAAAAGAAGAAGTAAGAAATTTCACAAGAACAAATAATTAATTTATTTGTCTCAAGAATTAACTTAAAAAATTAAAAATACTTGGGAAACTTGTTCTTGAAGAAGAAGAAGAAGAAGAAGAGAAAAAACAAATTTTTCTTAAGAAAACCCCCCTTTTCTCTCTTAAAAAACCTCTTTTATGCCTCAAAATTAATCAATTTTTAATGAAGAAATTAAATTAATTTAATTTCCAATTAAACCCAAAAATTGAAGAATTTGAAGGGTTAGAAGACAAAATGATTTTAAAATTAAATTCTACAAAAACAAATGAGTAAAACCATGAATTTTGGGCCAAAAATGCCCAAAGGCTGCTGGAAGGGCGACAAGCGCGCGGTAGGGGCGAGCGACGCCCGTCGGTGCGCAGCAGTGCTCTAGGCGCGTGCAGGCGATGCCCCGCGTGTGCACTCCTGGTATCGCATAGTGTGCGCCCCACGCTGCGCGAGGCGTGCAGGCTTGATTTTTTTGATTTTTTTATTTTTCTATAACACTATAATTTCAAAATTCACTTTTTTTCTTAAAATAATTTTTAAAATACATTTTTATTTATTTTTAATAAATCCAGTTTGAAAAGAAAATCTTCACTTCCAACTTTCATTTTCGCCTATAAACAGGCGCATTTAATTTCATCATTGGGTAATCCTGATCTAGGCTGACTCGGGACCCCGTGTCTACAGTTGCCCCCAATTTTATGGAGGCTAGTGCACAGGTGTCTAGGTGAGCTAAAATTCTGAAAAGTGAAAGAAACGCGTACCTGAGGCGGCCGTCTTTCCGGACTGAACGATGTTATTGTGGTGGTTGTTGTCAGCTTGTCGGCCTGTTGTCCTTTATTGAAGCGGTAGTGCCGTGATCGTGCTAACCCTCTGTGGAGTATTAGTGCCGTCATCGTGCTATCCCTTATGAGATTTGAAGTGTTAATGCCGTGATCGTGCTAACCCTTCGTAGAATGGTAGTGCCACCATCGTGCTAACCCTTCTGAAGTGGTAATGCCATGGTCGTGCGAACCTTTCTTAGAATGGTAGTGTCGTCATCGTGCTAGCCCTTTGGATATTTGAACTGGTAATGCAGTGATCGTGCTGACCCTCCATGGAGTGGTAGTGCCGCTATCGTGCTAACCCTTCTGAGATTTGAAGTGGTAGTGCCGTGGTCATGCTAACCTTTCGTATAATGGTATTGCTGTCATCTTGCTAACCCTTCTTAGATGTGAAGTGGTAGTGCCGTTGTCGTGCTAACCTTTCGTAGAACGGTAGTGCTGCCATCATGCTAACCCTTCTTAGATTTGAAGTAGTAGTGCCGTCATCGTGCTAACCTTCCGTAGAATGGTATTACCGTCATCGTGCTAACCTTTCTTAGATGTGAAGTGGTGCCCTCTGGGAGCCCTTTAGTTGATTGCCCGCTGAGAGGTCTTTGGTTGATTGCCCATTGAGAGGTCTTTGGTTGATGCTTGGATTGATGCTTGAATTGATGTTTGGATTGATGTCGTCACTCGCTTTAGTGATGTCTGAGAGGTCTTTAGTGCGTCCCTTGCGGATTTTCATACTAGCTTTTCTTTGTGGAAAATGCATTCCTTTAGCGATTTTCACATAACCTTTGCTTAATTTTTGCCTGGAATGGATCCAACACAATCCAGCGGCTTCTTTTATTTAATTTTTTTTAGGGCGGACTGCCTGTTTCCAGGTTCTCACCCTGCCCTTTGACCTAATTTTTGCTTAGAGAGCCAGTCACGATTTTCATCTCTAATGGCCTCTTTTTTTTATTTTCTTTTTTTTATTATTTTTTTTGGAGACTAAAATCCTTTCGCTGTCTGAATAGTGGCCGTGTGGATTTCGGCTTTCCTTATAAATGTGCTGGTGAGTAGCTCGAAGCCCGTGTCGTGGCGAGTTTGCTGAAGTGTCAGGATGACAACGGCAATGGAGGCCATACATAATAAATTGCACATATGCAAAGAATAAATAATGCACCGCTTTTATGCTGGAACTTAAATCATTTTGAGTATGCGAGATAAAGTGCTTTGCTTACATTAAAATATTATTGAATAAATGCATATGTTTTAGTCCGATTTCATTACCCATGATCATTAGTTGGCATAAATCTCAAAAATACAAGCCCTATCTAATCTCGAGATGGATCCTAAAAATATCAAACTCCTGTTATCAATCAACCCTCTCGGGTTTTAAAGATTGAACATTTTCTCTCTGCCCCTAATTTTTGCCCAAAGCGCCTTTTTTTGGTTTTTTTTTTGCCTTGACGGGGTGCCCGATTTTTTGCAAGGTCGCCTTTTTTCGGTTTTTAACCCGCGGAGCTCTTTTTTTTCTTCATTTTTTTGGCCAATCCTGTAGTGAGATAAACTTGAGAGAAAAAAAAAAGAGGATGAAGATAAAAAAAACAAAGAAAAAAAAGAGAGCTCCGTCGGTTGAAAACCAAAAAAGGTGACCTTGGTAAAATTGGGCACCCTGTCAAGGCAAAAAAAAAACAAAAAAAAGGGCGCTTTGGCCAAAAATTAGGAGCAGAGAGAAAATGTTCAATCATAAAAACCCGAGATGGATGATTGATAACAGGAGTTTGATATTTTTACGATCCATCTCGAGATTAGATAGGGTCTTGTATTTTTGAGATTTATGCCAAATGATGATCATGCGTGATGAAATTGAACTTGAACATATGCATTTATGCAATAATATTTAAATGTAAGCAAAGCAGTTTATCTCGCATACTCAAAATGATTTAAGTTCCAGCATAAAAGCGGTGCTGTGACGCGCGCCGGACCCGCGGCCGCCCCTTTAACCGCCCGCTCGGCGGCGATCAGGCATTTGGGGTCCGTTGACAACTTGCAACGAATTACAAGTGTGTCTATTTTGGGCAACAAGGAGGTTTCATGGAGTCGCCACCCAATAAAACATTGGCAAAGTTTCTCTCGCCTCGGAGAGCCTAAGACTGCGCTTATTATCCATTTTGGGCCAAATAAAGGGGTCTTGGAGGGTAAACCTCTCTCCCAAAGGAGCTTAGGATTAATGTCTAAATCTCGTGACACAAGAGGTGACTTGGAGGGTAAACCTCTAGGCTCTTTGAGCCCAAAGACCAGAGATGGGTTCGGGACTTCTCATCTATTTCTACCTTGACTAATTTTACAATTTGGTTTTGAGTTTATTAGTTCGCTCTCTCTCCACACGACATAATTTTAATTAAAAGGCACAAATATTCACATCGAAAGCAATAAAATTTTAAAAGTAAATTACAATAATACTAGGAGCGAAATATAACTCCTATTTAAAAAAAGTGCAAACATACATAAAATCGGGGAATTTATTAATTATGAGGACTTTGGTCCCCGCATGTGTATTTGAAGAAAACATTTTGAACGTGGTGATTTTATTTGGGATGAAAACTAGGACATTGGTCCCATTTATTATGAAAAAATCCAAGTTAATTTAGTAGAAATATTTTTGTGATTTTTATTTAGGCGTGGATAAAAAAAAACCACTTTATTTATTGAATATATACAAGGAAATTAAAAAAACATAAACAAAATGAGAATTAAAATGTGCAATGAAAATACCAAACCCTGCATCTCCTCCTTCGCGTGTATGGATGCTCAAATGAGAATAAAATAATGATTTGCAACCAAAAATAAAAATGAAATTCATGTTAGAAATTAACCCAAAGAAATAATATTACATAAAAGATAATATGTGTAATGGAAATATAACATGCATAAAATTTTATAACATGCATAAGAGTAATTATGATGTAATTTAACATGCATAAGAATAAAAAAAATATTACCCATGCTCAACATATCAAATAAATAATTATAATAATATTGATATGTACAAAAAACAATTTGACATGAAAATAATATAATAGAATTTAAAAGAATTTACTTGTTATATGAACGATTAAAGATAAAACAAGAAGAAAATTATGAGGACTAAAAGGATTTACATTTTTAAGAGTTAATTGGAAACAAAAGAAATTAAAATCAACAAGAGGATTAAGGAGTTAGGCCATGAATAATTACACTCAAATTTAACCTTGAACAATTGAAGGTAGAAGTGTTGAATTCCTTGTCTTTTCCTTGTGAAGAATGCATGAAAAATAACTTAGAAACTTGAGAAATTACCCTTGGAAGCAAGTGTGTAAGATGGATTTTTTCCCTCAACTAAAAAAACTCAAAAATTCAGTTTTTTCTCTCTAAAGTCTCTCTAATTCGTCCTCCCCCTTTTCTGAATTTTTTCTAGCTTTTTTACCTCAAAAACTACCCAAAAACCCCCCAAAAATCGTCCAAAATCGTTAAAAAATGAGTGGGGGCAAAATCTCGGCGGAATGGGGCAAGAGTGGGCGACTGCGCGCGAGAAACGCGCGCAGTCGCGCACGAAGAGAACGACGCCCTGGGCGTCTCTAGCGCAGAGCGAGCGACGCCCTGGGTGTCGCTCGTGCACCGGGCAGGCGCTCCGCTCGCTGCCGCCCCCTGACCTTCGCAAAAAATACTTTTTTTTTTATATAAAAACCCTCAACCTAAAACACTATTTTCTTCTCCAAAATAATTTTAAAAATATATTTTTTAAAATACACTTTTTACTCATCAAAAAGACAAGGAAAGTCATTTTCGAGCTCCAATCTTTTCGCCTATAAGCCGGCGTAGCTAAATTTCATCATCAGGTAATCCTGATCAAGGCTACTCGGGACCCGGTGTCTACAGTTGCCCCCAATTTTGGGGAGGCTAGTGCATGGGTGCCTAGGTGAGCCAAAAATTCAGGAAAAGGAAAGAAGCGCGTACCTGAAGCGGCGACCTTCCTACTGGATGGAGTTATGATGATAGCTGTTGCCTTGTTATAGGCAGGCTGTCTTTTGGTTGTGACTGGTGATGCCATGGGTGCGCTAACCTCTTGTGTGTAGCGCCTCTATCGTGCTAACCATTGTGAGTTGGTAATGCCGTGGTCATGCTAACCTCTTGTGGGTAGTGCCGCCATCGTGCTAACCGCTGTGAATTTGTAATGCTGTGGTCGTGCTAACCTCTTGTGGGTAGTGCCGCCATCGTGCTAATTGCTGTGAATTTGTAGTGTCGTGGTCGTGCTAACCGCTTGTGGGTAGTGCCGCCATCGTGCTAACTGCTCTGAATTGGTAGTGCCGTGGTCGTGCTAACCTCTTGTGGGTAGTTCCGCCATCGTACTAACCGCTCTGAATTGGTAGTGTCGTGGTCGTGCTAACCTCTTGTGGGTAGTTCCGCCATCGTACTAACCGCTGTGAATTGGTAATGCCGTGGTCGTACTAACCTCTTGTGGGTAGTGCCGCCATCGTGCTAACTGTTGTGAATTGGTAATGCCGTGGTCGTGCTAACCTCTTGTTGGTAGTGCTGCCATCGTGCTAATTGCTGTGAATTGGTAGTGCCGTGGTCGTGCTAACCTCTTGTGGGTAGTGCCGTCATCGTGCTAACCTCTGTGAATTGGTACTGCTGTGGTCGTGCTAACCTCACTACAAGAAATTATACCTTTTATGACGCAAAAAATTGTCATTAAAAATCAATTTTTCGTCGCTGAAAATATAAAGTGACGAATTTTTATCGTCACAGAGAATGTAACGGTAGGTGCGTAACATAAAAGTTTACGTGACGATTAACTTTTTTGTCACCGTAAGTATCATTTTTTGTGACGAAAATGATTATCGTCATCTTTAGTTTTTACTTTTCATGACAAAAATTATGTCATAATTAAAATTATATTTCATCACATTATATTGTTTATCGTCACTAAAGATTGGCATTTTTTTATGACAAATTTAGAATTCGTCACGAAATTAAATATTTTTAATGACAAAACACTACTTCTAATTAAAACTATTAAGTATTGGTTACGTAATTATCGTCACAAATAAATATAATTTTCGTCATAAAATATTTAATGTCGTCATTAAATCTAATACTTTAAGTGACGAATAATGATTTCGTCATTAAATTTATAAATCGTCATATCATTTTACAAATTAGTGACATAAACACGGATAAAAATAATTGTCACAAAAAATAGTTTTAGTGACAATTTTTTATTGTCATTAAATTATATTTTTTTATTACAATATTAATATCGTAATTGTAAATATTATATCGTCATTTATGAACTAACAAGTCGACAAATTATGACAAATATACTTTTTATATATGCGTTGTATTAAAAATGACACATTTTAAATTTAATGTTATACAATCAATTAAATTTCTAAAAAAAATCTAATATAATGTATTTATTCAAATAAAAGGTTAATTAAATAAAAACATACTACCTAATGCAAAAAATAAAATTTGCATCCTAATCCAGAAATAAGATCCGTTGAAACTTCAAAATTCACATCTTGTTCCTACAAAAAAAATCATATATTAGATAAAAAAAAAAAAAAACTCAATCATATAACACTTTTAATCTATACACACACTATGGTTCCAACGATACTGCACGATTACTTGAATGTCTTAAACTACTCTTAAAATTGTTGCGAAATCCGGATAATTATTTTTTTTATCCTTTCACTATACCCATTTGCCCTATATATAGCTATTTAGTTTTACTATTCATTCAGTCAAAATACAAATATGTCACTTAATTCCACCGAATATCCTCTTGAACAATATATTTAACAAAATGAAATGATATATATGCACCCCTTGCAATGTATTCAAATGCTAAAATGGGATGTACTATAGTAATCAGGTAAAGGAATCAAACATGTACAAACTATGTAGTTTTTGCTTACAAATAAAACATAATTCCATAAATTAGATAACAAAAATCAGGATCACAGTTGGCAAATTGGCATATGTTTTTAGTAATTGCTTCAATTTAGCAACACAGATTCTGTTGGGAAAAGTCACATTTTTTTAATTTTTTAAGACTATTTAGATCTTGACTTATTATATCAAAAGAAGACTTTGGTCTCACCAAATTCAAATAAACTAAATTAGTTAATCTTTAAATAGCCATGAACGACAAAACACAAGGACTTGGTTGTAATTAGCTTGGTTGACACGATACAAGTCAACATAGAAACATTCTTACTAGAATACGCAATCTAGTCTTTTAACCATTTAAATCATCTAAACCATTTGTACTTCTTGCCATGAAGTTCCAATTCAAAATATATAATTAACAAATTAAGATTAAATCAAGATTTGTACTTCAATTTTTCCGGCAACAAAGGCACATATTTAATAAGCAACCATAATAATCCATATATATGTATAATTTCACTCTGACAACAGCAAATAATTACTAGGCATGGACAGTTTTAATTCTATATTCTTCTTCATTAGAAGCTTAGATGAGATCAAAATAGGGACACAAATAATAAATAAATAAATAAACAAATGAGAACGCAAAAATCTACAGCAAATGCTAATGATTCTATCTTCTTAAACATATGCCATTATCATCATAACTATATACATATAAGAACATGTAAATTGAATTAAAGACTAATCTTATTACAAGTAGTAGTAACAGTATTGACTACAAGGCATTTGGTTTTGGTCCTGAGAATTAGGAGCAAAACATTATCTAAAGTGTTGATATCTTATAGCTTAAAGCTGCTATGGAAAAACAAAACAACCACACTTCTCAATGAATAATTTGAGTACCAAATAGTTAGTTGAGCCCCAACTATGACAATATAACTTTATAATCTCAATCGAAAATATAATCACAAAATAAGTTTTAGTTCATTGATACTAAAGTCTGTGTTTAGAGATATAAAAGTCAGATTCTTGTATATGAAAAAAGTGAAAATGTAAAGACGAAGTTATATAATAATCCTAAGAGTGACAAAAATTTTCTTAACCATGATTATAATTCCACATTCTCATTAACTCATTTCTGATATTGATTAGACCCGGCAGAGTTTATGATTTTTATCTGTTAATCTGCCACTAATTATGCATTATCACTAACCACCACTATTGATCAAATTTCCACATGAAAAATGATTATAACTACGAATATGATCAAGTGTTTATGCATACAAAAAACCGCATGGGTTAGGTGCCAAAGATGAAAATTACTTATTGCAAATATCATATTAGGAGTTACACAGTGAATTAAAGTTTTAAAAGGGTCAACTGAGATTGGCATGCGAAATTATTAATTCCTAATCCCTAATTCAAAAACCCAACATATAGTAGAAATTAATTCAATTAGCATTTGAATTCATTTGATCTGCTATTTCAGTTAACCTAATGCAAAGATTTCAATACTACACATCAGAATCTGCTCACAACAATTAATTCAGTTAGCATTCAACATCTAAAGTAGAAATCGTAAATAACTCTTGCCTACAAACAAATTAGAACAAGCAGAATCTGCTAGATAAGGAAAAAAATATTACTATCTTAGTCACAAACACACACCTGGTTGATATCACGAAACTGAGTGAGGGAGAGTGAGATCATGATAGAGAGAAAGAGGGATACAGAGAGCACGAAACTGGGATGATATAGAGAGAAAGCGAGAATGAGATAGAGAGAGAGTGAAATCAAGTAAAGGATAGCGAGGTTGAGGCTCTTCTGCTTTTTCTTCCATCGATGGCACAGGTCAATTGAGAATAGTGCGATTGAGAAATGGGAGAAGAACGATCGGGTGATTGAGAGAAGGCAGAAAATAGTTTGTTTAGGGATACTAAAAAATTCGAAAGTATGAGAGGATTTTATGAATTAGTTAACAATTACATATTTAAGTTATTTTTCTCAATTTTTTAGTTGTTAACTAGGGTTCAAATGTATTACTTTTATTTATTTATTTATTTGTTTATTATTGTTATTTATCTATATAAAGCTGAAGATTTGGATGATTTGAGGAATTTCTATCATTTAAGAAAAACATTTATTTTTTCTCATTAAATTAATAATTAATTAATTTTTCTATTTATTGACTTTTAATTTAATTAACTAATTTAGTTTTTATAACGTTATCGGTGGCCATGAATCGGTTAATCAGTTTATGAGTCAAAAAATAATCAGTCCATTAATATCGATTTTTTTTGAAAAAAATATCCATTAATCAGTCAATTGATTTTGATTTTCGGACCAATTCGTTTTAACATATAGTTACTCTCGTAACTCAACTTGAATTAAAAGTTATGACCCCTCAAAATTTTCAATTTTTTAGCCAATTGAACTGGTCCAGAAAACATTCCAAAATCTATTCTGCATCAAATTCAATTATTTTTTATGACATAATTTCTTTGTCATATATTAACATCACAACCAACTGTGATGGAAAATTATTATTATCATAAATTGATTGTATTGTTGATGAAATTATATTTCGTCAAAATATATTTATTTTTTGTAACATATTTATTTATCATAAATAACATTATTGTGACGAAATAATTTTATCGTCACTAATTCATTAAATTGTGACAAAAATAATTCATGTCACAAAAAATAAGTATTTCATGACGAATTTATATGTCGCAAAAAATCATTTTTTTTATATTTTTTCCTCCAAAAGAAGGTGACGAAATTGTACCTCGTCACAGTATATTCATTTTTCGTGACATATTTATTTGTCATAAATATAATATTTATTTATATCGATATGTTATTTTGTGACGAAATGATTTTATTATCACTAATTTATTTAATTATGACAAAAATAATTCATCACGAAAAATAAATATTTTGTGATGATTATATACGTTGCAATAAGTTATTATTTTGTCATTAAATTTTTTTCCTCCAAAAAAATGGTGGGAAATTATCTCTCCTAGATAAACCATGACGAAATATATTTTTTCGTCACCAAATTAATTTTTTAGTGACGATAATTAAAACATAAAATGACGCAAGATAATTTTATCACAGTAATAAATAGTATGGTGACGTTTTAAAACATTCGTCATTGTAAGTTATAATTAGTGACGAAATTTTATGTGTCACTAAAAAATTCGTCACAAAAAGTCAAATTTCTTGTAGTGCCTCTTGTGGGTTGTGCCGCCATCATGCTAACCGCTATGAATTGGTAATGCCGTGGTCGTGCTAACCTCTTGTGGGTTGTGCCACCATCGTGCTAACCTCTGTGAATTTGTAGTTGTGCCCCTTTGGACGTTTGGACTGGTGTCGTCACTCGGCTCTTATTGGTGTTCCCCGTCGATTTCTCCTGCTAGATTGTATGCATAGAAATATACAAGAAATCATGTGTGTATGATATGGGATGCAAATGCTTGCAAAAATGTACAGACCATGCCCTAGGTGGTCCAAGGTTTGCTGAGGCTATAGCTTGCCTGTTCTACCATGCCCCCAGAATCCTGAGGATTGTCGGCAAGTTTTCTGAAAGAGACCTCCGGTGCACATCCTTTGCCCCCCTGGTCAATGATCATTTACCCGGGATTCTTATTCATGTTCTGTGTTGTGTGTTATCTGATTGAAAGAGGCTCATCTGAAATAACGTCTTCTTTTTTCTGTTTTCGACCTGCGGGGCATTTATTCTCTTATTTTTCTTTTTGGTCTTTAACCATGGAACCTTTTTAATCTATCGACATTGACCGGGTCCTTGAACTCATTCCCATCACTGTCTGTCAAAATTGCTGCTCCTTTTGTTAGCAGCTTCTTCAAAACAAACGAACCTTCCTATGTGGGCCGGAATTTTTCGCGTATGTCCGGCACTCCCGGTCTCATCATCTTAAAGACCAAATCCCCCTCCTTCAACGGGTGCTTTTGTACTTTCTTGCTAAACGACCGAGCCAACCTTTTCTGATAAACTTGATTGTGGTAATAGGCCCGCAACCTATCTTCATCTAGCAAATTTAGCTGTGACAAACGTTTTTGCGCCCATTCTGTCTCTGGAATCTCGGCTTCCATGACTACCCTCAAAGACTTCAACTCAATTTCTACCAGCAGGACTGGTTCAGTTCCATATACCAGAGAGAATGGTGTTGCCCCCGTAGAGGTTCTGATTGTGGTTCTATAACCCCAAAGCGCAAAAGGTAACTTTTCAGCCCAGTCTTTATAGCTCTGAACCATCTTGGCCAATATCCTCTTCACGTTCTTGTTTGCTGCTTCAACCGCACCATTGGCCTGAGTACGGTAGGGAGAAGAATTGTGATGTTGGATCCCGTATTTCTAGAGCATTTGTTTAGTTTCTGCCAGAAATTGCACCCCATTATCAGACACAATGTGATGTGGGAGACCATATCTGCATATGAAATTCCGCTCGATGAATTTAGCCATATCCCTTACATCAACCTTCTTGAAAGATTCAGCTTCAACCCACTTAGTGAAGTAGTCAATGGCAACTATAATGAATCTGTGCCCATTAGAAGCTGTAGGACGGATTTCGCCTATGATGTCTATTCCCCAAGCTACAAATGGTCATGGAGATGTCAAGTTATGTAACTCTGAAACTGGCACATGCCTCAAGTTCACATACTGTTGGCATAACTGGCATTGCTTCACAAAATTTGAACAATCCGTATCCATTGTGAGCCAATAAAACGCTTGGTGCATGATCTTCTTCGCTAAGGCTAAGCCATTCATGTGAGCTCCACAGATCCCGGCATGAACCTCTTCCATAACTCTTTTAGCTTTTTTCTCTGCGAGACATATTAACTGGATACCATCAGCTTGCCTTTTGTACAAAGTGCCATTAACACTGATGAATTGAGTGGACAGCTTCCTGATCATCCTTTGATCCTTCTCCGTGGCTTCCTTTGGAAAAGTTGACCTTTCTAAATATTTCTGAATGTCATAATACCATGGATTTCCATCGGTGGCCTCAATGTCCATCACCTGTTCAGCTTCAAAGCAAGGTCTTTTCGAACTATAAATCAGCACAGGTTTCATTGCAACTCCTGTTGGATTATCCCACATAGACACTAAAGTTGCTAGAGCATCAGCTAACTGATTTTCATCTCTGTGGATGAAGTGAAAAGTGTAAGTTTCAAACTGGCTGCTCAATATTCTCAAGTGCTTCACATAAGGCAACAGCCTTTCTTCCTTGACTGACCACTCCCTTTTGATCTGATGAATTACCAAGGAAGAATCTCCGAATACTTCTGTGGTCTTTGCCCCCAGAGCGAGTAATGCTTCCAATCCAAAGATGCAAGCTTCATACTCTGCTTCATTATTGGTAGCCTTATACCTCAGCTTCTTAGCCAATGGTAGCCTTTCACCATCCGGGGTCGTAAGAATAATTCCTGCTCCTGCCCCTTTACTATTTACTGCCCCATCAAAGAATAGCCGCCACCCTTGCACTGCTATGGCCATGACATCCTCATCCAGGAAATTATACTCAAACTGGTCTCCCTCAATAGGATGCTCGGCTAAGAATTCTGCTACAGCTCTTCCTTTAATGGTCTTCTTGGTTATGTATTCAATGTCGAACTCCTGCAACAGCAGTAACCATCTTCCCATCTTCCCTAGTAGAGAGGGTGCTTCTTGGAGTTATTTCAGCGGATTATGTTTGGCAACCACTTGTACACTGAAGGAATGAAAGTAGTGTCGCAACTTCTTAGAAGCCCAGATAACTACTAAACAAATCTTCTCCACCTCTACATATTTAGCTTCATACGGTAGGAACTTCTTGCTAAGATAGTAAACCGCAAACTCCACACCAAAATCATCTTCTTCAGACATCATAGCACCTACTGAATTATCTTCCACTGCTAAGTACAGGATTAGTGGTTTGGCACGGCGTGGTGGTCTTAATACTGGAGGATTTAACAGATACTCCTTAATGGTGTCAAATGCCAGTTGACAGTCATCATTCCATATCACCGGCTGATTCTTCCTAAGAAGCTTGAAAATAGGCTCACACACTGAAGCTAGCTTGGCAATAAACCGGCTGATGTACTGAAGCTTTCCAAGGAAACTTCTGACGTCCTTCTCCTTTTGGGGCACCGGCATCTCTCTTATGGCTTTGACTTTATCGGGTTCTACTTCAATTCCTTGCTGGCTTACCACATGGCCTAATAGCTTACCCGAGGTAACCCCAAAGATGCATTTCTTAGGATTGAGGCGCAAATTATACTTACTAATCCTTTGAAAGAACTTTTCTAAAGCCTTAAAGTGACCTTCTCTAGTAGCCGACTTAATCATCATGTCGTCGACATATACTTCCACTTCTTTGTGAATTAGGTCATTGAGAACTTTGGTGGCATCCTCTGATAAGTTGCTCCTGCATTTTTCAACCCAAAAGGCATAACCCGATAGGCGTATGTCCCCCAGTCGATGATGAAAGCTGTCTTGATCCGATCCGCTATCTTGTTAAGGATTTTATTGTAACTTGCGTATCCATCCACAAAGCTGTACATCATACAAGCAGCAGCACTATCCACTAGCACATCAATATGAGGAAGAGGGAAATCATCCTTTGGGCAAGCTTTGTTCAGGTCTCGATAGTCAACGCATACTCGAACCTTGCCATCTTTCTTGGCTACAGGAACCACGTTAGCGAGCCAGGTCGGGTATTGAACCTCTATTAAGAACTCGGCCTCAATCTGCTTATGGATCTCCTCTTTCACCTTCTGCACCCATTCTGGCCTAAGTCTCCGAAGCTTTTGCTTGACTGGTTTAAACTCGGGGTAAGTTGGGATGGCATGTTCGGCAACATCTCGATCTATTCATATCCTCATAGGTCCAGGCAAAGACTTTTTCATATTTTTTTAATATTCTATCGAATTTTAACCTCTCTTCAGGAGTTATGTCTGATGCTATCAAAATTTCCTTTGGATTCTCCAAAGTTTTGAGATTAAATGCAGTTGTGCTAATTGAATTAATATCAAAAATGAATGCATCATGCAAAATGAAATCATCAGAAACATCACACAAGTAAGCAAAGTTGTTCATCTTATTAACATAATCAGAAACATTAACATTGTCCTCAAAGAGTTTTGGCATAAAAAAAGAATCTAAATGACTATCAACTTCAGTTGACACCGATGCTGCAGCCGACTGTGCTTTGGCTTTTTGACTTGGTGAAATCTTGAGATATTTAATTTTCAGCTCTGGTTCTATCATCTTCTCCTTCCCTTTGAGTTTGGTGGCTAACAGCTTATCAGTTACAATCTCTTTGGGCTCATCCCTGTCCTAGATGCTGCATTGGGTCATAATCTCTTCGTTCCAAAAGTTCTCTACAGCTTTAACAACTCCGATCTCCCAATCAAAGACATCGTTGAAAATTCAAAACCCGGAGTGATCTTCGCATCTATCCACTGCGACTCTTCTTCTCCGGTGTAAGCACAAACCGATGATGACAGCCCCTGGGAGGAAGTGCATCTTCTTTAGCATGTTCACCACTTGAGGGCTACCTTCTCAGCTTTGCTCTTCTCCGATCATCGATACATGAAAGCCACTGAATGGCTGATTAGAGATCTCCAAGGCAGACACTTGGTTCTCTCTTGCTGCTTTGATGGTCACTACCTCCCCTTCATGAGGTATCTTAATTATCTGGTGTAAGGTGGATGGTACTCCCCCTAACCTGTGGAACCACTGTCTACCAAGTAGAGCTGAAAAGTTTGCTTGAATCGGCAAAACAACAAAATCTGTTTCTGTCTCAATGGGCCCCGTCTTTACCAAAGCTTTGAAAATTCCTGATGCTTGCCTTCTGGAGTTATCGTAGGCTGTGATGGTCAGGTCAGACTTGCTTAACATACTCGAATCTAGCCCAAAAGCCTGAAGCGCTACTAAAGGGCAAACATTTATTGATGACCCGTCATCAACCATGACGCAAGCGGTGTGTTTGCCATTGATTTGTGCCTTGATGTACAGAGGCCGGTTATGGTTGCGACCCTCTGTCGGTAAATCTGCATCAGAAAATACCAGCTTCTCCCTAGATCCCCCGTTAACAAGGTCTAACAGCTCAGATGGAGAGATTGTAGTTGCTACGGTGGATACACTCAATGCTTCAACTAACTTCTGTCTGTGAGAGGGGGACTGTCTCAAGAGGTCCCAAATAGATATCTGAGCCATGGTCTTTTTCTGTTGCTTCACTATTGAATTTTCTTCCTGCGATTGCTTGTGCTGGGTCCTGCTGCTTCTCAACTTCTGGGACTACCCTCCCACTTCTTGTTACTGCTTCTACTCTTTCTTCCTGTTCCGAATCCAACAGATCCGTGAACTCTCAATGTTTCTCATCATTTTCATCTTCTCCACTCTCACTAGTGGACCAACAGTCTATCGCTGCTACGGAAATCCCTTCTTCATTCACCGCAGGGCGAGTAATAGCGACATACTCATTTCCATATAAATCTTGCATCACGTACCATTTTTGTAGGCTCGATCCAATCATAAAGACTGGAGGTGGCACTGTATTATAGCTGGACTTCTTCTTGCCTTCTCTCTTCTCAGGATCGGTGATCTGCTTATTGTCAATTAGATCTTGTACCCGATCTCTTAGCGTTATACAATCATCTATCAAATGCCCGGTATGTTGGTGAAATGCACAATATTCATTTTCCTTGTGCCCTAGCTGTCCCTGGGTCTTAGCTGGCATAGGTGATAGGGGTCGCAGTTTTCCTTCTTTTACTAGCCTCTTCAGCACCCATGATAAAGGCCTACCCAAGTTGGAGAAATACCTCTGATTCATGCCTGTTGTAGACACCTCGGCTGTCTTCCCACCTCTATTACCACTGCTTGAACTTGCTGACTTGGCTGTCCCTTGATTGTTGTATCCCTTCCTAGCATAGGACTCACTATTTGCCCTCTTGACTAAATATTCACCTTTTGCTTCTATGGCAATGTCCTTCAGGGATTCCCAATCCTGCAGTCCCTTCATTTTTAATCCATCTCTCAAGTATGGGCTGGCATTTCGAATGAATAATAGGATTTGATAAGAAGTATCCGGTTTGCGTTTCATCTCCATAACCCGGTTCCTCCATCGAGTAAGGTACTC
Source organism: Excoecaria cochinchinensis (assembly GCA_947683425.1). Classification (NCBI taxonomy): domain Eukaryota; kingdom Viridiplantae; phylum Streptophyta; class Magnoliopsida; order Malpighiales; family Euphorbiaceae; genus Excoecaria; species Excoecaria cochinchinensis. The sequence goes on along the minus strand of CANTUQ010000029.1, from coordinate 8,689,315 downwards.
GTGGAAGGACTCTCCAGCCTTCTGCTGTAGCAACTCGAGATCTTTCAAAGTGACCTCCATCCGAGTACTGCATTCGTACTGCTTAAGAAACTCTTCATTCAGCAAGTCCCAATCCTCCTTGGACCTCCTGTCAAGCCCATGATACCAATCAATAGCAGCTCCTGTGAGGCTCAAGCAAAAATACTCTATCTTCTGCTTTTTTTTTAAGGTCATGCCCTTCATGAACAGCGAGTATTGCTTGATGTGTGCGGCAGGGTCAGATGTGCCATCAAATTTAGGAATGTCCGGCATCTTAAAGTTCTGAGGAATCCGATCATCCCCATCCAGCTCTCGGTCTTCCCGATCCATTCCTTTTCCCACGGTCATCATCCTTGCCATGGCCTCAAACCTCTCTTCAATTTTCCTCCACATTGCCTCCTCTAATTTCGGTGACCTTTCTTTAGTTGCTGTATGCTCCTCTTGCTCATCTCCGCCAAACTCAGCTTCATACCTGGGGCCCTCTCTACGCTCAATAGGTGCAGGTACTCTTTGCTCAACAACAGGTGGGTCGACCACTGGTTGGTTAACTGCAGCAGGGAGCTCTTCTCTAACAGCCTCTTATTCAGCTCGCATCCTGATAAGGGCAAGGGCAGCTTGTTGCCCAGCTATGGTGGTGTCAAGATTGCCAATCATTGCAATCAGTCGGGCTTAAAACTCCTCCATTCTCTTCCCTACCTCTTCAGCAATTACTGCTCGAGTTGCGTCAGACTTATTTGATGGATTAGCCATGCTTACTTCTATTGATGATTCGGAAGAAAACCCCACACTGTCTTCTAAGATTGAATATGAACTCTGATCCGACACTAACTTTGTTAACCCCAAAAGCAGAGTCCTTCTTAACCGTCTGTCAGGACCTTTAGACCACCCAGGAGAGTCTATGATGGCTGAAATGAAAAAGTTGTTAAGATGATGCATGATTAAAAATGCAATGCATGCTCGTGCTGATACAACATAGACAAACACATGCGAGCAGATAAATCCTTCCAATCTTATATCTCCCACATACGTGGTAGTGCAGTCTCTTTCCTAGGTGGGCTTGACCCATGGGTTAACGGGGAACCCAATGGACACGCATGGTGCACGGTGGAAAACCGGCAGCATAACAACTCTCATCTAATGTATATACGTATGGGTGTTTGGCCATTATGTATTTAAACAATTCAACTTAACTAAGATGGGCCCACCGGGGCATGAAAGCCTTTGGTGAAGACCATTTAATTAAATTGACTTCGTCCAATATATGATGGCCCATATAGCAAGCATAGTATTATGGTACATTTCACCTTGTGGAAGTATCTATTGCCATTACATGGGCTTTAGTCAAAGGGTGATGATATTTTTTGGTTACCCAAGCATGATCCCTGCCGACGGGTCTAGCTCATCACGAGCATAACGATCGATCGGGTCACTATTTAATATACTTTGATGGTACGAGGCTTGGGCTGGTGATTATCCTTAACACTTCCCTAGATTGAGTGAAAATAGGGCCGTGCTTCAGGAACGCACCGGAGTTAAGAAGGGACCAAACTAACTTAATCTAAGGCTCTAATGAGATGATATGCAATTTTGAGACAAAGCGAAATTCATAAACTAAAACTTAATTGTAAAGGATAATCAAGGTATTTTCAAGTTGAAGTCTCGAAACCATTTGTCCCCAGTGGAGTCGCCACTGTGAAGCGCGCCGGACCCGCGGTCGCCCCTTTGACCTCCCGCTCGGGGGCGATCGGGCATTTGGGGTTCGTTGACAACTTGCAACGAATTACCAGTGCATCTATTTTTGGCAACAAGGAGGTTTCATGGAGTCACCACCCAATAAAACATTGGGAAAGTTTCTCTCGCCTCGGAGAGCCTAAGACTGCGCTTATTATACATTTTGGGCCAACCAAAGGGGTCTTGGAGGGTAAACCTCTCTCCCAAACGAGCCTAGGATTAATGTCTAAATCTCGTGACACAAGAGGTGTCTTGGAGGGTAAACCTCTAGCCTATTTGAGCCCAAAGACCAGAGATGGGTTCGGGACTTCTCATCTATTTCTACCTTGACTAATTTTACAATTTGGTTTTGAGTTTATTAGTTCTCTCTATCCACACGATACAATTTTAATTAAAAGGCACAAATATTCACATCGAAAGCAATAAAATATTAAAAGTAAATTACAATAATACTAGGAGCGGAATACAACTCCCACTTAAAAAAAATGTAAACATACATAAAACCAGGGAATTTATTAATTATGAGGACTTTGGTCCCCGCATGTGTATTTAAAGAAAACATTTTGAACGTGGTGATTTTATTTGGGATGAAAACTAGGACATTGGTCCCATTTATTATGAAAAAATTCAAGTTAATTTAGTAGAAATATTTTTGTGATTTTTATTTAGGCGTGCATAAAAAACCACTTTATTTATTGAATATATACAAGGAAATTAAAAAAACATAAACAAAATGAGAATTAAAATGTGCAATGAAAATACCAAACCCCGTATCTCCTCCTTCGCGTGTATGGATGCTCAAATGAGAATAAAATAATGATTTGCAACCAAAAATAAAAATGAAATTCATGTTAGAAATTAACCCAAAGAAATAATATTACATAAAAGATAATATGTGTAATGGAAATATAACATGCATAAAATTTTATAACATGCATAAGAGTAATTATGATGTAATTTAACATGCATAAGAATAAGAAAAATATTACCCATGCTCAACATATCAAATAAATAATTATAATAATATTGATATGTACAAAAAACAATTTGACATGAAAATAATATAATAGAATTTAAAAGAATTTACTTGTTATATGAACGATTAAAGATAAAACAAGAAGCAAATTATGAGGACTAAAAGGATTTACATTTTTAAGAGTTAATTGGAAACAAAAGAAATTAAAATCAACAAGAGAATTAAGGAGTTAGGCCATGAATAATTACCCTCAAATTTAACCTTGAACAATTGAAGGTAGAAGTGTTGAATTCCTTGTCTTTTCCTTGTGAAGAATGCGTGAAAAATAACTTGGAAACTTGAGAAATCACCCTTGGAAGCAAGTGTGTAAGATGGATCTTTTCCATGTGAAGAATGTGTAGACACCGGGTCTCGAGACAGTCCAGATCAGAGTTACCCGATGAAGAGATCAATGTCAATTTCCGAGTAAGGGGATGAAATTCGGAGGCTTTCGTCTTTCGGTTTCGCAAGGATTAAAATCTTTTTCTATAGCATGGAGTTTTGAAAGAGTTGGATAAACTTTACAGAATTTGGGTAAAAATGGGAGTTTTGCTTCACAGACGGGCATTCCGTCTGTGTAGGGATGCCTGTCTCTACTCGGGGAGATACCCGTCTCTAGGTGTAGTGGGGACGGACAGGTGGCGATGTAGGAACGCCCGTCCCTAGTTCACGCCCCATCCCTAGTCAGTCTCCCGCATTTGCCCCTAGTAGGGACGGCCGTCGGTAGGCGCAGGGAAGCCCGTCGGTACAGTAACTGATCGGATCACTCGAGATTGGATAAAATTTGATCTCCTTCCTTTTCAAAAATGGGATAGAACTTATCTAAAACTTGAAATTTAAAGTCCTTTTAAAATTCAAACTTTAGATAGAGATTTATCTTAATTATCTCATAAAAACCCTATAAATAGAGGATAAAATTTCAGTTTTTAGGGTTAGAAAAATTGGAGGAAATTTGGAAAAAGAGAGAGAGAGAAATTCTAAAGAGAGTTTTATTTAAAAAGCTATCAAATATATTTTTGGAGAAAAATTGCTTTTTAGAAAAGGGTTTTTTCCTGTGAGCAAATTACACAAAAAGTTTATAAATCTCTATTCATCTGTAGAGTTTTATTTTGATAAAACTTCTTCTAATTAGTTGATTTCCTCAATTCATTTTCTTACGAATTAAGTCAAATTGAGGTGACGAAATTCAGTCGTTTCCATCAATACAACTAATTCGAACACACGATCGCTATCAAATTATCAAGGAAAGAACAACATAAATTTTCTTTCTTTGATCTGATTCTTCTTTTGATCCTTGCGAGGCACACGGGGACAAAATCATTCGACATCCACCCTAAAAGGTAAAATCCGAGGGTAAACATTCTGGATTAACATTTGTATAATTTAATTTGATTTACATTAATTTCTATATACACTTCATATTCTTTTTTACAAAAGATTTAAGAGGTTATTTAATTTGTTTTTTCCCTCACTAGGGACGGCCGCTGGCATGATCCAGGTAGCCGTCCCTAGGCGAAATTCTCATTTTTTATCCCATAAAATCCTATCTCTTAACTTGTTTCTGTCAGAATTTTCTCATTTTTATTTTTTATTCACGCTTTTGCTAACATGTTTATCCTTGTGAGTTCTTTTATGACCATTGAAAGTTGGAGTTGTGAGAGATGGTGGTTGCGCCATCCTTAGGATCTCGATTCGGGTTCATTTTTCTACCCTTACCTTTTATTTATGTTCTTATAGAAATGGTTCTAATGTTGTTAAGGTAAAAAGGACCAAAAGCTTTTTCACAATTAAACCTGGAGATTTTCCCGAAAATGGTGGACCAATGTCCCATTTCAGCCAATAAAATCGACACTTCATAAAAACCATTTTTGTAATAAATATGTATGGTAGGACCAAAGTCCTCATTCCAATGAATATCCCGTTTTATGCATGTATCGCATTTTTACAAATGGGAGTTGTATTCCGCTCCTAGTGTTATTGTAATATTGAATGTTTTATCTCTTGGATTTATCTTCCATTTATCGCTTTTGATATGAATGATTGTACCTTTAATTTAAATTGCATTGTGTGGGAAGTTGGTGAAACAATAAATTAAAAACTTAATTATAATATGGATCAAGGTATAAATAAATGAGAAGTCTCGAACTCACTCTGGTCTTTGGGGCTCAAGAGGCGAGAGGTCTAGGACTTCCAAGACACCTCTTGAGTCTCACCAAAAGGCTTAAATACACAATCCTAGGCTCTAGGGGAGTAGAGGATGAGGCCTCCAAGATCCCTCTGGCTAGCTCAAGATGGACATGTATGCGCCGTCTTAGGCTCGATAAGGCTAGACGACCCTTTCCAATGTTCTATTGGGTGGCGACTCCAAGAAACCTCATTGTTGCCCAAAATAGACGCACTTGTAAATACCTTACAAGTTTTTATGAACCTTTCCCGATCGCCCTGAAGTGGGCTTTTAGGAGGACGCGGGGTTCGGCGCGCGTCACAGTGGCGACTCCACTGGGGACATACTCGAGACTTTAATTCGAAAGTACCTTGATTAAAAATTATAATAGAGTTTTAGTTTAAAAATTTCACCTTCTTCCAAAACTGCATTGCATCGCATTAGAGCCTTAGATCTATGCTAGTTTGGTCCCTCTTTTAGCCCCGGTGCGTTCTTGAAGCACGGCCCTATTTTCACTCAATTTAGGGAAGTGTTAAGGATAATCACCAGCCCAAGCCTCATACCATCATGGTATATTAAATGGTGACCCTATCGGTCATTACGCTCGTGATGAGCTAGACCCGTTGGTAGGGACCATGCTTGGGTAGCCCTAAAGTAACACCACCTTTTGACTAAAGCTCATGTAAACGGAAATAGTTACTTCCCCTAAGTGGTATGAACCTGAATACAATGCTTGCTGTATGGATCATTATGTATTGGACAAACCCTAATAGTTCGACTGGTCACCTAATCAAAGGCTTTCATGCCCCGATAGGCCCAGGACGCCTTATTCGGATTGCCTAAATACATAATGATCATAACCCATCCGCCTGTGCATTAGTTAGGAGAGGTTATGCTGCCGAATTTTCACCGTGCACCATACGCGTTCATCGGGTCCCCAAGTTGACCCATGGGCCAATCCCACCTAAGAAAGAGACTATGACCTCGTGTGCGGGAGTAATACTGTTGGAAGGACCTATGTGCTTGCATGTGGCTTGTGAGTGTTGCATAGCACGATCATGCATTATTTTTTGCGCAATCATGCATCACCCTGACCCCTGTGTTTTTCAGCCATCATAGATTCGCCTAGGTGGACAAGAGGGTCCAGGGGACGATTGCGCAGGAATCCATTTTTTGAGTTACCAGAAAGGATAGAGTATCCGGACAGTTCTTCTGAGACCAGTTACGCCACTTCAGATCAGTTTTCTGTACCCGAAGAAATGGCAAACTCACCGAGAGGGGCAGAGGCCACCCGGGCAATGATAGCAGAGGAAGTGGGCCGAAGGTTGGAAGAGTTTGAGAACCTGATATTGGCAATGATAACCGTAATGGATCAACAAGCAGACCCGCAGAACCCACAGCCTCCTCCTGTGAGGAATAATAAAAGGGAAGAGGTTAGAGAGGACCCACAAGATGAAACTTGGCCGCCACTCGCGAACCTAAGAGCTACTACTTCGGGGGCACATAGGGGAAGACCTGTCCCGAGGCTGGATAATGATTGGGAAGATGAGGAATATGAGGAGCGTATGTCTGAGAAAGGGAAAGCCCCTCAAGTTGAAGAGGCCATCTGGAGGAAGGTGGAAGGAATATTTGAAGCTATGACAAGGATGTTGACGAAAGGCCAAGGAGTGAATCCTGAGGATAAAGAGTTAGAAGGAGAAGAGCTAGTCCCAATGAACTTTAAGATGTCGGACGTGCCAAAGTTTGACGGTACTTCTGATCCCCTGGCACACATAAAGCAGTACTCATTGGTGATGAAAGGCACCACTTTGATGAGGAAACAAAATATTGAGTACTTTTGCTAGAGCTTGACGGGCCCGGCAGTGGATTGGTATCATGGGCTCGACTGCCGAACTAAGGAAGACTGGGATTTATTGACAGAAGAATTTTTGAGGCAATATGATTGTAGCACAAGGATGGAGGTAACCCTGAAGGACCTGGAACTATTACAGCAGAGAGAAGGAGAGTCCTTCCATGAGTATCTAACCCGGTGGAGGAATCGGGTGATGGAAATGAAGAGGAAACCAGATACCCATGATCAAATACGATTATTCATTAAAAATGCGAGCCCGTATTTGAGGAATTGATTAAGGATGAAAGGACTAAAAGATTGGGAGTCCCTGAAGGACATCGCCATTGAGGCCGAAGGAGAGTACCTTGTTAGGAAAGCAGGAAATGAGAACTATCCTAAGAGAGGTAGCGGGAGTCAAGGGGCCAGCAGACCAACAAGTTCTGCTAGTGGTACAAGGAAGATTGCTGAGGTGTCAACTACAAACGCCACTCCGAGACATTTTTCTAATCTCGGGAGCTCCTTATCATGGGTACTAAGAAGACTGATGAAAGAGAATAAGCTACAACCCCTACCGCCCAGACCTGCGAGAACTCTAGGCACGCCAGGACACAAAGACGATGAGTATTGTGCATATCATCAGCACACTGGACATGTAACCGATAACTGTAGGACTTTGAGGCACGCAATTCAGGATTTGATCGACTCAAAACATATCACAGATCCAGAGAAGAGAGGGGGTCAAAAGAAAGCCGGGTACAATAACATGCCTCCGCCAGTGAATATGATCGGGTCCAGTTTGCCCGAGAATTTTGTGTTGAAGGAATTATACGGCAACGATATCCTCGCTGTTGTCACGAGCCTCTATGAGGGGAGTGAAGAAGGGCTTCCCGCTGCAGTGATCGATTGCTGGTCCACTGATGATAGTGGAACTGAAAGTGATGATTTAGAAACATTTTTTGACCTTTGGGGTTCGAAAGAGGAAGGAGAAGAACCAAAGAGGAAAGAAGCGGGAGCTATGACCCGGAGTGGAAGGGTAGCCCCGGAAGTAGAGAAGCCACAAGAGCCAATTGAGGACAGGAGGGGAAAGGAGCCGGATGAAGATCAGATTGTCAAGCAACTGCAAAAGACGCCGGCTCAGATTTCAATATGGGATCTTTTGAGACAGTCGCCATCACATAGACAGAAGGTGGTAGAGGCTTTATGCGAAGCAACTGTGGCTACAACCATTTCACCTACGGAACTTCTGGAGGTAGTAAAAGGAGGATCAGGAGAAAATGTTATTTTTACCAGTGCGGATCTGCCGGCAGAAGGTCGTAACCATAATCGCCCTCTGTACATAAGGGCGCAGATTAACCAAAAGCATACCGCCTGTGTGATTGTGGATGATGGTTCTTCCACAAATGTATGCCCACAGGTAGCAATAGCAGCTTTTGGGGTAACAGAGGATATGTTGGCAAAATCTGATCTTACCATTACGGCATATGATAACTCGCATAGGCAGGCTTCGGGAACCTTCACAGCAGTGGTGAAAACGGGACCGGTAGAGTCAGAAGTAGAGTTTGTGGTGTTGCCCATACACGCCAATTTCTCAGCTCTGCTAGGAAGACCATGGTTTCATAGATTGGGAGGAGTCCCCTCTACACTGCATCAGATGGTAAAGATACCTCACGAGGGCCAGATCGTGACTATAAAAGCCGCACGAGAGAATCAGGTTTCAGTGCTGGAGATAGCCAGGCAGCCGTTTAATGGGTTTCATGTCACCATGATAGGCAAAGAAGAGCAGAAGCAAGAAAGGCCCCAGGTATTGAATATGATGAAGAAAATGTCATTCCTCCCTGGTGCAGGACTGGGCAAGAATTCTCAAGGGATACCGACAGCCGTTACCACTAAGGGTCAAAAGGACAAGAGGGGTCTTGGATATACAGGTGCTGTAAAGAAAGACGAGAGGTCGAAGATGGAAGTTCCCCATATTTGGAAGACCTTTGCGCCAGCAACCGCAGCATGTGCCTATGCAGGAGAAAATGAACCGCAGTAGCTGGATGGAAGAATTTTACCAGGGTTCGAGGTTTTTAATGATGTCTATGACTGGGGCATTGGATTGATCAAGCCAGCAGAGGGTTTTTGGGATGAAGAAATCATGACCAGTAGGACAATTTGGGACCGCGAGACGCCGAAAGAAATTATTACTAAAAAGATGATAACCACCCAGCTGAAAGGAAAGGCCAAGATAGAGGAAGCTGTGCGGAAGATGGATGAGGAGACTCCAAAGGGCCAATGTGATGCGGAAACGTCGACTACGGCAAATACACTAGCAGAGGAGGAAGAGGAAGATAGTTTAGATTTTCTTTTTGCTCCAGAACTTTTCAATGATGTCAATGACAATTTCAATCTTATTAATAAATTGAATGGTTTTGCTTACTTGTGTGATGTTTCTGATGATTTCACTATGCATGATCATTATCCATCCATATTTGATATTGATTCAACTGATGCTACTCCATTCAGTCTTGGAACCCTAGACAATCCAAAAGAAATTTTGATAGCATCAAATATAACTCCTGAAGAACGAGAAAAATTTGAGAGAATCTTAAAAAAATATGAAAAAGTCTTTGCCTGGACCTACGAAGATATGTCAGGAATCGATCGGAAAGTCGCAGAGCATGCTATCCCCACCTATCCAGATCATAAACCTGTTAAGCAAAAGTTGAGAAGGTTTAGGCCGGAATAGGCAGAGAAAGTGAAAGAAGAGATTCACCAGCAAATCAAAGCCAAGTTTCTAGTCGAGGTGCAATACCCAACATGGTTGGCCAATGTTGTCCCCGTAGCCAAAAAGAATGGCAAAGTAAGAGTATGCGTGGATTATCGGGATCTGAATAAGGCCTGTCCAAAAGATGATTTTCCATTGCCTCGTATAGACGTAATAATAGACAGTGCCGCTGCTTGTGAGATGTATAGCTTTGGAGATGGTTACGTGGGTTACAATCAAATTCTCAATGAAATAATTGATCGGATCAAGACGGCCTTCATCACAGAGTGGGGGACTTACGCTTATTGTGTGATGCCTTTTGGCCTGAAAAATGCAGGGGCCACTTATCAGAGGATGGCAACGAAGATATTGGATGAATTGATTCATAAAGAGGTAGAGGTATACGTGGACGATATGATGATCAAGTCAGCCACTAGAGAAGGCCATTTTGAAGCCCTGGAAAAGTTCTTCCGAAGGATAGACAAGTACAACTTGTGGTTGAATCCTAAAAAGTGTATCTTTGGCGTTACCTCAGGGAAGCTCCTAGGACACATAGTTAGCAAAAGGGGGATTGAGATTGACCCGGATAAGGTTAAGGCCATCAGAGACATGCCGATACCGCAAAAAGAGAAGGATGTAAGAAGCTTTTTGGGCAGGCTGCAATACATCAGTAGGTTTATCGCTAAGCTTACTTTGATCTTTGAGCCAATCTTTAAACTACTCAGAAAAGATCAACCAGTAGTATGGAACGAGAATTGCCAAAAGGCTTTTGATACTGTCAGAGAATATTTGTTGAATCCACCGGTACTGAGACCGCCACGGCCAGTCAAGCCACTGATCCTATACCTGGCCATAGAAGACAGTTCTGTAGGTGCTATGATGGCCCAAAAGGATGATTTTGGAGTGGAATTTGTTGTTTATTACCTCAGCAAGAAATTCTTAGCCTACAAAGTCAAATACACAGAGGTAGAAAAGATTTTCCTTGCAGTAATCTGGGCTTCTAAGAAATTGTGAAATTACTTTCATGCTTACAAAGTGCAGGCAGTCACGAGGCAGAATCCCCTGAGATATTTGCAAGAGGCCCCATCTTTGCTTGGGAAAATGGGTAGGTGGTTGCTGTTACTTCAAGAATTTGATGTGGAGTATCTCACCCGGAAGACCATCAAAGGGCATGCAGTGGCGGAATTTCTAGCAGAACACCCGATCCAAGGAGACTTATATGAGTTTAACTTTCCAGATGAGGATGTGGCAGCTATCAGGATTCAAGGTTGGAAATTACACTTTGACGGAGCTGTAAATAACAAAGGGGCAGGAGTAGGAGTCATTCTGATAACCCCGGATGATGAAAAGCTTCCCTTGGCGAAAAAGTTAAGATTCAAGGCTACCAATAACGAAGCTGAATACGAAGCATGTGTTTTTGGATTGGAGGCGTTAATAGCTTTAGGAGCGAAGAATGTGGAAGTGTTTGGTGATTCTTCCTTGGTGGTCAATCAAATCCGAGGTGAATGGGCCATGAAAGAAGAGAGGATAATGCCATATATCCGGCACTTGAGAGACCTGAGCAGTCAATTCGAAATATGCACATTCCATTTCATTCCCAGGGATGAAAATCAGTTAGCCGATGCGCTCGCCACGCTAGTATCAATGTGGGACAACCCTGAAGGGGTGCACATGAAGCCAGTTTTCATCTATAGTTCTGAGAGACCTAGCTTCGAATCAAGATCAGTTATGGAAGTAGAAGTGGCGGATGGAAAGCCATGGTATCATAACTTATGAATTACCTAGAGAATGCGACATTTGCAGAGGAGGCTACCGAAAAAGATCAAAGGATGATTCATAAGCTGTCTACCCAGTTCATTTGTATAAATGGGATAATGTACAAACGACAAGTTGATGGTATCCAATTGAGGTGTTTGGACGAAAAAGAAGCCAGGAGGGTAATGGAAGAAACACACGCCGGAATATGCGGAGCCCATATGAATGGGCTGACATTAGCCAAAAAGATCATGAGGCAAGGCTTCTACTGGCTTACGATGGATAACGATTGCTCAAAATATATGAAGCAGTGCCAACTGTGCCAGCAATACGCAGACTTAAGGCATTTGCCAGTGTCAGAGCTACACAGCCTAACATCACCTTTGCCATTCGCTGCTTGGGGAATAGACATTATTGGAGAAATTCGCCCTACGGCATCCAACGGACACAGATATATAATAGTCGCAATCGACTATTTTACAAAATGGGTGGAAGCGGAGTCCTTTAAGAAGATCGACGCAAGAGAAATGGCCAGGTTCATTGAAAGAAATCTGATATGCAGATATGGCCTCCCACATCACATAGTGTCTGATAACGGGGTGCAATTCATGGGGGAAACCAGAAAGATTCTTGAGAAGAACGGGATCGAGCACCACAAATCCTCCCCCTATCGACCACAAGCTAACGGGGCGGTAGAGGCCGCCAATAAGAATGTGAAGAGAATCCTAGCCAAGATGGTCCAAACCTACAAAGACTGGGCAGAGAAGCTTCCCTTTGCATTGTGGGGTTACAGAACGACGGTAAGGACATCTACAGGCGTTACTCCATGTTCTTTGGTTTATGGAATAGAGGCAGTGCTGCCGATTGAGGTAGAGCTCAAATCACTGAGAGTAGTCATGGAATCTGAGATTCCAGAGGCCGAATGGATACAAGAGAAGTTACAGCAATTGAACTTATTAGATGAGAGCAGGATGAAAGCTTACTATCATAATCATATCTATCATAAAAGGCTGGCCAGATCATTTGGGAAAAAGGTGAAAAAGCATCCGCTGAAGGAGGGGGATTTGGTGATCAAACAGATGAGACTAGGCGTACCGAATATCAGAGGAAAATTGAGACCAACTTGGGAAGGACCATATATCCTCAAGAAGCTGTTATCCAAAGGAGCTGCAATCTTATCGGATAGCGATGGTAATGAATTCAAGGAACCGGTCAAATCCTGCATAAAAAGGCATCAAAATAGGCCTCAGGCCTCAACAATAATATACGCATGTAAATGGTGTGTCCCCAATAACACAAAACAATGGCCTCAGACCTCAAAAACAATATATGCAAAGAATAGTGCGCTAGAAAGGTCTATTTCTAAAGCACCAAAGTTATGGAAAAATTCTATTTCTATGTGATCATGCAAAGGTTCAGATTTAATTGTATATAAAAAAAAAAAAAGAAAAAAAATTGGCAGCATCCTCCCTAAATTCCTAAGGTATCTAAAATTTTCTAATCATTTCTAAAGTTAAAAGGAGAAGAAATAAAGAGAAAAATTAAAAAAAATTAAAAAAAAAAGTGGTTATTTACTTACTGGCAGTCACGAGAAGTGTAGAAACTGAAGAAATATAAATATCCAAGCACCCGGTGAGTAGAGAATGTGAAAATATGGAAAAATCGCGAAAAAAGAAGAGAAAAGCTTGAAAAAACACTAAAAAACGCTAAAAAAAACCGTTTTGGAGAGGAAATGAAAGAGACAGCAGCGTTTGCACCGTCTGTCACTCGCCCTTATATAGAATTTCATGACCGACGGGCAGGGCGTCTGTAGGAGCGACCGACGGGCTGGCCGTCTGTCACACAATAAATGCGAGTTAATGCGCATGATGAATGCAATGCTGATGCGTCTGCCACGTGGATTTCTACCGACGGTAGGCCGTCTCTTAGGAGAGACGGGTAGGCCGTCGGTGACACTTCCCTATAAATTCTTTCAAAATTTTTGCTCCTCTTGTGTCTCTTCACTTTTCAACATCTTGAGCCTTTCATATTTCTTAGCATGTCTTCCCCTCTAGCCCAAAGGATGCACCGTATCTTAGATGACAAACACACTTGGGGGGAAGGCGCCCTTTCCTCTCTGTCCGGGCTGAAATACCTATGCCGAGTCAAAGTCGATCAGAACCTCCTTCTGGCGGCGACCCACTTCTGGAACCACCGGTTCCACGTCTTCAGGTTTACCTACCAAGAATTGTGCCCTTTGCCTGAAGAATTAGCCACCATTCTTAGAGCCTGGTTCCCTCCTAGCGCTCTGCCTTGCGTCCCCCGCTGCGGCCGATTCCAGACTCGGGACATAGCCATGGCTCTTGGCATACCTTCTTTTGAGGCCGTCTGGCTGATTCTTCCGGGCTCTTCCTTTGCTCAGGGGCCACTGATCGAGGCTCTGGATCAGTTCACCGACATCCCCACCTATCGGGTAAGCATCACATTCTTGTTTTGCATGGTGAACTTCCTCACTGTTGTTCCAGGGGGTTTGACAGGTGACTCACGCCTGTTCGGAGTTCTGAGCGACTTTCATCTGGGATTATCACCCTTACCACTCATTCTGGCTGAAACCATTCTGGGCTTGGGCGCTGTGAGCTCTGGATCCACTACAACCTTTACCGGCAGCCCCTTATTGCTCCAGGTATGTCATTATTTTAAAGGTAGTGCTTCCCTTATGGATTTTCACACTAGCTTTTCTTAGCGGGAGGTGCGTCCCTTCGGATTTTCACACAACCCTGTGCCTTATTTTTGCCTGAAGTAAACCCTACTTACTCCAGCGGCTTTTTTTCTTTTTTTATTTTCTTCTCTTCTTTTTCTTTTTATTTTTTATTTATTTATTTATTTATTTTTTTAGATTTGGCTGCAAGAGAAACTGAGGATACTGTCTAAGCCACCCCCTCGGGTTACCCCACAGTACTCGCCGAGTCACTTTCTTCCGCCGACGACTACATGGGTGTGCCACTACTGGTGAAAGCATTACCAGATTTGGCGAACTGTCAGATGACGACATCAATTTTACGTCCTCCTGGCTCCCACTGTCTCATGTGGTCACTAATGGGCCATTGGGGTGTGTTCCCCTCTGTGGCCTTCGTCGAGCCACCTTCTGCATCACCTCTCGATGTACGCGTCAGCTCGGGATGACCTAGGATGTAGTGAGGGTTCCCTTATCTTTCCGGGGAGGAGCTCTCTGGGCCACGTTTGCTTCCCGGTACCATGAGCTGTGGGGCAAACTACCAGTGAAGACTGTTATCCCAAGGTTCGCAAATCACTCTGTGTCTTCGACTAACGAGTACAAGAAGTGGATCCTTAGTCCAGCATCTGATAACAGGACTCGAGGGCTCAAGCATCTGGTCGGCGAGAGCAGTAGCAGGACTTAGCTTAGCTTACATATGTATCTTTTTTGGTGCTACATTTCTTTTTAATGCAGAACTAGGAAATGACAAAAATGAAAAGAATAATATTCATTCTATTTCACGAATTTGTGTACATTTTCATATAATTTCAGCATATATGATCAGTTTTGGCATTTACTCAGCTGCTTACGCGCTATTAATACAAGGAACCAAATTTTAACAGCATCAACTCCTGTTACCAATCGGCCCTCTCGGGTTTTCATGATCGGACATTTTCTCTCATGCCTCTAATTTTTGCACAGGATACCTTTTTTCGGTTTTTGACCTGTCGAGGCGCCCAATTTTAGCACAGCCGCCTTTTTTTGGTTTTCGACCTGCAGGGCATTTTATTCTCTTCTTTTTATTTTGGTCTTTAGCCATGGAACCTTTTGAGTCTGTCGACGTTGATCGGTTCTTTGAATTCGTTCCCATCACTATCCGACAAGATTGCAGCTACCTTGGACAACAACTTTTTAAGGATATACGGCCCCTCCCAGGTGGGTCTGAATTTCCCTCTAATATCTGGTATGCCTGGCCTCATCCACTTGAACACCAAGTCCCCTTCTTTCAGCGGATGCTTTCTCACCTTTTTCCTGAAAGTCGTTGCCAATCTCTTCTGATAAATCTGGTTATGATAATAAGCTTTCAGCCTACTCCCGTCCAGCAAGTTCAAGTGCTGTAGCCTCTGTCGTGCCCATTCGGCCTCCGGAATTTGGGCTTCCATGACCACCCTCAGTGATTTGAGCTCTATCTCCACTGGCAATACTACTTCCGTTCCGTATACCAGGGAAAATGGTGTAGCGCCTGTAGACGTTCTTACTGTTGTCTTATATCCCCACAGAGCGAAGGGTAACTTTTTAGCCCAGTCTTTGTAGGTTTGGACCATCGTAGACAGGATCTTCTTCATATTTTTATTCGCGGCCTCTACTGCTCCATTCGCTTGTGGTCGGTAGGGAGAGGATTTATGATGCTCGACACCATACTTCTCGAGGAGCTTCCTGGTTTCTCCCATGAACTGCACCCCATTGTCATATACTATGTGATGAGGGAGGCCATATCTCCAGATCAGATTTCTCTCTATGAATTTGGCCATATCCCTTGCGTCAATCTTCTTGAAGGATTTCGCCTCTACCCATTTGGTAAAATAGTCAATTACGACTATGATGTATCTATGCCCATTGGATGCCGTAGGGCGGATCTCTCTAATGATATCTATCCCCCAAGCAGCAAAAGGCCAAGGTGATGTCAGGTTATGTAGCTCTGATACTGGCAGGTGTCTTAAGTCTGCGTATTGTTGGCACAACTGGCATTGCTTAACATATTTTGAGCAGTCACTGTCGATCGTAAGCCAATAGAAGCCTTATCTCACGATCTTCTTAGCCAAGGTCAAACCATTCATGTGGGCCCCGCAGACACCTGTATGGGTTTCCTCCATCACTTTGCGGGCTTCTCTTTCATTCAAGCACCTGAGCTGAATCCCGTCCGACTGTCTTTTGTACAACACCCCTTCTAAGGATATGAACTGAGTAGATAGCTTCCGGATCATCCTCTGGTCTTTCTCAGTAGCTTCTTCTGGAAATTTATTGTTTTCTAAGTAATTGATGATGTCGAAGTACCACGGTTTCCCGTCCGCCACTTCTACTTCCATCACAGGCCTGATCTCAAAGCTGGGCTTCTCAGAACTCGAAATTAGCACTAGCTTCATAGCTACTCCTTCAGGGTTATCCCACATTGACACTAAGGTTGCCAACGCATCAGCCAGACGATTTTCATCTCTTGGCACGAAATGGAAAGTGCAAGTCTCAAACTGCCCACATACCTCTTTCAAATATTCAACATAGGGTACCAGCCGTTCTTCTTTTACAGCCCACTCACCTCGGATCTGGTTAATCACCAAGGATGAATCACCGAAGACTTCTACATTCTTTGCCCCCAATGCAGCTAAAGCTTCCAACCCGAAAGTGCATGCTTCGTACTCGGCATCATTATTGGTCGCTCTGTACCTCAGCTTCCTGGCTAGGGGGAGTTTCTCATTATCTGGGGTTGTCAAGATGATTCCAACTCCAGCCCCTCTGTTATTCACTACCCCGTCGAAGTGTAACTGCCAACCCTGGATAGAAATCGCGACTATGCTTTCATCAGGAAAGATAAACTCGGGGGTGTCTCCTTGAATAGGATGCTCAGCAAGAAATTCGGCTACGGTTCGCCCCTTAATAGTTTTGCGAGTGATGTATTGAACATCAAACTCCTGTAGCTAGAGCAGCCACCTCCCCATCTTACCAAGCAAAGACGGTGCTTCCTGCAAATATCTTAACAGATTCTGCTTGTCCACTGCCTGAACTTTGTATGAGTGGAAGTAATGCCTCAATTTCTTTGATGCCCAAATCACTGCAAGGCAGATCTTCTCTACTTCAGCATATTTGATCTCATAGGCCAGGAACTTCTTGCTGAGGTAATAAATTGCAAATTCCACCCCAAATTCGTCCTCTTGAGCCATCATGGCACCCACGGAACTGCCCTCTACTGCCAGATACAGGATAAGCGATTTGATAGGCTGCGGCAGCCTTAGCACTGGCGGATTCAACAGGTATTCCCTGATGCTGTCAAAAGCCTTCTGGCAGTCTTCGTTCCAGACCACAGGTTGATTCTTTCTAAGCAGCTTAAAAACAGGCTGGCATATTGAAGTGAGCTTGGCGATAAATCGGCTGACATACTGTAGCTTACCCAGGAAACTCCTTACATCCTTCTCTTTTTGCGGCACAGGCATCTCTCTGATGGCCTTCACCTTGTCCGGGTCAATTTCTATTCCCCTCTGGCTGACGACATGTCCCAATAATTTTCCTGAAGTCACTCCGAAAATACACTTCTTGGGGTTAAGTCACAGATTATACTTGTCAGTCCTGGTGAAGAACTTTTCTAGAGCTTCAAAGTGCCCCTCCCGGGTGGCTGACTTGACCATCATGTCATCGACATACACTTCTACCTCTTTGTGGATCAGGTCACTTAAGATCTTGGTCGCCATCCTCTGGTATGTGGCCCCTGCATTCTTCAGGCCGAAAGGCATGACCCGGTAGGCGTAGGTCCCCCATTCCGTGATGAAAGCGGTCTTAACCCGGTCAGCTATTTTGTTCAGGATCTGGTTGTAGCCCACATAACCATCTCCAAAGCTATACATCGCGCAATTGGTGGCACTGTCTATTAACACATCTATGTGGGGTAGTGGAAAATCATCTTTAGGGCAGGCCTTGTTCAGATCTCGATAATCCACACACACCCTGACCTTTCCGTTCTTCTTTGCTACAGGAACCACATTTGCCAACCATGTAGGATACTGCACTTCAACAAGGAACTTGGCTTCAATCTGCTGTCAAATTTCCTCCTTGACCTTGTCTGCCCATTCTGGCCTGAGCTTTCTCAACTTCTGTTTCACAGGCTTGTAATCTGGGTAAGTCGGGATAGCATGTTCTGCCACATCTCGGTCAATTCCTGGCATGTCCTCATAGGTCCAGGCAAAGACTTTTTCATGTTTTCTTATTATTCTTTCAAAATTTTTTCTCTCCTCAGGAGTTATATTTAATGCTATTAGAATTTCTCTCGGATTTTCCGAGGTTCCAATATTAAAAGGCGTTTTATCAGTGGAATCAATGTCAAAAATTGATGGAATATGATCATGTTCATGCATGTTGAAATCATTAGAAACATCAGACAAGTAAGAGAAATTATTTCCCTTATTAATAATATTATAATTGTCATTTACATCATAAAAGAGTTCTGGAATAAAAAGACAGTGTAAGCTAGAGTCTTCTGCTGCCACTCCAGAGGTTGATGCTGTTGCAGCTTGTTCATTGGCTTCCTGACTCAGCAGAGGCCCTTCTGGCATGTCTGAGGAAATCTTCAAACCTCCTATCTCCAGTTCTAATTCTGCTATCTTCTCTTTCCCTTTCAGCCTGGCAGCTATCATTTTCTCGTTAACGACCTCTTCTAGCTCGCATCTGTCCCAAGTGATACCCTGAGTCATGACCTCCTCATCCCAGAAGTCCTCAGCAGTCTTGATAAACCTGACACGCCAGTCAAATACATCATTAAAGATCTCGAACCCAGGGACAATCCTCCCCTTCACCCATTGCGGCTCGTCTTCGCCAGTATAAGCACAAACTGAGGATGCTGGTACGAAGCTTTCTGAAATGTGAGGGATCTTATCCTCCGCCTTCTTCTTGCCGAAGCTGCCTCTGTAGCCCAGACCTTTCTGATTCTTCTGACCTCGTGTGGTGATTGCGGTTTGCAATCCTTGAGAACTTCTGCCCAAACCAGCCCCAGGGAGATAATGCATCTTCTTCAACATATTAACCACAGCTGGGTTATCCACTGATCCGTGCTCTTCTCTTATCATGGACACGTGGAAGCCACTAAATGGCTGATTAGCTATTTCAAGCGCTGAGACCTGGTTCTCCCTGGCTGCCTTGATAGTCACCACCTCCCATTCATGTGGGAACTTTATTATTTGATGCAGCCTGGATGGCACTCCTCCTAATTGGTGAAACCAGGGTCTCCCAAGCAGAGCTAAGAAGTTAGCAGGGATGGGCAGCACTACAAATTCTACCTCCACTTCAATGGGTCCTGTCTTGACCAAAGTCTTAAAGGTTCCCGAGGCTTGCCTCCTTGAATTATCATAGGCTGTGATAGTCAGATCTGATCCACTGAGCATATTCTCATTTAGACCAAAAGCTTGCAGAGCTATCAGGGGGCACACATTGATAGAAGGCCCATCGTCTACCATAACGCAAGCAGTGTGCTTGTCGTTAATTTGCACTTTGATGAATAAGGGTCTGTTATGATTACGGACTTCGACCGGTAGGTCGGCATCAGAAAAGACCAATCTCTCCTCGGATCCTCCCTAAACTAAGCCTAAAAGCTCTGATGGGGAAATCGTGGTGGCGACCGTGGCCTCAACCAAAGCCTCTACTACCTTCTGCCTATGAGAGGGAGACTGTCTCAAAAGATCCCAGATGGATATTTGAGCCGCTGTTTTCTTCAATTGCTTGACAATCTGATTCTCCTCTGGCTCTTTCTCTGCTGGCGTCTGCACTGGCTCAGGTAGCCTTGTAATCTCAGGGACCACTCTTCCACTTCTTGTTACAGCCCCTATCTCTTCTTTGTCTTCATCAGACCCCCACAAGTCAAGGTTCATCTCTCCCTCTCCCTCGGCTTCTCCGCCGCTCTCACTGCTAGACCAGCAATCAAGGATTACCACGACTGCCCTCTCCTCTCTATCTTCGAAACAATCAGCAGCAAAATTCTCGCTCCCATATAGATCTTGTAGCACGTACCACTCTGGCAAGCTAGATCTGATCATGAACACGGGTGGTGGTACGGCATTATAACCGGGCTTCCTCTCAGCTTCCCTCTTCTCAGGGTCAGAAATTTGCTTGCTATCAATCAAGTCTTGGATAGAGTGCCGCAGGGCTTTGTACTTATCTGTGATATGGCCTCAGTGCTGGTAGAACGCACAGAATTCATTATCTTTGTGCCCAGGCTTCCCCTGCATCAAAGCAGGTCTAGGAGCTAAGGGCTGCAATTTCCCTTCCTTCATTAACCTTCTCAAGACCTAAGATAATGGTCTCCCCAAGTTCGAAAACTCCCTCTGGGTGGTTACCTCAGTAGCAGACCCCTCACCTGTTCTTCTGGTGCTACCACTGGGACCCGCCGGCCTACTGGGTCCTTGACCGGGGTTAGCCCTTTTGGCAAAATTATCATTATTAGCTTTCCTAGCCAAGAACTCTCCCTCTGCCTCGATGGCTATATCCTTGAGAGACTCCCAGTCCTTCAACCCCTTCATCTTCAACCCATCTTTCAAGTATGGGCTTGCGTTTTTGATAAATAAACGAATCTGGTCTTGGGTGTTCGGCTTTCTCCGCATCTCCATTACTCGGTTCCGCCATCGGGTGAGATAATCATAGAAGGATTCTCCGGCCTTCTGCTGGAGCAGTTCTAGATCTTTTAGGGTCACCTCCATTCTGGTGTTACAGTCATACTGCCTCAAAAACTCCTCAGTGAGCAGATCCCAATCTTCTTTAGTGCGACGGTCGAGACCATGATACCAGTCGATGGCATGGGCGGTCAGACTCAGACAAAAGTATTCTACTTTCTGCTTCTTAGACAACGTGGTCCCTTTCATGACCAGAGAATATTGTTTCACATGAGCGGTTGGGTCAGAAGTTTCATCAAACTTCGGCACGTCTGGCATCTTAAAGTAGTAAGGGATCTGGTCCTCTCCCTCCAATTCCTTATCCTCTGGGTTCATCCCTTGACCCCTGCTCAACATACGGGCCATAGCTTCGAACCTCTCTTCCATCTTCTTTAAAATGAAGTCATCCGTCTGAGGTGCCTTCCCCCTCTCAGATGCAATGCTCAACCTATCATCTTCGATATCTCTATCATCATCAATTCTCAGCACAAGCCTTCTTCTCTGCTCTCTCGAGGCTACTGACCTTAACTCTCCTAGCGGTGGCCTAACAGGCTCTTCTCATCTTTCAACCCTTTCTTCCTCTGGCTCATTCTGTCTCACAGAAGGAGGAGGATTCTGTGGAGCCAGGTTCTGTGGAGCATTCTGCTGTGCCAGGGCGGTCAACATATTCATCATTCTGCCCTCGAATTCCTCAAATCACCGGCCCACTTCTTCAGCAATCATGGCCCTAGTGGCGTCATCCCCTCTAGGCGAGTTTGCCATCTGAGATACAGTACTGCTAATCCCTGGTAAAATTTCTTGCAAGCCCTATCTATCTGACAGCTCGAAAGCAGGAACTCGGATCAGTCGTCCGGTTGGTGATCTAGTCCACCTAGGCAGATCTATGATGGCTGCAGGGGTAAGACGTTAGACATGATGCATAAAATGCAGGTGTAATGCATGGTCGTGATATGCGACATTCACAGAGCACAATCAAGCAAGTATTTCACCTGTGGAAAGTAACTACAGCTATTACATGAGCTTTGGACAAGGGAGATGTTTCTTGAAGGCTACCCAAGCATGATCCCTGCCGACAGGTCTAGCTCACCACGACCATAGTGACCGATCGGGTCATCATTTTGATATACCATTGAGGTACGTGGCTTGGGCTGGTGATTATCCTTAACACTTCCCTAAATTGAGTGAAAATGGGGTCGTGCTTCAGGAACGCATCGGGGCTAAAAGAGGGACCAAACTAGCGTATTCTAAGGCTCTAATGATATGCAAATGCAATTTTGAGGGAAAGAGAATTTATGAATTAAATTTTAATCATAAATGTTAAATGAGGTATTTTCAAATTGAAATCTAGAACCATAAACGTCCCCAGCGGAGTCGCCACTGTGACGCGAGCCGGATCCCCGTGGCTGCCCATGGGACCGCCGGCTCGAGGGCGATCGGGGCATTTGTGGGTCCGTTGACAGCTTGTAATAAATTGCAAGTGCATCTATGTTGGGCAACAAGGAGGTTTCATGGAGTCGCCACCCAATAAAACATTGAGAAAGTTACTCTCGCCTCGGAGAGCCTAAGACTGCGCTTGGTATCCATTTTGGGCCAGCCAAAGGGGTCTTTGAAGGTAAACCTCTCGCCCTAAGGAGCCTAGGATTAGTGCTAAAGTCTCGTGGCATAAAAAGGTGTCTTGGAGGGTGAACCTCTAGCCTCTTTGAGCCCAAAGACCAGAGCTGGGTCCGGGATTTCTCATCTATTTGTACCTCAATTATTTTATGATCAAATTTTAATATCATTGATTCGCTCTCTCTCCACACGATGTAATTGATTAAAGGCGCATTTATTCACATTTTGAAAGCTGTAAATGAGCAAGTAAATATCAGAAGGCGGTAAATTACAATAATACAAGGAGCGGAATACAACTCCCCTTATAAATGTGCGATACATACACAAATCGGGGCATTGCTTATTTGAGGACTTTGGTCCTCGCATGCATCATTATCAAAAGTGGATGTTTTGATTTTATTTGTGGTGATTTTTATTGGATAAAAATAGGGCGTTGGACCCTTGCATTTGTGTAAACCTCATTTTATTGAATATAAAACATTTAGTCATTTTTATACATTAACGAGATATGAAAAGAGTATATCCATATACATAAAATAACCAATGAATAACAAATAAAGGAAATAATCGAGAGGGTTAGGAAACTAAACCGGACGAAATCCTCCGAATATGGTAGATAGCCACTCAAGCTCAGGATAGTCCAAGAGAATCAATATACACTCATAAAAAGTTAAAAGATATTAATATACATGAAATTAATATATAGGAAGTCAAAAGGACTTGAAAAGGATGGAAAATGATTTAAAAGGGGAGAGACAGAACCCAACAACGGCCTTTCTTAGGTGACCGACGGGCGTCAGTCGAGATAACCGACATGTCCGTCTGTCACTCAAGGAGGGGCGTCTGTAGGTGGGGTGGCCGACGGGCATCGGTGATGGAGATGACCCGTTGGTCACCACTGTCTCTGAAAAAACAGAAGAAAGAAAACTCTTTTCAAAGCCAAAAAAGAGGTTTTATCACAAAATGAGATCAAGAGAGTCAAAATAAAGGAGAATAGTGACAAAGATTGAAAAAATCCACAAAATAAGGAATAAAAATGAAATGATATGAGGAAGGAATCCGAAATATTTACCCTCAGATAATCGCTTTAGGTGAGATCTTGTGTTGATTAGAGCTCCACGTGTTCCACGAAAAGCAAGATGAAGGATCAAAGAAAGGAAAATGAACTGTTTCCTCCTCAACCCCTCAAAGATTGTCCTTGGAATCAAAATCTAAAGAAAACTAATTAGTTTTTAGTTCCTTTCGATTGATTTGATCCTTTTTGAAAGAAATTTCTTTATGAAATGTGTTTGTTGGAAGAGAGAGAAAATATGCTTGAATTTGGGCATAGTTTCCCCTCTTTGAAAATTTTGGAACCCTTTTCTATTAAAAATTCGGAGCTTTTATAAGCCAGACACGATCGACTGGCGTTGGTGTATGGAGGCGGGCGTCGAAAGAATCCTTCTGACACAAGGATTCGTCCGACGGCCCTGCCACATCCACCGACGGGCGTCGGAAAGGTTACGTGCTCTGGGAAACCAGGCGGCGTTCTGACAGGGGTGGTGATTTTCCGACGGGCGTCGAAAAATGCTACAAGCCGTCGGTGACCCTAAGCGACTGGCTGACTTCACAGACGGGCTGGCCGTCTGTGGAGGAAGAAAAGCCTTTTAACTCGAAAATCCCCTGTTTTCTCCCCCTCTGCCTACGAAAGGTAAAAAGACTCACTTCTCGTGGAACGCGGGACTAAAACCCCCAAATCCAAACCATTTGTACAGGCTCGGATACTGATTTCATCATAGGGTAACCTCTGATCCGGACCGCTCCGGGACACGGTGCTTACACATGGCTGAAGACCAAAATCAAAAGAAGAGAATAAAAGCCCCGCGGGTCGAAAATCGAAAAAAGGCGGCCCTGCTAAAATCGGGCGCCTCGTCAGGGTGAAAACCGAAAAAAGGCATCCTGGGCAAAAATTAGAGGCTTGAGAGAAAATATCCAATCATGAAAACCTGAGAGGGCTGATTGGAGACAGGAGTTTGAAGCTGTCAAGATTTAGTTCCATGAACGAATATAGTCTTGAATAAGTGAATTAATGTCAAAAAGCGATCATGTATGCTGAAGTCGTACTGAAATGTACACAAATTTGTGAAATGAAATAAGTTTGATTTATTCATTTACATTATTATCCAATTCTGCTTTAAAAAGAAACATACTGCTCAAAATGCATATAAAGCTAAACTATGCCCTACTACTACCATCGCTGGCTAAATGCCTCAGTCGTCGAGTTCGGATATCAGCTGCCGGGCTAAGTATCCATCTCTTGTACGCCCTGGTAGAGATGGTAGAATGGTTCCCGAACAAAGGTATGACGGTTTTCAATGGAAGTCAGCTCCAAAGCTCATGATAGCGGGAGGCAAAGGCCGCAGAAAGGACTCCACCTCGAAAGGATAGAGGGAGTCTCACCACATCCTGAGTTACTCCGAGTTGACGGGAACAACGAGCTGTGATGTAGAAAGTCGCCTCACGGAGCCCGCATAAGGGAACACATCCTGAAGACCTATCAATAACTGCACCGGACAAGGGAAGCCAAGCGTGCGTAAAGCTAATATCATCGTCTGATATCTCACTGAATCTGGTAATACACTAATCAGGAGTCAGATTGACGACTCTAGGAGGGGGCTCTGACAAAAGCTTTAATTTCTTCTGCAACCAAATCTGGTAGGGGAAACAAAGAAAAACAAAGAAAATAAAAGCCAAAGAGAATAAAATAAAAGGCAAAGATAAGTCCCTGGAGTAAGTTGGATTTACTTCAGGCAAAAATTAGGCATAGGGCTGTGTGAAAATCCGAAAGGACGCAATTCCCGCTAAGAAAAGCTAGTGTGAAAATCCACAAGGGACGCACTACCTTTTAAAACAATGACGTACCTGGAGTAATAAGGGGCTCCCAGAGAATGAAGTGGAGACCCGACATGAATAGAGTACAAACCAAGATAGTCTCAACTAGAATGAGGGGGAAAGGTGTGAGCCCGCGATGAAAGTCATCCAGAATTCCAAACAGACAAGGGTCTCCGAGCAGCTCCTCTGAAGTCACGACTAGATATTTCATCAGGCAGAAGAGGAAGATGTCACTTACGCTGTATGTGGGAATGTTGGAGAATTCATCCATTGCTTCAATCAGAGGTTCCAAAGAAAATACTAGGCCCTGAGGAACTAGACGAGAAGCGTCAGAAGGAGCTACACTTAAGGACAAGGCAATATCCCGGATTTTGACCAAACCGCAGCGAGGTACGCAAGGCAAAGCACCAGGTGGATACCAACTTCCAATGATAGCAGCAAATTCTTCAGGTAAGGGGCATAATTCCTGATAGGTGAACCTGAAAACATGAAAACGAGGATCCCAGAAGTGGGTCGCAGCATAAAGAAGGGTGTAGTCTACCTTGACTTTCCGTAAAAACCTCAGTCCAGAAAGGGGGGCAAGAGTACTGTGTTCCCAAATTTGAGCATCATCTAAGATACGGTGCATCTTGGAAAGGAAAGGAGAATTCATGTCTTGATAGCGAAAGCCACAGTTGCTAAGAGAAAAAAGGGGAAAAAAACTAGAGAAAAGAGCCTATTTTGGAGCTCAAATAAGAAAGGGGCACGAAATTCAAGAAAAATGGTTGAATTTTATAGGTTTGGCTGACAGACGGCTAACCCGTCCCTATATTCAGACGGTGAACCCGTCTGTACTTGTCCACATGGCAAATCGTGCATTGTGCATATCACACGCATTTAATTGGGTAATTAATGAGGGAATCTGGATAGACAGACGGAATGCCCGTTTGTAGATATATGGGCGGGAAGCCCGTCGGTAATTAAAATCTATATAAAGACGCAAGTACCGACGGGAAATTGTTTTCTTTCCTTCTTCTTTACACCGACGCCTTTTCCTTTGTTTCCAACAGTTTTTTTTCATTTTTGTCTTTTCAAATTGCATTTATTTGCACCAGTTTTCAGTTTTTTGACTTCTTCAGTGGGTCTCGACTTCCAAGTTAGTAAAATACTTCCATTTTCTTTGTTTTATTATTATTACGAGCAAGGGGATTTCTTTTTCTTTTGAATTAATGGAATTAGTGGCCTGTTTAATCCTGATTGACACTGTAAATAAGTTAATGGGATGAAGTTTGTTTTAATAAATAAAGAGTGCACGAACGTATGTTGTTCAAGGAATAATTAGTGTTTAGAGTATAAATACGGCCTTAGGAATTCATATATTGTGAAGCAAATAATTTGAGAATTAGAAAGCAAAGGTGATTATATTGCATTGTTGTTTGGGGTCTGAGGCCCGTTCCGTTCTATTTCTTCTTCATTATGCAAGAGTTTGGGCACACCCTTGCCGGGGTGCTGCCAGTTTTTTTAGCAAATGTAAATATTATATTGTTGCTTGGGGCCTGAGGCCTGTCCCTTCTTTTTATCTTTTCATGCAGGAGGTTGGGTACACCCTTGCCGGGGTGCTGCCCAAATTTTTTGAAATCTTTTTGGTTTAGACATACCCAGGCCAGCTAAATTTCTACCATAAGGTCTGTTCATACCCACAATATCAAACTAACTGTTTGTCTTATTCACAGGATGCCACCACGATGATACGCTCCACATGATCTGCCCGAGCCTGAGGCCCCGGGTTGGATGAGCGAGGAGGCTAGACAGAGATATGCAGCACTGGTTCAGGTACAGTTCCGAGCTAGCTGCTTCGTTTCTAGGCCGTTCCTCGAGGCTCTGGGGATGGTGGATGAGGTGGACATACTAATGGCAGGCGCAGGTTGGATAGAGTTTTTGACACCTGCTTTCCAGACTCACCCGGAGGTGGTACGAAAGTTCCTCGCCACGTTACACTATGGCAGATATCAGAGATCTGACACGGAGGAGGGTGTCATCCAGTTTTTGATTGAGGGCCACCATTTCAGCATCACCCGTTAGCGGTTTATAGAGGCCATGGGGCTTCCAATCGGGCAGGATGTCATGACACCCCAGAGATCAGTGAGACGCCAGCATTGGGCGGTTATAGCCTTACCAGGAGTGCCGTACGATCATGATACGGCGAAGAGTACAGTACTTTTATCACAGGCTCTGCGATATCTTCATCGAGTTTTGTCCAGCTCATATTTGGGATGAGCTGGTAACCCAGGTTCCCTCAATGCTGCAGAGATCTGGAGTTTATGGGCCATGATGGCAGGTCAGAGGCTCAATATCAGCCACGAAATTTTGGTCAACCTGGTTAGGGTATCCAGGGGGACAGCCCCAGTAATGTATGTCAGGGGGGTCATTACCAGATTGCTCTTGAGTTTGGGTGTTCGTCCAGATATTTTTGGGCGCCCTTTGGATGAGAGTATTTATGTGGATGCTCCAGCGGTTATGACGATGGCCATGATACTACCGATACCGGGCCACCCCGAGGCGTACAGACTTCGCACTGTGCACGAGACTAGACGCGCATTTAGCTTGCCCTCGTTAGAGCCAATAGAGGAGCAGGCTCAGGATCAGCCTTCTGAGCACCCAGAGCAGGCTCAAGACCAGCCTCCCGAGCACCCTCAGCATCAGGAGGGCCAGCCTCCCCGACAGCCAGAGCATCCAGATGGTCAGCCTCCGCAGCCGCAGCACGAGGAGCAGCCGGGTACACCTTTTGATATGGGGATCGAGTTTACTATGGATGAGTTGCTGGCTACTCCTCCAGGACAGAGAGTACAGAGTCCTACGCCTCCATCATCGAGAGTACAGCGGACAGCTCCCCGAGCGCCTGAGAGGTTTAGCCCATATGCTAGAGTGGGGGATCCGGGAGCACCTACCTCTATAGCTCCACCACCTGAGCCGACACCAGATTCAGCTCCCCCTCCATCCTTGTCATCAGCTTTTCCAGCGCAGCCTGATTTTACTACCCTATTGACTTATATATTCGCATCTTTGGAGCATAGATAGGAGGAGAGAGATAGGGCCCTTCTCGGGCAGCTCTGAGAGCGAGATAGAGTTATATTGGATCGGCTGGATCATCAGCAGGGGATCATCCAGGACCAGGGGAAGCTTATTGATCATCTGAGGCAGGAGCAGGAGAGACTCGTGGGTCAGCTGTGGCAGGAGATGAGGGCCTCCCAGAGTGAGGTAACCCAGAGGATAGACGCATCTGTACAGATGGTGCATGAGTCAGTTGAGGCTCTCAGATTCAGGATTCAGGTCCTGGAGGGTGCCATACCTCCCATTACCCAGTCCCTGCGGGAGTTTAGAGAGCAGACTGAGGATAGGCTGAGGAGTATGAGGACCACCTCCACAGATCAGACCCTCCGCCTGGGCGACGCTTTCAGAGAGTTAGGGGGGGTTGTTACCAGTACACTCCAGTTCATGACGGTCTGTGCACAGCCATTTCTCGATGGATATGCTCAGGTCCAGTTCCAGCAGCAGGACTCAGCAGGACCACAGCCGTTATCGGTACCAGTGGCTGTGCCTCCCAGATACCAGCAGGCAGCCAGGGATTGGGATACTCAGCAGGTCGGACCGTCAGCCCCTCCCAGTCAGCCATCTGCCTCAGATGCAGGACCCTCCGATGCTCCAGCACGAGACCAGCCGGTTCATATATCGGACGATGATGATGATTGAGAGGAGCTCTCAGATTATGCGCCATTATAGATTGTTCAGGGAGTTCTTCTAGTTTTGTATTTATACTTTTTGTAATCACATCTGTATATTGTACAAAATTTAACCTTTTAGTGAAAAAAAAATTTTGGATCAACTTGTTAAATTTGCATGTTATTTCTTAATGATTTAAATTTAAGAGAAAGAAAAAAAAGGAAAAGAGGAATTGATCACATGGAAATAAGATGATGAATAATAAAGAGAGATATAAGATGTTCATAACTCTACCAATCAAGGTACTTGGCGTAAGAATTAACAAAAGTCTCTTACAATACAGGAACATGGTCTTACACCGATTCAAAATCGACCCGCAGTCAAAAGAAAGAATAAACAAATCAAACATCATCTCCTTCGGGATCACAGGAAATCAAAAGATCATAATTGCACTTTGGGGGCACGATGAGGCCGCCAAATTAAAACACCCAGTTCAAAAGAATGCCCAGCTCAGGAGAGCCATAATCGCACTTTGTACAGTCCGAAGAAGACTCGGTGCACCTCAGGAGAGCAATTATCGCACTTTGTACAGTCCAAAGAAGACTCGGTGCAGCTCAGGAGAGCAATTATCGCACTTTGTACAGTTCGAAGAAGACTCGGTGCAGCTTAGAAGAGCAATTATCGCACTTTGTACAGTCCGAAGAAGACTCGGTGCAGCTCAGGAGAGCAATTATCGCACTTTGTACAGTCCGAAGAAGACTCGGTGCAGCTCAGGAGAGCAATTATCGCACTTTGTACAGTCCGAAGAAGACTCGGTGCAGCTCAGGAGAGCAATTATTGCACTTTGTACAGTCCGAAGAAGACTCGGTGCAGCTCAGTAGAGCAATTATCGCACTTTGCACAGTCCGAAGAAGACTCGGTACAGCTCAGGAGAGCAATTATTGCACTTTGTACAGTTCGAAGAAGACTAGGTGCAGCGCAGGAGAGCAATTATCACACTTTATACAGTCCGAAGAAGACTCGGTGTAGCTCAGGAGAGCAATTATCGCACTTCGTACAGTCCGAAGAAGACTCGGTGCAAACCCCGCGTTTTATGAGTCCAGAACCGACTAGACGCATTGCCGCTTCCCCGGCAAAAAGGTAAGGACCGCCTCAGTTATGCGTCTCTTTCCTTTCTTCTCTGAATTTTGGCTCATCTAGGCACTAGTGCGCTAACTTCCCCAAAATTGGGGGTAACTGTAGACATCGGGTCTCGAGACAATCCAGATCAGAGTTACTCGATGAAGAGATCAATGTCGATTTCCAAGTAAGGGGATGAAATTCGGAGGTTTTTGTCTTTTGGTCTCGCGAGGATTAAAATCTTTTTCTATAGCATGGAGTTTTGAAAGAGTTGGATAAATTTTACAGAATTTGGGTAAAAATGGGAGTTTTGCTTCACAGACGGGCATTCCGTCTGTGTAGGGACGCCCGTCTCTACTCGGGGAGATACCCGTCTCTAGGTGTAGTGGGGACGGACAGGTGGCGATGTAGGGACGCCCGTCCCTAGTTCATGCCCCATCCCTAGTCAGTCTCCCGCATTTGCCCCTAGTAGGGACGGCCGTCGGTAGGCGCAGGGAAGCCCGTCGGTAC
The DNA here is from genome assembly GCA_947683425.1 of Excoecaria cochinchinensis. Lineage (NCBI taxonomy): Eukaryota > Viridiplantae > Streptophyta > Magnoliopsida > Malpighiales > Euphorbiaceae > Excoecaria > Excoecaria cochinchinensis. The sequence continues at coordinate 8,658,867 of CANTUQ010000029.1, read as the reverse complement.
GGTAACTGACCGATCACTCGAGATTGGATAAAATTTGATCTCCTTCCTTTTCAAAAATGGGATAGAACTTATCTAAAACTTGAAATTTAAAGTCCTTTTAAAATTCAAACTTTAGATAGAGATTTATCTTAATTATCTCATAAAAACCCTATAAATAGAGGATAAAATTTCAGTTTTTAGGGTTAGAAAAATTGGAGGAAATTTGGAAAAAGAGAGAGAGAAATTCTAAAGAGAGTTTTATTTAAAAAGCTATCAAATATATTTTTGGAGAAAAATTGCTTTTTAGAAAAGGGTTTTTTCCTGTGAGCAAATTACACAAAAAGTTTATAAATCTCTATTCATCTGTAGAGTTTTATTTTAATAAAACTTCTTCTAATTAGTTGATTTCCTCAATTCATTTTCTTACGAATTAAGCCAAATTGAGGTGACGAAATTCAGTCGTTTCCATCAATATAACTAATTCAAACACACGATCGCTATCAAATTATCAAGGAAAGAACAACATAAATTTTGTTTCTTTGATCTGATTCTTCTTTTGATCCTTGCGAGGCACACGGGGACAAAATCATTCGACATCCACCCTAAAAGGTAAAATCCGAGGGTAAATATTCTGGATTAACATTTGTATAATTTAATTTGATTTACATTAATTTCTATATACGCTTCATATTCTTTTTTACAAAAGATTTAAGAGGTTCTTTAATTTGTTTTTTCCCTCACTAGGGACGGCCGCTGGCACAATCCAGGTAGCCGTCCCTAAGCGAAATTCTCATTTTTTATCCCATAAAATCCTATCTCTTAACTTGTTTCTGTCAGAATTTTCTCATTTTTATTTTTTATTCACGCTTTTGCTAACATGTTTATCCTTGTGAGTTCTTTTCTGACCATTGAAAGTTGGAGTTGTGAGAGATGGTGGTTGCGCCATCCTAAGGATCTCGATTCGGGTTCATTTTTCTACCCTTACCTTTTATTTATGTTGTTATAGATATGGTTCCAATGTTGTTAAGGCAAAAAGGACCAAAAGCTTTTTAACAATTAAACCTGTAGATTTTCCCGAAAATGGTGGACCAATGTCCCATTTCAGCCAATAAAATCGACACTTCATAAAAACCATTTTTGTAATAAATATGTATGGTAGGACCAAAGTCCTCATTCCAATGAATATCCCGTTTTATGCATGTATCGCATTTTTATAAATGGGAGTTGTATTCCGCTCCTAGTGTTATTGTAATATTGAATGTTTTATCTCATGGATTTATCTTCCATTTATCGCTTTTGATATGAATGATTGCGCCTTTAATTTAAATTGAATCATGTGGGAAGTTGGTGAAACAATAAATTCAAAACTTAATTATAATATTGATCAAGGTATAAATAAATGAGAAGTCTCGAACTCACTCTGGTCTTTGGAGCTCAAGAGGCGAGAGGTCTAGGACTTCCAAGACACCTCTTGAGTCTCACCAAAAGGCTTAAATACACAATCCTAGGCTCTACTGGGAGTAGAGGATGAGGCCTCCAAGATCCCTCTGGCTAGCTCAAGATAGATATGTATGCGCCATCTTAGGCTCGATAAGGCTAGACGACCCCAAGAAACCTCATTGTTGCCCAAAATGGACGCACTTGTAAATACCTTACAAGTTTTATGAACTTTCCCGATCGCCCTGAAGTGGGCTTTCGGGAGGACGTGGGGTATTGCGCCCGTCACAGAATGCTTGAAAAATAACTTGGAAACTTGAGAAATCACCCTTGGAAGCAAGTGTGTAAGATGGATTTTTTCCCTCAACTAAAAAACCTCAAAAATTTAGTTTTTTCTCTCTAAAGTCTCTCTAATTCGTCCTCCCCCTTTTCTGAATTTTTTCTTGCTTTTTTACCTCAAGAACTACCCAAAAATCCCCAAAAAATCGTCAAAATTCGTTAAAAAATGAGTGGGGCCGACATCTCGGCAGAATGGGGCAAGAGTGGGCGACTACCCGCGAGAAATGCGCGCAGTGCGCGCACGAAGAGAGCGACGCCCTGGGCATCGCTCGTGCAGGCGAGCGCACTGGGCGCTGCGCGCCGCCCAGCGCCCGGCCCAGTGCGCTGCCGCGCCCCGACCTTCGCAAAAAATACTTTTTTTTATATAAAAACCCTCAACCTTAAACACTCTTTTTCTTCTCCAAAATAATTTTAAAAATATATTTTTTAAAATACACTTTTTACTCATCAAAGAGACAAGGAAAATCACTTCCGAGCTCCAATCTTTTCGCCTATAAGCCGGCGTAGCTAAATTTCATCATCGGGTAATCCTGATCAAGGCTATTCGGGACCCGGTGTCTACAGGCGCATTATTTCTTCTTCGCATATGTGCAATTTACTATGTATGGCCTCCATTGCCATTGTCATCCTAACGCTTGAGCAAACTCGTCCCGATATGGGCTTCGAGCTACTCGCCAGCACATTTATAAGGAAAGCCAAAATCCACACGGCCGCTATTAAGACAGTGAAAGGATTTTTGTCTCCGAAAAAAATAATAAAAAAAAGAGAAAAAATAAAATAAAAAAGAGGCCGTTAGAGATAAAAACCGTGACTAGCTCTCTTAGCAAAAGTTAGGCCAAATGGTAGAGTGAAAACCTAGAAACAGGCAGTCTACCCTACAAAAAATGAAATAAATAAAAGCTGTTGGATTGGGTTAGGTCCATTCCAAGCAAAAATTAGGCAAAGGTTATGTGAAAATCCCTAAAGGGACACATTTCCCATAAAGAAAAGCTACTGTGAAAATGCACAAGGGACTCACTAAAGATCTCTCAGACATCACTAAAGTGAGTGACTTTGTAGTCGGATTGCCTTTGTCGCAAATGCAAGCGTGATTTTGTTTGGGTGATAGTCGACAAATTGACGAAATCATCACACTTTTTGCCAGTTTGGATGGAGTATTCCATGGAAAAGCTAGCTGAGATTTATGTGAATGAGATATTGAGGCTTCACGGAGTTCCAGTCTCTATTGTGTCTGATCGAGATCCGAGGTTTACGTCCAAGTTTTGGAAGGAGTTACAGTTGGCTTTGGGTACACGGTTAAACTTTAGCACTGCATTTCACCCTCAAACGGATTGTCAGTCGGAAAGAGTTATTCAGATTCTGGAAGACATGCTTCTGGGATGTGCTTTAGAGTTTTCTGGTCGTTGGGATAGATATGTGTCCTTAATGGAGTTTGCATATAATAATAGTCATCAAGCGATTATTGGGATGGCTCCTTATGAAGCTCTCTATGGATGGCAATGCAGAACCCCCGTGTGTTGGATAGAGTTATTAGAAAGATCAGTTGTGGGTCGGGAATTGATTAGAGACACATAAGAAAAGATTTTAGTGGTGCAACGAAATTTGAAAGCAGCTAAAGATAGGCAACGATCTTATGCTGACTTGAAACGAAGGGACATTCGTTATGAGGTTGGCGATAAGGTATTCTTAAAAGTGTCACCTTGGCGGAAGGTTCTTCGATTTGGTAAGAAAGGGAAATTAAGTCCTCGGTTTATTGGATTGTATGAGATTCTGGATAAGGTTGGCCCAATAGCTTATCGGTTAGTGTTGCCAGTAGAGTTAGCTAAGTTACACGATGTTTTTCACGTGTCTATGCTCCGCTGTTACCGATCCGATCTATCTCATGTGTTGCAAGTGTAAGATATTCGGGTTTAGCCAGATTTCTCATTTGATGAAAAAACGTAGGAAATTTTGGCTAGGGAGATCAGACAGCTCCGCAATAAGCAAATTCCATTGGTTAAGGTACTCTGGAAGCACCATGGAATTGAGGAAGCAACTTGGGAACCAGAAGCAGTTATGAGAGCTCAGTATCCTCAGTTATTCAGATCAGGTGAGAATTACGAGGACGAAATTATGTTAAGGAGGGGAGTGTTGTAACGCGCCGTAGTCACCCTAGTAGGATGAGCCATTTGTGTGTGTGTGATTTTGTGTGTGTGTGAAAGTGTATGATTTAAATTGAAGTATTAGGTGTTGTAGAGTTGTGGTTGGGTGTGAATAAGTGTATGGGAGTAGGGTATGTTTAGTGAGGATAGGTTTGTGTGTATGTGAGAGGATGAGTTTTGTTTATATGTTGGGGTAGTCTTCCAATAGGGGACTGCCATGTGGCATGAGAAGGTGTAGGTGAGTGAGGAGAGAGGTGAGAAACATCAGATTTCCCTTCTCCTTTCCCGTTCCTCTTCTTCCTCTTGTGTTCTTCTTACTCTTCTTGCAATCTTTCCTCTTTTGCTGCAATCTTGGTGAGTTTTGGGTTATCTTGAGTTGTTCTAGGTAAGTGTTAGCTTATTGTTCTTCTTTTTCTCTTGTTCTCTCTAATTTGGGTATTTGGGCATGGTTTGGGAGTTTGAGTTTTGAAGTTTGCTTTGATGTTTGTTTGCCCAGAAAACCCTCCTAGAGTGCCCAAAGTCAAGGAAATTTCGAGTGGAAGCGGAACCCGAGATTTGAGTAGAAGAATTTGAGGTTTGGGAACATTTATGGTTTTATGTGTGTTTAGGGGTAATAATTGTGTTTTGGTGTTAATTGTGTGTTAATTGCTTGCAAATTGAGGTATGAGTCTGATTGAGTATGCCTTTGAATGTTGATGAGTAGTAATTTTGTGGGATTTGATTAATTTTGGGATGTGTTGAAGTTTGGTTGTGAGTTGAGTTCCTTTTCCCGTTGAATTTATGGGTTTTTGGTGAGTTACATGGTGGTAAGGAAATTCCTCACCACCGTGTAATCGCATTCTGTTCTCCAGAATTCTTTGCCCGTGTTATTACACGGCGGTAAGAACTTTTCATACCGCCGTGTAAAATCATTCTGCTTTGTAGGAATTCTGGGTGGAGTATTTACACGGGGATAAGGAATTCTCCATACCGATGTGTAAATACATTCTGCCATTTGAGGACTTCGTGTTGGACATATTACATGGCGGTATGGTTTTCCCTTACCACCGTGTAGGATGTCTCACACTGTGGTAAGGGTAAGTCATACCGCCGTGTAAAACCCCCCTATTTTGAAATTCTGCAAAATTTTAAGTTATGTCTTTTTCCTTCCTTTTTCATATGTTATGGGTTTTTAATCTTATTTGAGGACTTCTCAATTGGAAAATGGATCTTTAATTTGTGTTTTAGATTGTCAAATTATACTAAATGTGAAGTATAGTGAATGTATGTTTTATGGTACTTTATTTTGAAGCATGTGTTATACTTTGAGTATGATTTGGGATTATGCATAACCTAAGAAAGTCAAATTAAGTGGATAATAGGCATGCCTATAGAGTTCAGTTTACTGAAGCCATGCGTATGCGATTTGGACCCTGATCAGGTCCCTGAATTGGATCCACGTGATCCCCATTTAACTTGAATCTTGCTTAAGATTCCATGTGAAAATGTTTTGAAATAAAAAGAAAATAATGATTTTGATACCCTCGGGTATCCATGCATTTCGAATGATTATGCATTACTCGCTATCCACTATTTTTGAATAAGCAAGTCTTATGTGATTATGAGTTTTAATTTGGCACTGTATGTTTGATTGAATGGTAAAAGATATTATTATCTTCAGTATGATGAATTGTTTAAGTATGGATTTAAGTATGTGCCATGTGTATGTGATTTGTATTCGACGTCCACTGTGAGTGGTCATTTTCACTGTGTTTTTCCCCATTAAGCATTTTCGCTTAGCACGGGTGTTTCATCCATGCAGGTGTGGAAGATGTGGCAGTCCGTGAGCAGGGTGATCCATTTCAGAAGGACCGAGAAAACTAGGAGAGAGATTTTGTAGTTCTGGATTATACTGCTTTTTGTATATGTAATAGTTTAATGATTTTGTAATGAAACTATGGATGTAAGTTCTTCTTTTGTATGTTGGTATGATACCAATTTGTAAGCGATCTTGTGCTACGGCACTTTTGTATTTTAATATGTAAAGACTTTTATGTACATTAATAATATTATACCTTTTGTTCTCAGCCTTGGCCTTTTGTTTAAGAAATTTTATTTCACTGCTTTGACTGTATGATTTATTATTGTATGTTTGTGCTTGAGGTTTTGCATGATAACCCTCATCTATTGGGACACTTCATCCTCCTCCAAGGATGAAGCTTCCTACAAATAGGGAAGGGGTGTTACAGAGCGGTAGTGAGTACTTTTAGTAGGAGGGTGAGGCAGAAGAGTGACATCCCATTCTCCCTTCCATATATGAGTCACTATACTCAGGGGCATGATGAGTTGTCTTCATCTGCAGCCCCTCCACCCTTATCTCCACCACATTTAGATGCTTCAGTAGTCCAGACTCTTATATCAGAGATGCGGTCTATGACTGCTACGATGACGCGGTTTGAGACTTCAGTTAGCATGCTTGAAAATTCTTTTAATGAGTCGAGGAGGGAGCAGGCAGACTTCCAGGAGAGGGCTTCGGAGAGACTAGATGAGTTGAGTTGGGGATTGACGGAGGATATACAAGCTACCACTCAGAGTGACCAGTTGATCTCTGACATGGACCTATCAGTGTAGCGAACCTAAGAGCAATTGTCTTCCACTGAGTCTCAAATGAAGTAGGTGCGCAGAGATATGGTCCTGGGAGCTGAGCAAAGAGATGCATTCTTAAGAGCTTTTCAGCAGTGGATTATTAAATAGTTGAACAGGTTGAGCAGTGAGATTCATGGATTCTTTACTCTTATTTCCATTGTATATCCCCCATATTTGAGACGACCACCACAGTGATGTATTGTGTATTTTTCAGGAAGTGACCCTTTCAGAACAGATTTTGTACTTTATTTATTTTTGTAGTTAATGAAGTTTACGTAGTCAGGTATAGTATTATTTTTATTTAATTTTTTATATTTTGGAATTGTGTGGCTGAGCCAATACCGTGTGATAGGATAGACATATTATTTGTGTAGGCTATGAATCTCATAGATTTCAGAGTATTTTATTTTGCACAGTATTATTGGATTTTTGGACAGATTTTGAGTTTTCTTTATTTTACATAGGTAAAATAGGAATTTTGCATTGTTTTTAATTTTGTACAGTATTTGTTTGATGTTTTCCATTTTTCCATGATTGCAATAATTTTTAAATTACAATGAGCTTTTTGCATAGCATGAGGGAAAATCTTTGAGAAATATTTTTTTGTACTTCAAATTTTCAGACCAAAACCAGTTTTGTTTTGTTGTGTCGATTTGTATTTTTGGAGTATTTTGAAAATTTTTAAGTAGTTTTTAATTATTTTTGGTGTGTCTATGCCAAGTTTTTACCTGAATATTTTTATGGTTGTTTCTTTTTGATTCTCCTTTGATTTAAATTTTTATTTTATCCTAATAGTTATTAATTATGAATGATTTTGATCTCAGTTTTAGAAATTTGTGTTTCATTCAATTTTAAGTTGAGTGAGAAGTAGTCGTGTTTGTATCTTTGTCTGCTACATTGCATGTAAACATGAATATACTTTGCAATTTCTAAATTTTGAGCACTTTAGGCCTGTTTTTTAAATTGAGAAAAATCTAGTTGCAAATAGGGGATTAGATGAAAACCCACTAAGAGCACTAGAACCTTTCTGATTACCCATCGAAGCGACCCATGGCTGAGACAGAATTTAAAAAATGATTTAGGCAACCCTTCTTTGCATAACTCCTTTAAATGACTTTTTCTACCTCAATTTCACAGTCTCTTGTTAGTTCGTTGAGCCTATTATTTTAGTATGCTAAATGCATACTTGTTTTATTATTACACATGTTAAAACTACCTTTCGCTTAAAATGATTTTTTTCTCCCCTTAGATGAGTGGCCACTCTAGTAAGTTTGACTTCGTAGTTTGGGAAAAAGGGAGTTTAGTTTTTATCAATTCTTGGTGTAAAATTTTGTTTGATAATTGATTGGTGGGTGTAATTGAGATGTAAGCCTATTTAAAGAAATGAGTTTAGGGTTGACAAGGGAAATACGATTTAAGTTAATGATTGGTCTTTTGGAAATTAGAGCTCAATTCTAGTTGTTATTGGGATTTTTGGATTATTTAAGTACTTCATTAATTTTTGGTGGCTAGTTAGTTTTTGTGCATCTTCTCTGAATAATAATAATAATAATAATAATAATAATAATAATAATAATAATAATAATAATAATAATAATAATAATAATAATAATAATAATAATAATAATAATAATAATAATTGAAAAAGAAGAAGAAGCATTGCAAGTTTTTCCAAGCTAACTGAGCAAAATGTGAGTTTGGGTACAAAATTTAATAAAACTTGGACTAGTGCCTTGTGATGATCATTGTTGAATATTATGTGGCATTTATTGTTTCGAGCTAAGTTTGATAAGCTAAAGTGTTATTAAGGCCAATTTTGTTTTGATGGTATGTAATTGGGTTAGGAAATATTCATTGGTCTAGTTGGGTGATTGTGGTTTTGTTTAGGTAGTGGCCATTGTTCTTTAGTGACTTGATCTTTCTTTGTTAGCTAATTTAACTAAGCCTAATGTTACAACCAAAATGTAAGACCTCTTGATTCTTTGTTTTGTCTTGTCCAATTTTGCGGAGATAACCTTCTAGTAAGGTTTGGTACGTAGGAAGTTAAGTGGAAAGCCATGAGTGTATTTATGCATTTGAGTTGATTTTTATTCCCAATTTTGCATCTAGAAGTTTTTTTTAAATGATAAAAATTATGTTTTGGCCTTTTGCACATACACACAGAGATTGCTTGGTATGTTCTTATGTTTATTTATCGTTTAGTGAGCATTGGTATTTGCAAGTCAATTTTCTTGCTCTGTAATCGAGAATGACTCCTTATTTTCTTTTGTTAAGATGGAAATGTTTCAGAATGTGGTTCATTCAGTTTACTCGAGGACAAGTAAAGGTTTGAGTTTCGGGTAGTTGATAAGTTGCAATTATATTAATATTTTAGGTTATTTCTTGGCATAATTATGGGGTTTATTTATTTATTTTTAGTCTTATTTAGTTAATTTATTTTATTTTATTAGTTTAAAATATTTTTATAATTTCAAATAAGTTTTGGGATGTTTTCAGGCACTTTATTTTAATTCGGAGCTAAATTGGAGGTTCGAGATTGATTTTAGGAGAAATTGGTGAAGAAGAGCAAAACTTTCCAAAAAGCACAACTATGTTTCTTCAAAGCACAACTGTGCTATCCAATCCCGTACTAGTGAGGATCGCCGAAGGTATAGCTTTGTTTTCACGCAAAATATAACTGTATTATGCAACAAGAGGAGCGCGCGGAGAAGGGCAGCATCGCGCAACTTATGACCCAGAAACACAGCTGTGCTTTCCAGCTAGAGGCGTACGCATGGAGGACAGCGAAGCACACTTTCTCGCTCAAAACACAGCTGTGTTTCGGCAAGAAACATAGCTGTGTTGCCCTATTTTCCACCAAATTTGCGCATGCAATGCAAACCCTAAGAGCGCATCTTATTAAAAAACACAGCTGCTTTCCAAAGCACAGTTGTGCTTTTCTACAAATTATTTAAGGATGCCATTTCGTCTTCCAAATGGAGAGCTAGTTTTATATAGTTTCAGCAGCATCTTTTTATTTCTTTTTGGTGTTTTGTTTCTTCTTAAATACTGTTTTTAACTTAGATTTAATTTTAATTTCTAATTTTCGTTCTTAAATAATTTAGATTAATTTAATTTAGATTTATATTTTCGGATTCAAGGAGATTCCAAGGTTGGAAGAGAAGGAGCTTCAAGATCTATTTTTTCTCTCATCAAGGGTGTATTCTAAACTTTAATTTTTCATATTTTATGTTTATATTCTTGATGTTAGAGTAGTTATTAATGCTTAGGAGTTCTTGAATCATATTTGTATTTTGAACATTTGGGTTTAATGAGTATTTTCATTTTTTCTTCTATTTCTCTTAATCTTATTATATGCATTATGATGATGATTGGAGCTAAATCCAAAAATTGTTGTTTGTGTAAATGCTCTATTCTTTTAATTTTAGCATTTATATGTCCAGCTGAATCCAGAATGGTAGGTTGGTTTGTGGATGTTAATGTTATTAGGTTCAGAATCGTGAGGAATAGATAGGTTTGATATAGTTGAATCCAGAATGGCAAGTTGTCTTAGACCTAAGATTTGGTAACCCGTGCTTAAGCTAATTAATAGGCTGAATCCGGAATGGTAGGCATATTAATTAGAATAACTGAATCCGGAATGGTAGGCTTGGGTTTAATTGGGTTGTCCAGAATTTAATGTCAGTATACATTTACCTTTATCCAATTACATTTAAGAGGATAGAATTTCCTAAGCACCCAATTCTTCCTTGTTTAATTTCTTGATGAACAATTTTATAGTTAATTATTATTTTATAAATTTATTTTATTGCTTAGTTTAGAATCTCCCATCAAAACAATTTGGGGATATCTCGGATTCAGTCAACCGTAGATATTTAATGTGTCAATCCTTTTTCCTTTGGGTTCGATATTCGCTGGTCCTTAATTATACTCGCTATATTACTTCTTGATTTGGTACACTTGTTGGACACCGATCACCATACATAAGGGAGCTCATCCAACAGAGGAGTGAGACCCTATATAGATAAGGGTGTCACCAACCGAAACACAAATAAGCATATAAATAATAAAATAAACAGAACAAATAAAAATTTTCAACTCAATTAACATATTCAAAACTACCAACGAAAATCTCAAGATCTTTTCATTGATATAACCAAAATATTCATTACAAGGGGGGGAGTACAATATCATTCTTTACAAAATTACACAATATAAAATACATAGCTAAAATATTACAAAATTGAGATAGAAATAAATGTTATACAAAAGAGTACAAAATACAAAACTAAGTCTCTCAAAAAGCCTTCCTACTGTGCTTGCCTAGACTGCTGCGGGTCTCCCAAAAACTCCACCTCTACCACAATTGTACGAATGAAACACCCGTACTAAGCGATAATGCTTAGTGAGGAAAACAAAAGATGAAAGACCATTCACAATGGCCATTAAGGCAAAAAACAAACATATGGCACATACATACATACATACATACATACATATATATATATATATATATATATATATATATATATATATATATATATATATATATATATATATATATATATATATATATATATATATATATATCCAACAAGGCCATAGTAAGATTATATCATGCATTACATTCAGAAGGGTTTCATGGCCTACAAACATTTATATAACAGATTCACATTCATGTGATAACCATAAATATGCCTGTAAACTCAATGTAGCGGATAACGAGTGCACACATTGTTACCCGTGGTTACAATCAAAAGCAACTTATTTTATTTTCATCTAAAAACATTTTCGCATTGGGGGATCTTAAACAAGATCCAAACACAGTAAGGATTGCGAGGACCCAAACGGGGGACCTGATCAGGGTCCAGAACACATTAGGGCTATAACTAATAGAACTATATAGGCATGCCTATCTATCCACTTACTTGACTCTTGCAGGCTAGGCATAATTCAGTACAAAGAATACATATAGAGGATATTGCAGTATATGACCATTCATACATAAATGCATTTACGAAATGTGAGTGCATAACCAAGTAAAAAGACATAAAAATGAATAACATGAAGAAACATGGGACAGTCGAGCTTGCGATGACCGTCATGCCCGCAACAGAGGCAAAAGCTTCCCAATACCACGCCTACAACAGCCTCCACGCTCGCGCGAGGTCGAGCTAGTAGGCCTCTGTCGCGCTCGCGATAGAGGGCGGGGAAGGTCAATATCGTGCTCGCGATAGCAATCAGCCCGATAAAAGCTCGGCTGCTGAGATCTCTATCGCCCTCGAGACCGAGGTTGTGCCCCTCGACAGAGATCCTCTTTAATAGGAGATCAAATGACCGGGCTCTATCGCACTCGCGACAGGCATCGCACTTGCGATAGAGTCGGGTTTCTAGCTCCTTCAGCCAATCTGCAGAAAAATTCCAACACCCAAACTTACCCAAACCTCCAAGTAACTTAACAAAGTCCAACACAATCAAAATCAAGCCTTCAATACACAATATACAACATAAAACCCAAGTTGTATTCTACTTAACATGAATTAAAACATCAAAATAAGCAATGAAAATCAAAAGTTCTTCAAACCCAGAAATTTTTGCCAAAAACCACACAAAATCATACCCAATCAAAATTCTACTATCAAATTCACAACTTCACTTAAATTTATCATCACACACTTCAATTAAACACATATATATACACAATTTCTCCCGCAATTACTAGAAATTAAAATAGAAATTCAAACATAAAAGCAACTCAAATAAATCCCAAACCTTGAACTCATTAGCTCCACAAAATCAAAAAACTTCACTACCACTTACTTTCTCCTTGCCCTTGGGATCTCTAGCAGGCACCTCTGAATAACAAAACCCAAAACACACAAATGCTCAAACCCACAACCATACACACAATCAAACGGGAAGAAGAAAGAAGAAGAAAAAGAACAAAAAAGAAGAAACTTACTTAAAATCTGGAATTTGCCAATCAATACACCACACAACAATCAAGGAAATGGAGGAGATGAAATAAGAAGAAAGAGGGAAGGGTTGGAGCAGAAGAGGAAAATGGGAGAGAGGGAGGGAACGGGAATCTTTCCCTATCCTGTTCTCTCTCACTTTTGACCCACCCCGACTATAACGCGTGCCGAACAGGGAAGGCCCTCTTAAAGCTCACTCTTAGGGCTCGACGGATTGGTTCGTGTCATTTGATCTAGGATAACATGAGACATTTTGGAATCCCCACCCAGTAGAACATTGGGGAAGTTCATCTAGTCTCATGAAACCTTTAGGCACCTTTGAGATATTTTTGAGTCGCCACCCAATTTACAAGAAATTGGGAAAGGTCATTTAACCTCGGGGGTCTTAAACCAAAGAATGTATTCGGAACTTCACTCTTATTAATTCCTTAAGTTAAGTTATAAATGAGTTTTTAGATTAGAAAATTCCATCTTTCTTTTCACGCAATTAATGCAATATATTTAAAAGCACATTTCAAGCATCAAGAAAGCGATAAAATGAAAGCTATAAAGAAAGCAGTAGATAAAGTGGTAAGCACCGAAAAAGGAACGCCATTTACAAAGGAGAAATTGGGACAAATACAATCCACATAATGAAAAGAAAAACTAGATAAAATAGAAATAGGGACATAATACAATCTCTCAAATGAAAAGAAAAGCTAAATAAAATTTCCCCAAAAATAATAAATTATAAGGGCCCACTAGATATACATGAAGATAAAGTTTAAACAATCAAGCAAAACCAATCAAAAGGGATTACATGCATAAATGAAGATATTTATTCGTCTTAGGAATAATGGTTCCTTCATGCTCACTTAAAGAGGGATCGAAGAGTCATTTCGGCTGTTGGCTTTAAAAACAGAGATGAGTGATCCCATTTTTAGAACATTTAACTCTTCATTTTGATTCAGGACATTTTGCATTCCTTGGCTAAAATTGGGGACATTGGTTCCAATTTATTAGTAAAAATCTCAGTTTAGTTGTAAAAATATTTTTGTGATTTTTTATTTTACATGCGCATAAAATAAAAATAATTTACTTATAAACGAACATCATCATGCAAATAAAGGGTTGGTAAGGTCTCACCCAAGCAGTGTAGTCTCCTACACGTCGTGACCTACAACTTGGTCACGAAGGCGCTCAAGCGAACATGATCACATTTTATATCACACCCCGTTTTCCCCCTAGTAGTTTGAGCCATGCGTATGTGTGCATGTGTGAGTGTTTTGGCATGTGTTAAGGGTATTTTGGGTAATATGCATGTTTTATGGGCTTTATTAGAGTGTGGGTGCATATATGATATTTCGATGTGTGTGTATGGGTCTTGTTAGTGTGTGCATGCTCATAAGGGAGTAGTGTGTGTGTATTAGTGAGGGTTAGTCTTGTGTGTAGTGTCTTGCATGGGTGTAGGGTGTGAGTGATCAAGATTCACCAATCCTAGGGTGACATGTGGCTAGGGTTTTAGGAAGTAGGCATAAATAGAAGGAGAGAGAAAAAGGGGATAGCCATTTGGTGCCTCTTTCCCATTTTCCCCCTCTTCTCTTTATTTCTTTTTCCTCTTTTCCTCTTCAAGTGTGCCCTAAGCTTGGATCCAACTGGTTTTGGTGGAAATTGATCATCTCCTAAGCTTTGATTGGTAAGTTTTTAGTGGGTTTTCTCTTTTTCTTCATCTTCTTCTTCTTAATTTGTTAGATGTGTTCTTAACTTAGGATTTTTGTGTATTTGTGTGGTTCTTGGGTTTCCCGGTTTAGAAGTGTCTACTTGTGATCCCAAGGGGAAAGAGAAGGCAAGTGGGAGTAGAGCTTGCAATTAGGAGCATAGGAATTTTCAGGTTTGGGAATTTAATTGAATTTGTGCTTTTTTGTGATTTGGCATGTTAAATTAATTTTCTAGAAATTTGAGGTTTGATGAGCCTTATTTTAGTGCTAATGTTATGGGTTTTGGTTTGATTTAAGTTGTGATGCATGAATGATGAATTATTGAAGCAAATTTTGAGTTTGATGAACTTGATTGCAATTTTCTGGGTTTGTTGTTTTTGAGAGTTTGATTATGTTAATTCATGATTTTGATTGTGTTAATTGTTGTAAAATTGTGTTTTATGTTATTTATGATGAGGGACGGTTGATTTGAGGTAAGACAAAGTTTGGGTTGTCTTGTGTTTGAGATTGGAGGTTTGGGTGTTTTGGAATTGTGATTTTCTGCAGATTTTCGTGTAAGAGCTGGAAATCATGACTCTGTCGTGAGCGCGATACTATTGCGTGGTCATGACAAAGCTCGGTGAATTCAGCCCTTGCACGTGGCTGAGAAGATTTTTGATGCCGAGCGGCCATAGCAAGAGCTCTCTGTCGCGAGCAAGACAGAGTGCTCGGCTGCCGAGCAGTTTTGGGCAGTTCCCTGTTGCGAACGTGCTTGCCTGCGCGTGAGCACAATAGCCTTTATTGGCCGCTCACTATTGCGAGCGTGATGACCATCATGAGCGCGACAATGAGATGTGCTTTTGTCTCCGCGCGAGCAAGAAGAGTATTGCGATTTGTCGCGAGCGCGACACCGCTAGCTTCAATTTGAGTTTTCTTTTGTGATTTTCGATGTTTAATTTCTGAACTTTTGATACTTTTAGGTTTATACTTGGACTATTTTATGAAGTATATGAATATAATTGGATGTATTATGTATGGATAATTTTATGAATTATATAAATGTGATTTGATGAATTACGCATGACCTGTTACAGTCAAATAAGTGGATAGTTAGTCATGCCTAATAGAGTTCAGTAGCTATAGCCATCAGTTCAGTTCTTGCCCCTGATCAGGTCCCCGTTTGGTTCCTCGTGAACCTTAATGTGTATGGATCTTGTTTAAGATCCCCTCTATAAAATGTTTTTGAATGAGAAAATGTGACGTTGCTTTTCGATTCGTACCCATAAGGTACTGCCATGCGTTCCCTCATTATCCACTACTGTGAGTCAGCAGGTGTTATATTTTGTTGTGTTATCAGAATGTGAATCTGATTGACTCTATTTATGAGCATATGAATCAGTTAGCATATGAATGTAATTATGAACCTTTAAATGCTTACGAATGTGAATCGATTATGATTATATCTTATATGATTATCAACATATGCCAATATGTATGCATTTTTCCTCGACGACCATTGTGAATGGCCATCCATATTATTGTTGTTTGTTTCCCCACTAAGCGTTATCGCTTGGCACGGGTGTTTGATCCGTGTAGGTGCGGAAGGTGTATAGTTTTTGAGAGAGTCGCTGCATGTCAATCCAACACAGAGGGAATTGATGTTAGGGCTTAGATTTTTGTATTATGATTCTTTTTGTAATAGTGAACTCTCATTGTATTTAGTCTTTTGTTCAGCTTCCGCTTTGTAACTCTGAAAGATGTAATTATTTTGGTAATATCAGAACAGTTGTAATGAATATTATTATTCCATTTATGAATGATCAGTTTGGTTTTTAAAGTTTTATTTCCACTGTATTTCTATATGTATATTATTTGTGGATGTATGTCATTGTATCGTTTTGCCTGGTGACACCCTTGCTCATATGGGTTCTCACTCCATTGCGGATGGGTTCCCCTACGTATGGGTAGGGGGTGTTACATTCCAAACAGGAAAGACAACAATAAAAAGGTTAGCAATAATTCTTAAATCAACCACATAAACATAAAGGCAAGAGAAATATAAAACATGGTTAACATACATATAGGAAATGAAATGGGTTAAATCGAGTACATTAATTCAACACACAAACAACTCACACACAAAAGGGGTTAGAAATTAGTCATGCAAAAATATAGTAATAATGACAATAACAATA
>CANTUQ010000029.1:8570000-8640000 GCA_947683425.1 Excoecaria cochinchinensis | reverse complement strand
TCTATTCAGGAGTTACATTAGATGCTATCAAGATTTACTTTGGGTTTCCAAAGTTCCAAGATTAAATGGAATGGCATTTATTGAATTAATACCAAATATGAATGTATCAAGATTATGCATAGTGAAATCATTAGAAACATCGTGCAAATAAGCAAAAACCAGTAATTTCATTTGATAAGAACTAGAGTTAAATGAAAACATCATTATTAAATAGTTCAAGAATAAAAAGAACATCTACATGGCTACCATTCTATTCTACTGATGACTCAAATGTTGTAGTTGATGGTTCATTATCATCTTAAGGAACCACGTTCTGCACCTCTCATCTCCTCATCAATGAGGTCTTGCACTTATTTCCTCAGAACCTGATAATAATCTATTAAATGCCCGGTATGCTGATGATAGGCATAGTACTGACCACCTCTATGACCAAGATGCCCTAGGCTTCTATTGGGTTTTGCAGGCTTTGGTTGTAACTTTCCCTTATTAATGAAATGGAGGAGGTACTCAGATAAAGGCTTACCCACGATGGTATAGCAGTCTTGAGAAGTTCCAATGGTTGAAACCTTAGTAGCTCCAGTATCTTCCACACTGTTACCACTAAGAATCAATCTTTCCTGACTACTTTTTCCCATAACATTGCTCCCTCTTTCATAGATCACCAGCTGCTCGTTATTAATAGGATTCTGGACTCGACCTTTCAGGGTTTGTCCATTATCCCTCAGATATCTAGGGTACTGGTGATCCTTCGGCCGCCCTCGATCTTTAGCTGGCCTAGCTGACCCTGGTTGTAGGTTCCCCTCTAATGCTTGAGGTAAAGGTCGGCCTATGCAGAAATGATATTTCAGGATTGTTCTACCCGCCGATACTTCTTTCCTTCCCCTAGTGCCAATACAGCTATCACACCTATACAGTTGAGTTTTCATTTCTAAGTCCATGGTGACCCTCTTGCGAGCAGCCAGGGTAGTTACAAGTTTTGACTTTAAAATCTCTTCCTTGAGGACGTCCATCTTTCTTTTTAAGCCCCCTATCGCTGCTAGAAACCCATCCTCTAAAATATGTCCTTTGCCTTTTTCCTCAGATGATGGAGCAAAAGGCATCCTGCTCTTTCTACGACACGGTGGAAGCAATAGGCTATTGCTTGGTGGGTGGTATTATTGTGGCAGATAGATTCTCCATCATAGTAATCATTCGAGCTTCAAACTAATCAAACCTCTGCCCAACCTCCTCAGCAATCATAGCCCGAGTTGCATCCTCATCTCCTTGTGTATTAACAATTTTCAATAGTTGGACTATCTTTGATCCTTATCCTGGGTGTTCAGATAAGAAGATCCTCTAATTAGGTGTCCGTCAGAACCCCATAACAAATTAGGCAACTGGTCTATGATGGCTGAAATGTAGAGGGGTTAGGATGATGTATGCAAATGCATGAGAAAAATTTTATGTGTAGGGTGGTATGTACATGTGAAAATTATATACACAGGATGAAAAGTGTACACACGGGATGCATGAATGATAGGTAACGCATGATCAAGTTGTGTAGTGTCACATCCCGTTTGCCCCCTAGTCGAATGAGCCAATTGTGTGTGTGTATATTTGCATGAGTTGGCATCATGTAAGGGTATTCTGGTAAATAAGCATGTTTTGTGGGTTTGTTCATGCGTGGGAATTCATATAGAAATATTGTGTGCATATTTGGAATTATAATCACTTGCATGTGAGTACACCATAGTAGGATATATTATTTAGGTGTCTCATTGTGTGTGTTGTGCATGCAATTGTAGGGTATGTTGTAGTTGAGAGAGTCTAGTGTGTGTGTGTGACATAAGCATCTGTGGTGTGAGTGACCAAATCCGTTCACTAGTAGATTAACACATGTCTTAGGTTAAGAAAAGAAAAAGGAAAAGAAAGGAAAGGGGAAATCAGATTTTCTTCACTTGTTTCCCGTTCATCACCGTCCCCTCCCTCTTCTCTTCTCCTTCTTCTTCTCTTTTGAGCCTTAGTGAGATTCAAGGGTTGCTAGTGGGGTTTTGATCATCTCTTAGTGTTTATTGGTAAGTCTTATGCATTCATTTTGCTTTTGTACAATTCTTCATCTTCTTCCCTTGCATTTTCTGTTTTGGGTTTTTAAGTTAGGGTTTTGAGTTGGTGTATTTTGTGCTTTGTTGCTTAGTTGATCCTCCAAGAGATCCTAAAGGCAAGGAAGTCGCTGGATCTAGTGGAACTAAACACTAGGAGCTAAGGATTTGAGGTTTGGGAATTTCTAATTTGAATGTGTGTGTATGATTATCTATTCTTGAGAAATTCTGGAAATTTGTGATGGATATTATGTTTATTGTGGTTTATATGCTATGGGATTAGTATTGGTTGAATGATTGAGCTTAGATTGTGGAGTTTTGAACTCATATTGTGATTTTGGGTAAAATGATGATGAAAAGTGAGGTATGTTAACTTGAGGAATTTGATTGTATAAATGATGATATTCTTTGAATTCTTATGTATGATTTGTTAATGGCATGACTCAATGATGTTGTATTTGGGCTTTTACCATTATTGGTGTGTGAATTTGATGATTGAAGTGAAAGTTTTGGGATTGTTGGCTGGAAAAGACCTGGAAATCGCACTGAGAAATCGCATCTGGGCATGGGTCACGGTGGCAACCAATTTGGTCACCACCGTGAGCCACGAACCAGATGCATTCTGCCGTGAAGCTTGGTATGTCACGGTGGCAACCAATCTGGTTACCACCGTGAGGTATCCAAACCTTGGCTTCTGCCTGGGCAGTGGGTATGTCACGGTGGCAACCCATTTCGTTACCACCGTGAGATACCAAAGCTTTCGATTCTGTTTGGCTTCTTTGGTATGTCACGGTGGCAACCCATTTCGTTACCACCATGAGATACCCAAGCTTTCGATTCTGTTTGGTTGCTTTGGTATGTCACGGTGACAACCATTCTGGTTACCACCGTGAGGTACCCCAGACTTTCTTTCTGCCAAGGATCCCTGGTATGTCACGGTGGCAACCAATCTGATTACCACCGTGACCTACCCTGTTTTTGCAATAAAACCCTTTTATTTCCGCATGTTTTAGGAATGTTAACTTATGGATTTTAGCATGCAATACTATGTATTTTGAACTATAATTATGTGTGTTCTGATCATCATAGAATGTGAATTCTTCGCTTGTCATAATTTTTAACTATGGCCATTTCTGTGTAATTCTCCGCCTGCCAGAGTCGGTCTAGTGGATAGTTAGGTATGCCTAATAGAGTCTTTGCTGCAGCTTCTGTTTCGTTTCCGTTTGGACCTCGATCAGGTCCCTGTTTGGTTCCTCGTGAACTTCTGTATTGTGTTTGGATCTTGTTTAAGGTCCTTCTAAAAACGTTTGTGAATGAATATTTAAATGGTTTTCGAATCGTAATCGGTTGGTACCCGTAAAGTACTTTCTGTTCACTTGTTATACAGTACTTTGAGTCAGCAGGTGTTTCAATGTTAAAGTGCTCTATGTGAACTGTTATATGAGAATATGATTGTTGTTAATAATCTCCTGATGAATGGCAATGTGTATGTGAGCATGAGTTTATGCTATTGTTATACCATGATTATCGTATGTGCTTGAAGTACGCATGTGAATTGCCTTGACGACCGTTGTGAATGGTTGTCCTTATGCTATATGTGTGTTTCCCCACAAAGCATTTTCGCTTAGCACGGTGTGTTCACCCGTGCAGGTGCGAAAGGAGTTACTTTTTGGAGAGTCGCCGCCGTCGAAGCCAACACAGCAGGGTCTTAGTGTAGGGCTTATTTTTTTGTAGCTTTATGATTCTTTTTGTATAGAACTCTCATATTTTGATTATGTATCAGCTTCCGCTTTTGTATATGAATTCTGGATATTGTAATTATCTGTGGCATCTTTCAGTTGATTAGAACAGTAATGTAATGCTTCAGTTATATTAATGTATGATCAACTTTCATGAATGGTGTTGTAAAGTTTTAAATTACCCTGTATATTGGTATGTATATTTATGTGTGAATGTATGTTAGCCTGTATCTGTGTGGTGGCACCTTTATTCATACGGCATCTCACTCCTTATCGGATGGGATCGCCTACATATGGGTAAGGGGTGTTACATGTAGCACCCACAACCACATGCAAACAGATAGATCCTTCCAACCTTATCACTCCCACACAGGAGGTCATACGATCTCTTTCCTAAGTGGGCTTAGCCCATGGGTCAGTGGGGAAACCAATGGGCGCGTGTGGTTTATGGTGAGAAACCAACAGCATAACACTCTCAATTTAAAGCACATGCATACGGGTTTTAGCCATCATGTATTTGGATCTTTCAAACAGACTAAAATGGGCCCACACAACAAGCATATTGTTATGGTACACATCACTTATTGGAAGTTTCTATTGCCATTACATGAGCTTTAGTCAAAGGTGGTGTTACTTTAGGTCTACCCAAGTATGGTCCTTATAGATGGGTCTAGCTCATCATAAGCATAACGACGGATCGAGTGTCCATTTGATATACCATTGATGGTACAAGGCTTGGGCTAGTGATTATCCCGAAAACTTCCCTACAATGAGTGAAAGTAGGGTTGTGTTTTAGGAATGCACCGATGTAAAATAAGGGACCAACTAACATAGTTCTAAGGCTCTAGTGGATACAATGTAATTTTTGAATAAAAATGGAATTTTCAATTGTTAAAAACTCAATTATAATTTTAACTCAAGTCACTTTCGAAGTAAAGTTTTGATTGTCCCCAGTGGAGTTGCCACTCAGCCCGCTTTTAAGTCTTGAGAAGGGTTTGCGTCTAGATTTTGGGCAACACGAGACATTTTGGAATCTCCTACCAAATAGAACATTGGGAGGTACATCTAATCCCATGAAACCTTTAGGCACCTTTGAGGTATCTTTGAGTCGCCACCTGTAAACACCGGGTCCAGAGGCAATCCAGATCAGAGTTACCCGATAAAGATATCAATGCCTATTTCCAGGCAAATAGATAAAATTTGTGGGCTTTCACTCTTTGGATTTACAAGGATTGGGGTTTTTTTAGATGATTGTAGATTTTCGGGCATCAGGATGAGTTTGTCTTCGGAAAATCTTGGTTTTGCTTCTCCGATGAGAGGCCCGTCTGTCAGGAGGGACGTCCATCATTCATTCTAAAGGACGACCACCCTCATCCGAAGCGGTGCCTATCGCTCGCATGTGAGAGCCTGTCTCTCACGGGAGCGACGCCTTTCGCTCATGCAAGAGATGCCTGTCCCTCGCGAGCGATGGCAGTCCCTCAGCACCCACCTCTCGTGGAGTGGTCCGTCGCTCAGAAGATCAAGAGTGCCCCCGTGAGTGACACCCGTCGGCCCTCGACAGATGCCCGTCTGTCGTTGATCTGCTGCAAAATTTAATGGGATTTTCCAAGATTTTCATATCTCTTCAAATATATTTCCAAGATTTTCATATCTTTTTAAATATATTTCAAAGATTTTCCAATATTTTCCAAATCTTTTCAAATATATTTCCAAGATTTCCTATATCTTCCAAATCTCTTCAAATATTTTCAAATCTCTGATTTGATTTTGAGAATATTCTGCAAATCATTCGGATTTAGTTCTAATTTCAGAAATCTTTTTCAAATTTAAATTCCAAATTTGAATGATTTTCCTTAAACTATAAATAAGGGATTGAGGCTCATTATTCAAGGTTAGTAATGTTTAGGAAATAGAGAGTTTTCTCACAAAAAGTTCTTGCTTTTATTTTTCATCAAATATTCTTCAAATCAAGGTAAATCTGAGTGAAGAAGATAAATTCTTTTTTATCCGATCCAGCCATTTCTACCAAAACATCAAGAAGGAAAAATATAATTTTCTTTTCTTGATCTATTTTCAAAAGGTACGATTCTGCAGTAAAAAATCTCCTGAAATTACACATTACAGATCAATCCTTGTAGAATTCAACAAACAGAAATCACGCGACATTCACCTTCAAAGGTAATATTCTGAGGGTAAACATTCTGGATCATCCTCTTCTGCTTTTTATCCTTTCTTACTGGTTTCATGCATAAAATTCTATTTTATTCAAAATAAAATAGTTTTTCAATTAATTTTCTTTATTTTACCGAGTCAGGGACAATCGACGGCCAGAGCATCCACCGACAGGGTTTTTGCCTCCACCCGTCGGTCAGTCCAAGGATGCCCGTCGGTCGCACGATATGGGCCGTCCCCGGGCCTTTCTCCTCCTCTTTCTTTTGCTACTTTTTTTTTCTTATTTTCTTTATTTTCATGATAATTTTTCATAGATTCTTTTCCTTTATTTATTTTTCATGTTTATTTTATTTTAGTTATTGCACTAACATGACTTTTATTTTTGTGAGATTTGTTGTTTCTTTATTGGATTTGGGTTATTAAAAATGGAGGACATCGCCATGATCTGAGAACTTTATTCGGGTCTATTCTTTTACCCTACTCCTCTTTATTTCAATTTACATTTAATGTAAATATTATTTTATTCTACTAACATGAAAATGCCTAAATATTTTAATTAATTAAATTGGAACTTTTACTAATAAAATGGGACCAATTTCCTAATTTTTATCAAATAAAATTGATGCTTTAAAATTATTTTTGTAAGTATGCACGCAAGGAGCACTGTCCTCATCCCTAATAAATGCCCCGTTTTCTGTATGATTACATGTCATTTACAATGGGGGTTGTATTCCGCCCCTAGTTTTGTTGTAATTTATTGGATCTTCATTTATTCTATTTTAATCTTGCTTCTTTACCGCTTTCATTTATCGCTTTTATTACGTGAATGATCTATGCTTTAATTAATGCATTAAATTGTATGAGAAAAGGAATGAAATCTTAAATTCAAAACTCAATTATAACTTAATCAAGGTATAAATAAATGGGAAGTCCTGAACCTTCTCTAGTCTTAGGCTCAACGAGGTTAGAGGATCATCTCAATGTTCTATTGGGGTAGGGTGTCCAAAATATCTTTTGTTGCCCAAAATAGGCCTAATTTGCATTGTTTTAGGCTCCACGAGATTAGATGATCTTTTCAGTGTTTTATTGGAAAGAGGTGTCCAAAATATCTCTGGCTTGCCCAAAATAGACGTATATGCATCGTCTTAGGCTTCACGAGAGACGATCCTCCTAATGTTCTATTAGAAAGAGGTGTCCAAGATATCTCTGATTACCCAAAATAAACACACATACACTGTCTTAGGCTCAGTGAGACTAGATGACCTTTCCCAATATTTTATTGGGTGGCGACTCCAAAACACCTCCTTGCTGCCCAAAATAGATGCCCTTGTAAATCTCTTACAAGTTGCATGAACTTCTCTTGAATGCCCTAAAAGCGGGTACTTCGGAGGCACCCAGGGTTCGGCACGCGTCATAGTGACGATTCTGCTGGGGACAATAAATGAGACTTCACTTCGAAAGTACCTTGATTAAAACATATAGTTGAGCTTTAATTTAAAAATTTCATCCCTTTTCAAAATCGCATTGCATATCATTAGAGCCTTAAATCTATGCTAGTTTGGTCCCTCTTTTAACCGGTGCATTCCCGAAGCGTGACCCTACATTCACTCAATGTGGGGAATTTTTAAGGAAAATCACCAGCCCAAGCCTCGTACCATTTGGTATATTAAATGGAGACCTGATCCATCGTTACGCTCGTGATGAGTTAGACCCGTTTGCAGGGACCATGCTTGTGTAGCCTGAAAGTATCATCACGCTAGCGGAAGTTCATTTAATGAAAGTAGATACTTCCCCTAAATGGTATGAACCATAATATTATGCTTGCAGTATGGACCATTATGTATTGGTGAAACCTAGATAAGTCGGTTGGTCACTTAATCAAAGGCTTTCATGACCCAATAGGCCCATGTCAATTTATTCGGACTGCCTAAATACACAATGATCAAAACCCATACGTATGCACATTAGTTAGGAGAGGTTATGCTGCTGGTTCTCCACCGTGCACCATACGCATCCATTGGATTCCCTGTTAACCCATGGATCAAGCCCATGCAGGAAAGACACCGCATGACCTCACATGTGGGAGTGATAAGATTGGAAGGATCTATCTGCTTGCATGTGGTTGTGGATGTTGAATTGCATATTAATGCCTTACATGTCATTCATGTATGTTAAAAAAAAACATGTACATTTCATTTCGCGTGTGTACATTATATCCTGTGCATATAGTTTTTGCATGTACGTATCGTCCTGTGCATAGTTTTTTCCATGTTTAACATGTATTATTGCAATCTCTTTCAGCCATCGAGGACCATTTACATAGCACAACCATGCATTACATGTTATTTATGCAGCATTCTAACTCATTAATTTTTTAGCCATCAAAGACCACTTTTCTCTTATTGAGCAACCAGAATCAAAAATCAAGTGTGATTAACAGGCATTCAAAAAATTTTTCAAAAATGGCCAATTCACTAAGAGAGACAGATAAAACCCTTGCCATGATTGCCGAAAAAGTTTGAGGGCTGCCACATCTGCGGGCCAGAGAAGAGGAGGCGACTATAGGCTAGAAGATGATTATGTAGAGGAGGAACATGAAGAAACTTTAGTGGTGAGAAGTAAGGCACCTCAGACAGAGGAGGTCATATGGAAGAAAATGGAGGAGAAGTTCGAGGTGATGTCCTGAATGCTGGTGATGGGAAAGGGGATAAACACCGAGGATAAGGAGCTGAATTGAGAGGATTTAATCCCTCTGAATTTCAAGATGCCCGATGTCCCGAAGTTTAATGGCACATCGGACCCCACTGCACACATCAAGCAATACTCTCTAGTAATGAAGGGTACTACGCTAACAAAGAGGTAAAATGTAGAATATTTTTGCCTAAGTTTAACGGGGCCCATCGTCGACTTGTACCATGGGTTGGACTGAAGAATTAAGGAAGATTAGGACTTGTTGACAGAAGTATTTCTGGCACAATACGACTATAATACCAGAATGGAGGTGACCCTAAAGGACTTGGAATTGCTGCAACAGAAGTTGGGCGAGTCATTTCATGAGTATCTGACCCGATGGAGAAATCGAGTGGTGGAGATGAAGAGAAAGCCAGATACTCAGGATCAGATCCGACTTTTCATCAAGAATGCTAGCCCGTATCTGAAGGAGGCACTCAAGTTAAAGGGATTAAAAGATTGGGAATCCCTTAACGATAGAGCCATCGAGGCAGAAAGGTAGCATTTAACAAGGAAGGTAATTGTCTCCAACTATGGTTATGGCGGTATAAAGCTTAAAGGGGGCTCTAGCAATAATAATGAGAATGATGGTGACGAGAGGGCTGAAGCATTGGTCTCTGAGACAGCTGTGCATTGCGATTACAACTTAGGTAAACCATTATCTTGGTATCTTGATCATTTCACCGAAGATGGGAAATTGCAACCACTGCTGCCAAGGCCAGCCATGAGCCAAGGAAGGACAGGACATATAGCGGATTTGTTTTGTGCATATCATCAACACATAGGGCATAAAATAGATTATTGCTACTCTCTGAGGGAGTGCATACAAAAATGGGTTGACACCGATCAAATTCTAGATTCGTGGAAGAAGAGAAGGAGATAGAACAATTATCACCAATCTTGGGGGCACGGTCCAGAGAAGGGAAGCCTAAGGTATCAGAAGATTTTCAAGCAATTTGTGTCAGCAGTAGAGAAAGATATTAGCTATTTGGTTGTTCTTTTTATTTTTGAACTAATTAATAATGACATTTTTTAATTCTGGATTCATTAATAAGATGAACACTTTTGCTTGCTTGTGCAATATTTCTTATGATTTCACTATGCATAATCATGATACATTCATATTTGACATTGATTCAATTGATGCTACTCCACCTAATCTTAGAACTTTAGAAAATCTAAAGGAAATCTTGATAGCATCTAATGTAACTCCTGAAGAGAGATCAAAACTTGAGAGAAAAAATGGAAAAGTCTTTGCTTAGACCTACGAAGACATGCCAGGAGATGGTCTAGAAACCACCGAACACACTATCCTGACATACCTCGATCGTGGAATAGTCAAGCCAAAGTTCAGAAGACTAAGGCCAGAATGGGCAGAAGAGGTTAAAGAAGGGATCCGCAAGCCAAATAGAGGCCAAATTTCAACACCCGACTTGGTCGGTTAGCGTCATCCCGATAGTCGAGAAGAGCAAAAAAGTATCAAGATTTGAACAAAAAAATGAAAAAAAAAAGAAGAAAAAGAATTGATATGTGGGTATGGCCAAGTTCATTGAGAAGAATTTGATAGGGTCTTTGGCACTACGTCGTGTCTGATAACGGGATGCACTTTATGGCTGAAACTAGGAAGTGGCTTCAGAAATATGGCATGAAGCATCATTAATCCTATTTATATTGCCCTCAAGCTAATGGGATGGTTGAGGCGGCTAACTATAAGGTCAAGAAGATCCTATCCAAGATGGTTCAGAGCTATAGGGATTGGGCAAAGAATTTGCCTTTTACACTTTGGGACTAAAAAACCATCATCAGAACCTCAATAGGAGCCATGCCTTATTCCTTGGTATATGGGAAGGCCACAATTTTGCCTGTTGAAGTAAAACTCAAGTCTTCAAGGGTAGTCATGGAAGCTCAAATTCTAGAAAATAATTAGGACCAACAACGATTGCTGCAGCCAAACATGCTAGATGAGAACAGATTGCGAGCCTATTATTACAGCCAGATCTATCAGAAAAGACTTGCTTGGTCATTTGGAAAGAAGGTCGGAAGGCAACCACTGAAAGAGGGAGATTTAGTCCTTCAGCAAAATGAGACTGTGTGTTCCAGACATACGGGGTAAATTCAGGCCAACATGGGAAGGTCCATTTGTTCTTAAGAAGTAGTTATCTAATGAGGCAGTGATTCTAAGGAGCCGATCAATGTGGACAGACTCAAGAGGTTCCATGGCTAAAGACTAAAAATAAAAAAAAGAGAATAAAAGCCCGTGGATCGAAAATCGAAAAAAGGTGGCCTTGCTAAAAATGGGCACCTCGTCAGGGTAAAAACTGAAAAAAGGCATCCTAGGAAAAAATTAGAGGCTCGAGAGAAAATGTCCAATCAAGAAAACCCGAGAGGGTTGATTGAAAACATGAGTCTGATTCTTACGAGATCCACTCTAAGATTAAACGTGAATTTTGCATTCTGAATCTATTTTAGTTAATGATCATACATTGAGAAATCATACCAAAATGTACACAATCTTTGCAAAATAAATTCAACTCATATGTTCATTATTTTCAAGTTCCTTTATAAAAAGAGAAACGTCGTTTATTACTGAATGCACCTAATCTAAATAACTATGCTTTACTACTGCTCTCATTGGCTAGATGCCTAAGTTGACAAGTCTTGTTATCAACTGCGGGACTAAGCACCTACCTCTTGAATGCATTAGTGGGAGTAAAATAACAATCCCCGATAGATCATATAATAGTCTTTGCCGGCAGCTTACCTAGAGGCTATGGTATCTGGAGGTAAAAGCCAAAGATAAAGGTCCACCTTGAAAAGATAGGGGATTCCTCACTACATTGCTAATCCCTTTGAACTATCGAGCACAATGGGTAGTAATGTAAAAGGTAGCCTCATGAAGCCATAAAGAACCCGATCCTCATCCACCAACTCACCCAATCTAGCAACACATTCATTGAGAGAGGCAAATGAATGCAATCGATGACTAAGAGAAAATGCCTTAGTGCATAACAGCCGATTACTCTAGAAGGGGGCTCTGATAGTAGTTTCAACTTTTCTTGCAGTCATACACTTAAAAAAAAGGCCGTTAGAGTTGAAAACCGTAATTGGCTCTCTAAGCAAAAGCTAGGCCAAAGGGCAAGGTGAAAATCTGGAAACAGGCAGTCTGTCCTACAAAAAATTAAAATTAATAAAAGCCACTGGAATGGGTTAGGTGCATTCCAGGAAAAAATTAGGCACAGGGTTATGTGAAAATTCAAAAAAGGATGCATTTCCCACAAAGAACAGCTAGTGTCAAAATCCATAAGGGATGCACTACCTTTAAAATAATGACTTTCGATGCCCGGAGCGATAAGGCGGCATTACCTCGGATGACAACCCTTCAGGCAGATAGTGCATAATATGGAACTTAAGCTAGAGTCCTGGGAGGAAGACATTGTAAAACTCATGGCAAAAGGCGTATGCTCGTTGACTAGGGGGCAAAGATGCACACGGGACAAAGAACAGCTAGTGTCAAAATCCACAAGGGATGCACTACCTTTAAAACAATGACTTCGATGCCTGGAGCGATAAGGCGGCATTACCTCGGATGACAACCCTTCAGGTAGATAGTGCATAATATGGAACTTAAGCTAGAGTCCTCGAAGCAAGACACTGTAAAACTCATGGCAAAAGGCGTATGCTCGTTGACCAGGGGGCAAAGATTCACACGGGACAATTTTCTCTAAAAGGATTATGTGTCAAAATTCCTAAGCCAAGGTGATACTCTTCTAGATCATTGGGGGTATCAGACAGTACTAGCAGTACCCTCAACGAATTCTTTAACCACCTAGGATGTGGTCTATCGATTTTTGCATCTGACGTGCATCTCGCATGTACAATCTTTTGCATATCTCATTGCATAACTTTATGTGTCCATAGCCTTTCATGATGCCCAACATGCATTCACACATGCATGAACTTTGTATATATTTTGCATAAGCAATTCTTCTTGCACATTCCGTGTAAAAAATTTTTTGCATACATGTAATGCAGCATGCATATTATAAGCATATCACGTGCATTCAGTCCTTTACACGTATAGTTGCATACACATAATTTTTGTACAATAATCCTTTGCATGTGTTTCTTGTATATAGTTTTGTGTATATATTTCACACACATGATTCCATACACACACACAATATTTTGTATATGTTGCCGTGTACATGACTCAGGGGAAAAGGTCTGAATAGAACTCATGCGCAAAGATGATCCAAGAGATGGGTTTAGCTCAACAATATCAGACACTATATTCAGCATAAAATCAGGTGTGTCTGTATAGAGGGGGAATACCTAGAAGAACAAGCCTATTCATGCACACCATACCGGGGGCAATCAGGTAAGTTTCTCTATCATAAGATGTACGCTCACACGCATCAGACAATAAATGTACAAAGTTCCAAATTCAAATGTACAAAGAATGCAAATTCTCAAATAAAAATAACAAAAAAAAAAACAAAAAATGACAAAAAGAAGAAGATATTTTCCAGGCCTTGAAAATCCAACATACTGTAAAAATTCAAATGCATCCAAAATGTGAAAATCCCAAAAATTTACAAAAAACAAAAAAAAAATCATTTTAAGAGACACCAAAGACATTGAAATCTATCCACCTGCAGGCAACCAACAAACCTCCAATCTAATTTTCTCTCTAGAGGCTCAAATATAATTTTCCTCTAAGGAGGCTCAAACCTATTTTCCTCTCTGGAGGCTATAAATCAAAGCCTCTCAGTGAGCATCTAAGCCTCTCAGTGAGCATTTAAGCCTCTCAGTGAGCACACATTTTCAAAGTTTACCTGTGAGCACAAAGCCCTCTTAAGAGGCACACAAGTCTTTTCAATAAGGAGGCTCCGATTGGAGATGATAGAGGGATTGGTATCTGGTATATCACATTCAGTAAGGGATCTCTAAGAGGATGATATCTGAACTTTGCAAGAAGATGATATCGGCACTTCGAAAGTCTGGAAAATGACTCGATGCAATCAAGGGGAAGATGTTCATATTCCACAAATCCTTTTACAGGGAGCAACCAACTATCCTTCAAGGGGCACCCGTCTGACAACGATCCCAACAGGTATGTACTACCATATGTACGCATTTATTTTATATACCCTATACATTTGTTTTCCCCTTTTTTATAGGAAAACAGGTTCAGGATAAGCACCAGCAAAGACGATGAGGAAGGAGTCACCATATAGATTGGATAGTTGTTGGCAGGGAGATACCGTACAAGACGAGAAGAGGCCAGTGGGACACACGCTATAGAACAAATCGCAATTCGGTTGTAGTTAGAGAACACTACTTCTCACGACATTCAGACACCGTGCAAACCGAGACGAGGCGAGCGAGATGCAAGCGATAAAACAAATTACAATTGGGTTGTAGTTAGAGAGCACTACTTCTCACGACATTCAAACACCGTGCAAACCGAGACGAGGCCGGCTAGACACATGCAATAGAACAAATCACAATTGGGTTGTAGTTAGAGAACACTACTTCTCATGACATTCAGACACCATGCAAGTTGAGACGAGGCCAGCCGCACACATGTGATAGAACAATTCGCAATTGGGTGGTAGTTAGAGAACACTACTTCTCACGACATTCAGTTACCGTGCAAGCCGGGATGAGGCCAGCGGGACACACGCGATAGTACAAATCGCAATTGGGTTGTAGTTAGAGAACACTACTTCTCACAACATTCAAACACCATGCAAGCCGAGACGAGGCTAGCAGGACATGCACGATAGAACAAATCACAATTTGGTTGTAGTTAGAGAACACTACTTCTCATGACATTCAGATATCGTGCAAGCCAAGACGAGGCCAGCTGGACACATGCGATAGAACAAATCGCAATTGGGTTGTAGTTAGAGAACACTACTTCTCACGATATTTGGACACCGTGCAAGCTGAGACGAGGCTAGTGGGTCACATATGAAAGAACAAAATGCAATTGGGTGGTAGTTAGAGAACACTACTTCTCACGACATTCAGACACCCTGCAAGCTGGGACGAGACTAGCTTGACACATGCGATACAACAAATTGCCATTGGATTGTAGTTAGAGAACACTACTTCTCAAGACATTCAGACACCGTGCAAGCCAAGACAAAGCCAGTGGGGCAAATGCAATAGAGCAAATAGCAATTGGGTTGCAGATGGATAATACTGCATCACATGACAGTTAGATATCGTGCAGGCCAAGAGGAGGCCAGTAAAATTAAGGTGGCAAAATGAATCATCAGAGGGTTGCAGTAAAATACACTATGGCTCGGCAGTGAGGGGTCACCAGCTTTAACACACCTCGAAAGGTAAGGGATTGCCTTAGGTACGCATTTCTTTCCTTCTTCTCTGAATTTTGGCTCATCTAGACAATAGTGTACCAGTTTCACCAAAATTGAGGGCAACTGTAGACACCGTGTCCTGAGGCAGTACAAATTAGGGTTACCTGATGAAGATATCAATGCCTATTTTCGGGCAAATGGATGAAAGTTGTGGGCTTTCACTCTTCGGATTACAAGGATTGAGGTTTTTTTTTTATGATAGGAGATTTTCGGGCATCAGGTTGAGTTTCTCTTTGGAAAATCTTATTTTTGCTCCACCAACGGGAGGTCCATCTTTCAAGAGGGATGCCCGTCGTTCATTCCAAATGATGACCTCCCTCGCACGAAGTGGCACCTGTCGCTCACGTGCGAGAGCCAGTCTCTCGCGGGAGCGACGCCCAACGCTCATTCGAGAGATACCTATCCCTCGCGAGCGACGGAGGTCTCTCGATGTCTGCCTCTCGTGGAGTGGTCCACCGCTCAAAAGATCAATAGTGCCCCCATGAGCGATGCACGTTGGTCTTCGACAAACGCCCATCGATCGTTCATCTGCTGTAAAATTTAACGGGATTTTCCAGGATTTTCACATCTCTTCAAATATATTTCCAAGATTCTCATATCTTTTTAGATATATTTCAAAGATTTTCTAATATATTCCAAATCTTTTCAAATATATTTCCAAGATATCCTATGTCTTCCAAATCTCTTCAAATATTTTCAAATCTCTGATTTGATTTTGAGAATATTCTGCAAATCATTTAGATTTAATTCTCATTTCAAAAATATTTTTCAAATTTAAATTCCAAATTTGAATTTACTTGAATGATTTGCCTTAACCTGTAAATAGGGCATTGAGGCTCATTATTCAAGGTTAGCAATTTTTCAAAAATAGAGAGTTTTCTCACAAAAGTTCTTGCTTTTATTTTTGATCAAATTTTTGATCAAATATTCTTCAAATTAAGGCGAATCTGATGAAACGAGATTAATTCATTTCTATCTGATCCAACAATTTTTAGCATTCATAATTGCTACCAAAACATCAAGAAGGAAAAATATAATTTTCTTTTCTTGATCTATTTTTAAAAGGTGCGATTTTGCAGTAAAAAATCTCTTGAAATTACACATTACAGATCAATCCTTTCAGAATTCAAGGGATAGAAATCATGGGGCATTCACCTTCGAAGGTAATGTTCCGAGGGTAAACATTCTAGATCATCCACTTCTGCATTTTATCCTTTCATATTGATTTCACGCATAAAATTCCATTTTATTCAAAATAAAACAGTTTTCCAATTAATTTTCTTCATTTTTTTGGGTCAGGGATGACAGACACGCAGAGGCTCCACCGACGGCCATCGTTTAGATGAGGGTTTCCACCTCCACCCGTCGGTCGGCCCAAGGATGCCCGTCGCTCGCGATATATGGGTCGTCCCTAGGCCTTTCTCCTCCACTTTCTTTTGTCACTTTTTTTTTCTTCTTTTCTTCATATTCATGATAATTTTTCATAGATTCTTTTCCTTTATTTATTTTTCATGTTTATTTTATTTTAATTGTTGCACTAACATGACTTTTGTTTTTGTGAGCTTTGTTGTTTTTTTATTGGATTTGGGTTATTAAAAATGAAGGACACTGCGATGATATGAGAACTTTACTCGGGTCTATTCTTTTACCCTACTCCTATTTATTTCAATTTCCATTTAATGTAAATATTATTTTATTTCGCTAACATGAACATGGCCAAATATTTATATTAATTAAATTAGAACTTTTACTAATAAAATGGTACCAATGTCCTAATTTTTATCAAATAAAATTGATGCTTTAAAATTGGTTTTGTAAGTATGCACGCAAAGACCAATCTCCTCATCCCTAATAAATGCCTCGTTTTCTGTATGATTACATGTCATTTATAATGGGGGTTGTATTCTGCCCCTAGTTTTATTGTAATTTATTGGATTTTCGTTTCTTCTATTTTAATCTTGCTTCTTTACCACTTTCGTTTATCGCTTTTATTACGTGAATAATCTGCGCTTTAATTAATGCATTAAATTGTATGAGAAATGGAATGCAATCTTAAATTCAAAACTCATTTATAACTTAATCAAGGTATGAATAAATGGGAAGTCCCGAACCTTCTTTGGTCTTATGTTCAACTAGGTTAGAGGATAATCTCAATGTTTTATTGGGGCAGGGTCTCCAAAATTTCTCTTGTTGCCCAAAATAGACCGAATTTGCATTTTCTTAAGCTCCACGAGATTAGATGATCTTTCCAGTATTTTATTGGAAAGCGGTGTCTAAAATATCTCTGGCTTGCCCAAAATAGATGTGTATGTATCATCTTGGGCTTCACGAGATTAGACGATCCTCCCAATGTTCTTTTGGAAGGAGGTGTCCAAGATATCTCTGATTGCCCAAAATAGACACATATGCACTGTCTTAGGCTCAGTGAAGCTATACGACCTTTCCCAATGTTTTATTGGGTGGCGACTCCAAAACACCTCCTTGTTGCCCAAAATAGATGCCCTTGTCAATCTCTTACAAGTGTCATGAACTTCTCTCGAATGCCCTAAAAGTGGGTACTTCTGGGGCACCTGGGGTTTGGAGCACGTCACACCACCAAATTTACTTGAAATTAGGAAAGGTCATCTAACCTCGAGGATCTAAACCAAAGAAAGTGTTCGGAACTTCACTCTTATTAATGCCTTATGTTAAGTTGTAAATGAGTTTTTAAGAATCAAAATTCCATCTCTGATCTCACGTGATCATGCAATAAATTTAAAGCGCATTTCAAGCATTTTCGAAGCAATAAAGAAAGCGGTAAATAAAGCAATAAATAAATTACAAGTAAAAAGATGGGATAGAACAATCCCCAAAAATAAAAAAGCACAAATAAATAAAATGAATAAAACTTGCACCAAAAATTAATTATAAGGGCCCAAAATGAATAAATAAATAAATACTACACAAAAAGAATAAATAAAATACATCATACATAAATCGGGACATTTATTAGTGTTTAGGAATACTGGTTCGCTTTTATTAACACAAAAATTAGATATCTATTTTTGGGCATTGAATGAGAAAACAGGGATGAGTGATCCCATTTTATGAAAATTAATTTTCCATTTGAAAGTGACATTTTATGGGATAAAATCATAACATTGGTGGTCCTGTTTTATTAACAAAAATTTCGATTTTAATTATTGTAAAAAACATAATTTTCTATAATCTAGATGAAGTTAAAATACATTTTACATACAACATAAAATAATAAAATAAAAAAAAAATACGACAATTAAAAATGCAAACCCAAATTCCGAAGGTCTTTAATCTCTTGATCCTCCGGCTCGCTTAAAATTATTACTCAAAGTAGAAAAAATAAATTTTATAGACAATAAAACAAAAAATAAAATAAAATGTTAGTGGATTAAATCAAATGAATAAAATATAATATAAATAATTAAATAAAGCAAATAAATTATAATAGTTGAAATTGAGAACTAAATTAATATTTACAACATGAAAATAATGTGGGTAAAAAATAAAAAATTAAACCAGAATCAAACAAAGACAAAATAAATTCTAAATGTATATAATTTCATACATCAGGCCAGTAAATTAATTCAATTATTATAAGTTAACTAATTATAACAAACAACCAACATATAAATTAATCTTGCCAATAACAAATATATTACAACACATTAATAACAACTAATGGCAAATGAGGAAATATGGGTAATAAACAAACAACAATTACTTTATTAAATAAACATCAATACGCAAATTAATGATAACAACAGTAAATAGAATAATAACAATAATAAATAAATTAATAATAAACAACAACGAATAAAATGGAGAATCACAAAGTTTGGCTCTAGCCCAATAATTTACCCTCAGAATTCTGATTCCGATTGTAAAATTAGAACGTGATGAATCCTTGACATATTGCATTGAAAACGACGAAAAGAAAACAAAACGACTGTCTCAAAATTCTTTGTTTTTGGAAAAATTAAATCGCAAGAATTGAATCCCAAATGCAAAAGATTATTATTTTTGGCTCAAGAATAATTTAGAAATATTTTTAAAGAGAAAATCGTTTCAAAAACCAAAAGAATTTGCTCTCAAAATTTTCTTTAGAATTATATTTGCCATTTTTGTCCTCCCATGCTGGCGGCAATCATTTTTTATTTATATGTTCCACAAAAATTAGGTTTTCCAAGTAATTTAATCCAATTCTAACTCCAATTTATCCTTTAAAATCAAATTTTTTCTCTTTTCCAAATAAGGAAAAATGAAGTTTGAATTTAATTTGGACTGAAATTCCTATAAAATTGTGAAAAATAGAGTCCGGGATGCACGAGGTGCGGGCAAAAATGGGATTTTATACCCTTTTTTGAGGTGCGGCCATCAAATTTGAGGATGGCCGCACATCAATGGCCACACCTTAAATTTGAGGTGTGGCCATAAGGTCGCACCTCAAATTTGCGAGGTGCGGCCATGCAACTCGTGGCCACCCATTTTTTTTTTAAATTAAATTTTGTTTTTTTACATAAAATTAATACTTTTAAGCCCTTTTTTTTAATTTTAAAAAATATAATTTTTTTATTTTTATTTTTTATTTCTAAAAAGCAAATTTTCACAAGAAAATCATCGCTTCCAACATTTTTGCGTATGAACAGGTGTTTAATCATCATTGGGTAACCCTGATTTAGATTGTCTCGGGACCTGGTGTCTACACCTGTGTTCATGATCGGGTCTACCTTGCCTGAATGGTATGTGTTGAAGGATTTGTATGGAATCACTTCCCCTAAGGGGGCAAGTGAAGAAGGGATTCTTATGGCAATGGTAGATTTTTAGTCTACTGATGACAGTGGAAATAAAGATAATAAATTTGATGACGAAGAGTCCGCTGACCCGTGGGGTTCAGATGAGGAGGAGAAGAAGGATGATGAGAAGAAGGTCAAAGCAGTGACTCGGAGCGAAAGGGTAGTTCTAGAGGTTGAGAAGCCAGAAGATCCCGTGGCAGTTCAAAAGGAGGAGCCGGAGGAAGACCCAATAATGAAGCAGTTGAAAAGGATGCCAGCTCAAATATTAGTATGGGATCTTTTGAGATAGTCTCCTTCGTATAGGCAGAAGTTGGTGGAATCCTTATGCGAATCTGCAGTGGCAACTACAATCTCCCCCACAGAATTGTTGGACATAATGAAGGGAAGCGCTGGTGAGAACTTGGTGTACTTGCGGAATTTTTTTTTTCTTATAAAATATAATAATTTAAAAACTCACTTTTTTCATCACAAAATAATTTTTAAAATACTTTAAAAATATTTTTAAAATAAATTTTTATTTAATTTTAGAACAACAAATCGACTAGGAAATCGTCACTTCCAACTTCATTCTTTTTGCCTATAGATCGGCACACTTAATTTCATCATTGGGTAATCCTGATCTTGGCTACTCGAGACCTGGTGTCTACAGTTGCCCCCAATTTTGGGGAGGCTAGTGTGTGGATGCCTAGGTGAGCAAAAATTCAGGAAAAGGAAAGAAGCGCGTACCTGAGGCCGCCTCCTTCCCGCTGCTCCCTCGAGAACAGTGCTGTGATTTGAGCTATGAGTTGCACTGAGTCGTTGACAAGACTACAAAGTGCTAAGGAACCATCCTAAGACGGCAATGCGCCGAGTCGCTACCAAGACTACAAAACGCAAAAGATAAATCGCATCGAGCCGCTGACAAGACTACTAAAAGTGCGCTGCATGGAGTCGTTGACAAGACTACTAAACGTACAGGTGCTATCCGTAGATAGCGATGCGCCGAGCCACTGACAGGACTACTAAAAGTACAGAACGAAAAAAAATGCACCGAGCCGCTAACAAGGCTACAAAAAGTGTGCTGCACGGAGTCGCTGACAATACTACTAAACGTGCAGGGTTCCATCCTAAGACGGTGATGCGCTAAGCCACTGACAAGGCTACTAAAAACGCACAAGAGAGATGCACCGAGTCACTACCAAAGTGCAGTAATCCTTCTTCTGATTATGATGTGTCGAGTCGCTGACAAGACTATGAAACGCGAAAGTTGCTCTTCTGAGCTGCACCGAGTCTGCTACAGACTACCAAAAGTGCACTGGACCGAGTCGCTGACAAGACTACTAAAAGTGCAGGATGGTGACTCTCTTCTTTTAGATATTTCCTGTAAAATTATGTGCACAAAAATACGTACAAGAACACGTGTGTGTATGATATGAGATGCGAATGCTTGCAAGAATGTATAGACCATGCCCTAGGTGGCCCGGGGTGTGCTGAGGATATAGCTAGGTTGCTCCACCATGCCCCCGGAATCAATAGGATTGTCATCTTGGCCTTAGCGATTCCGTCCCCAACAAGTTTTCTGAAAGAGACATCCAGTGCATCTTTGCCCCCCGGTCGATGATCATATGCCCAGGATTCTGACTCATGTCCTAAATTATGCCTTATCT
This sequence comes from Excoecaria cochinchinensis, assembly GCA_947683425.1. Classification (NCBI taxonomy): domain Eukaryota; kingdom Viridiplantae; phylum Streptophyta; class Magnoliopsida; order Malpighiales; family Euphorbiaceae; genus Excoecaria; species Excoecaria cochinchinensis. The sequence continues at coordinate 8,618,438 of CANTUQ010000029.1, read as the reverse complement.
AGCTAAAAAGAAGATCATCCGAAGTATGCCGCCTTATTACTCCAGGCATCAAAAGTTATTATTTTAAAGGTAGTGCATCCCTTATGGATTTTCACACTAGCTTTTCTTAGTGGGAAATGCGTCCCTTTGGGGATTTTCACATAACCCTTTGCCTAACTTTTGCCTGGGATGGACCCAACCCAAACCAGTGGCATTTTATTTTTTCCATATATATATATATTTTTTTTTGTAAGGCAGACTGCCTGTCTCCAGGTTTTCACCCTGCCCTCTAGCCTAACTTTTGCTTAGAGAGCCAGTTACGGTTTTCATCTCTAACGGCCTCTTTTTTTATTTTTTTCTCAAGATTTTTTATCTTTTTTTTTAACTGCAAGAGAAGGCTATTATTTCCTTACGGGTGATCAGCACACATCTACTTAGATATCTTCAGATAGAATGAGTAGGCAATAGTTATTAGATAAATAGATGATAAGTTTCTTTTTAAGACAGAACTAAAAGAACAATGAAAATGTAAACTGCATTCTTTTATTCATTGCAAAATTGAGTACATTTCTATATGATTTCATCATACATGATCCTTATTTAACAAGAATTCAAAAGTACAAGACTACACCTAATCTCGGAATAGATCTTGTAAGCATCAAACTCCTGTTATCAATCGGCCCTCTTGGGTTTTCTCGATTGAACATTATTTCTCAGCCCTTAATTTTTGCCCAGGATGCCTTTTTTCGGTTTTCACCCTGACAGGGCGCCCAATTTTAGCAAGGCCGCCTTTTTTCCATTTTCGACCTGCGGGGCATTTATTCTCTTGTTTTCATTTTTTTTTCTTTAGTCCTTAGCCATGGAACCTTTTTAGTCTTTCGATATTGACCGGGTCTTTAAACTCATTCCCATCGCTGTCTGCCAAGATTGCTGCTCCCTTTGTTAGCAACTTTTTCACAATGAACGGACCTTCCCAGGTTGGCCTGAATTTTCCTCGTATGTCTGGCACTCCCGGCCTCATCATCTTAAAGACCAAATCCCCTTCTTTCAACGGGTGCTTTCGTACCTTCTTGCCAAAGGACCGAGCTAGTCTCTTCTGATAAACCTGATTGTGATAATAGGCTCTCAACCTATCTTCATCCAACAGATTCAACTGCAACAATGGCTGTTGTGCCCATTCTGTCTCTGGAATTGTAGACACCGGGTCCCGAGGCGGTCCAAGATCAGGATTACCCAATGATGAAATAGAAGACCGATTTTCGGCAAGAAATGTGAGAACCGATCGTTCCTTGTCAAAAGATGTGTTTTTCGGAAAATAATTTTAAAATATATATTTTAGGGATTAAAATTTAAAATGGGAAAAAATATTAATATTGTGTCAAAATTAAAATTAAAAAAAAAAATAATAAAAAAATAAAAAAAATTTTTGGTCGCGAGTGCCGCTGCGGCAGCGCGGGGCGGGCGCCTCGCGCGACCCCCCCTGCGCGCGGGGGCGGGCGCTTCGCGCGACCCCCCTGCGCGCGGGGGCGGGCGCCTCGCGCGACCCCCCTGCGCGCGAGGCGGGGCGCTCCGCGCGACCCCCCCTGCGCGCGAGGCGGGGCGCTCCGCGCGACCCCCCTGCGCGCAGGGGCGGGCGCCGCGCGCCCCCCCCCTGCGCGCGAGGCAGCTGCCTCGCGCGCACCCCCCTGCGCGAGGCAGGCTGCGCGCAGCAGCCTGCCGCGCGCGGTGCCAGGGCACCACGCGCAGGCTGCCGCGCGCCCTTGGCTCCTCCGCGCGACCTGTTTTTTTTCCTGTCCGTTTTTTTCGCTATTTTCAGTCTGATTTTCTGATTTTTTCAGTTTTCTGTGTTTCACCATTTTATGTTATTTTAGATTAACTAAAAATAAAGGATTTTTTGTCTTTTGCCATTTTTGGCCAAAGCAACCTTAAATGAGGAATTTGCCCTCATTTTTGAGAGAAAAACGGCAAAAATTTTTAGGATTTTCTTTTTCTTTCAACTTCTTCTCTCCAGCAAAGGGTTTTCTTCAACCTTTGTTCTTCAAAAAATTCTTAACTTTTTTTCTTTCTCAAATTTTAATCTTTAATTACTCTTCAAAAATACATAATCCATTTTTCTTGGGTGATTTGGGCTTAGGAAAACTAATTTCTTTTTGCTCAAAATCATCCACCAAAAATATTTTTACCAAAATATTTTCTTGATTTCATTTCAAGACATTAAATTTTACATTTTTTTTAACATCTATCACAACGAATCCGACAAGGAAAATCGATCGGGACACCGTTTCCCCAATCTAAAAATTCTGAGGGTAAACATTTTTGGACCCGTTCTAATTCATTTTTTGTATATTATTTATTTTGTCAATATCATTTTTGCTATCATTATTCTTATTATTCGTTTCCAGCACTTTAATATGTTGGTACTACCATTAATGCATTATTTAGTTGCTTTGATTTGATTTTTATACTCATTCCCATTATTATTATTATTGGTTGGTTAATGTGAATATTGTTAGATTGTGTCGTTTCCACTGTTGTGCATATTCTTTCATCATTTCATTTTCCCTATTTTCATATATTGTTATCATCATGCTTTTATCTAACTTCCTGTTTTATTATTGTTATCATTTAGTATTTTGAATTGCTATCCTATCATCAAGCTTTGCATTATTATTATTATTATTATTATTATTATTATTATCATTATTATTATTATTATTATTATTATTACGTTGGTTGCCTTTAATATTTTATTATTATTATTATTTAATTCTCTATTTTACTATTATTACTATGTATTTATTTACTAGTATTATTCTGTTTTTTTTAGTATTATTAATACTATTATTATTAACTAATTATTTAGTTAGCATTGCTATCATTGTTGTTATTATTATATTTTGCATTTGTTTGATTAATTTATTTGGGACATTTACTAATATCGTCGATATTATTTTTGTATGAGTTTAATTTGAGTCGGGCTATGTGAGCGCCCCGCGACTCCCTGGATGGGTCGCGACGCGTGGACGGACACTCCGGTTTGGTGAGATCCCTCCAACTCCCCTTTTTTATGTGTTATGTGCTTATTTGTAAACATTTATTTTATTTGTGCACGTGTGAGATTAAAAGTCACAAAAATACTTTTACAATTAAACTGGGTTTTTTACTAATAAATTGGGACCAACGTCCCTTATTTTAGCTGAACTATAAAAATGTCACAATTAAAACGAAAAGTCAATTTTCAATGAAATGGGATCACTCATCCCGGTTTTCCAAATTCAAACAATCAAAATGACTTTTCGAACCCTCTTCAAATAAATGCGAAGGAACCAATGTTCCTAAACATTCGAATAGGCACGAAGGAACCAATGTTCCCAAAATAATGTCCCGATTTATGCATGTCTTTTATTTTGATCTTGTGTGAGTGTTTAAATTTATGTACATTATTTTCCTTTGGGCCCTTGTAATTAATTTTTTGGGCAACTTTATTTATCTTTTGGGGATTGTATTCCGTCCCACTTACATCTTTAATCTCCTTTTAATGGGGTTGTATTCTGCCCCTATTTCTATTGTAATTGCGTGCTTGCGTGTTTATCGCTTTCATTTATCGCTTTCTTTTACTGCTTTCTTTATTGCTTTCCTTTATCGCTTTTTGAGTGCTTGCAATGCGCTATTTAAATTAAATGCATTTATCGTGTGAGATGAGAGATATAATTTTAAGAAGTTAAGAACCCATTTATATTTAACCAAAGTATGAATAAGAGGGAAGTTCCGGACACCATATCTCTGGTTTAGACCGATAGAGGTGAGAAACTTTTTCCCAATTTCTTGCAAATTGGGTGGCGACTCCAAATACCTCAAAGGTGCCTTTAGGCGTCAATAGGCTAGGTTATTCTCCCCAATGTTCTATTGAGAGGAGCATACCGATGATGTCTCATGGCGCCCATGATCGAAAGACGCGAACCTTCATACCTCGAATCCTAAAGCGGATTCAAAGCGAGGGCCCTTGCTGGGTTTCCGGGTTCCGGCGCGCGTCACAGTGGCGACTCCGCTGGGGACTTTGTGTTTGAGACTTCACTCCGAAAATTCTTTGGTTAAAATTTATAATTGGGTTTTTGAAACTTAAAATTCTATCTCTTTTCGAAAATTGCATCATATCATTTTAGAGCCTTAGACTTATGCTAGTTGGTCCCTATCTTACCCCGGTGCATTCCCGAAGCACGACCCTACTTTCACTCATTGTAGGGAAGTGTTAGGGATAATCACCAGCCCAAGCCTTGTACCTTTTGGTATATAAAATGAAGACCCAATCGGTCGTTATGCTCACGACGAGCTAGACCCGTTGGCGCGGATCATGCTTGGGTAGCCCTAAAGTATTCATCACCTTGACCAAAGCTCATGTACTGGCAAGTAGAAACTTCCCCTAGGTGGTATGTTCCTTAATACAATGCTTGTGATATGGGCCATCACGTATTAAACAAAATCAAGCAAATCAAGTGGTCTTTTATCAAAGGCTTTCATGCCCTGTTGGGCCCACTTTGGTTTAATTGAATTGCCCAAATACGTAATGGCCAAAACCCATACGAATGCGCATTAAATTAAGACTGTTATGCTGCCGGTTTTTCACCGTGCACCATACGTGTCCAATGGGTTCCCTGTTAACCCTTGGATGAAGCCCACCTAGGAAAGAGACCGCACGACCTCGTGTGTGGGAGTGATAAGGTTGGAAGGATCTATCTGTTTGTATGTGGTTGCGAAATGCTGCATAACTCACGATCATGCATTATAACTGTCATCCATGCATCATGCTAACCATTTGAGTTTTTCAGCCATCATAGATTCATCTGAGTGGACTGGAGATTCTGACGATCGACTAACGACGGCAAACTCGCCCTTTGAATTGCTAGAACTAGTGCCTGTTTGGGATTCTGAGTCATTCTCAACAGGTAGCAAATTATCCTCAATGGCAGAAGAAACTGGAAACTTAACCACCCAAGACCTTGACAGGAGACTGGAGGATTTTGAACGAAGAATGCTAGAAATGATGGGAGCAATGGCCGAAAGATTTGCACAGCCTCCTGCTCCTCAAGCACCAGTTGCTCCACAGCCACCAGTAGCCCCTCCTCGGGGGCAAGCCGAACCACCTGCTGGTGGGGAGGCTCCCCTCGCTGGAGTTATTGTCCATCAACCTGTAAATGAGCCTAAAGCTACGGCTGTGCCAGTTGAACCCGGAAGAGCAAGGATCCCAAACCCTGATGAGGATTTCGCAATGGAAGAAGAGGTTGAGGAGATAGCAGCCCATCAAGCCGTAAGGGGTGGAGCACCCAGGGTAGAAGACGAGGCTATGAGGGGTATGAGACAGCAAATTGAGGCAATCACCCGCATGTTGACAGCTGGCAAGGGAGTGAGCCCTGAAGATGTGGATTTGGATGATGGAGAGCTGTTGCCCCAGAGGTTTAAGATGCCAGACCTGCCAAAATTTGATGGTACATCGGACCCTTCTGCACATGTTAAGCAATACACCCTGATCATGAAGGGTACAGGATTGACTAAGAGGCAAAAAGTGGACTATTTCTGTCTCAGCTTAGCTGGCCCAGCAGTGGATTGGTACCATGGGCTGGATCGACGAGCGAAAGAAGACTGGAATCTGTTAACAGAAGAATTCCTTGGCCAGTATGATTGCAGTACCAAGATTGAGGTCACATTAAAAGATTTAGAGGTGCTGAAGCAGAAGTCAGGGGAATCATTCCATGAGTACTTGACCCGATGGAGGAATCGAGTGATGGAGATAAAGAGAAAGCCCGATACCTCAGATCAGATCAGGTTATTTATCCGAAATGCTAGTCCATATTTGAGGGATGGGTTAAAAATGAAGGGACTCAAAGATTGGGAGTCACTTAAGGATATAGCCATTGAAGTTGAGGCTGAGCATTTAGATAAAGTGGCTAGATCTGCAGATGTGGCTTCAGGCAAAAATAAGGGAAGCAGCAGCGATAACGGGGGCAATAACAGGGCGGCAGAAGTCTCTGCCATAGGACCGGCTCCCAAACATCTCACTATCTCGGGCAGACCATTATCTTGGCACTTCACCCGTCTCATCAAGGAAGGAAAGTTGCAACCCTTGCCAGCTGGGCCCGCCCCAAGTCAAGGGAAGCCAAAGCACAGGACGGACTGGTATTGCGCATATCATCAGTACACAGGGCACAGAACAGACTACTGTCGTCCTTTAAGGGACCGAATTCAAGCCTTGATCGATGGCAAACAGGCTATTAATCCCGGGCAGAGAGAAAGTCAAGAGAAGTCAGCCCATTGTGCCATGATTGGTTCAGGCTTACCGGAATGGTATGTACTGCAAGACTTGTATGGAAATGGGCATGCCACTACTACTGGCCCTGAGGCAGATGAAGGAGAGACTTTTGTGGCAATGATAGGCTGTTGGTCCAGCAGCGGAAGCGGAGATGAAGAGGAAGGTGAGAAACAAGAGGGTTCTAACCAAGAATTGAGTATGGCCAGCCTTTCACGACAGATTGAGGAGACTCGTGCATCAATGGCCCAAGAGATGGATAGACGGCTTGAGGAGCTCGAAAGGAGGTTGACAGCTATGATTAAAGCTATGATTAAGGAGAGAATAGATGCCCTCGCGCTAGTCCTACAAGCCCGATTGATGGCGGCTACCTTTAACCGAGTTGAGTCGGCCCCTGTCGAAATTGCCCATACAGCGAGAACCACGGCATCTCATAGTGCCACTAAGCCCCGAGGCAAGGAACCGTTTGATTTACCAGTGGGACAAGGAGGTGGTAAGAGGCCTACTCTGGAACATGACAATATGCTTGAGGACGATGGAGATCTGGTGAAAGAGCATGCTCTGAAGAATGCAAACCTAAATATCCGAGATGGCTGTAAGGGCAATGTTAAAAAAGCGGGAGAGTCATCAGTGAGAAGGAATCAAAGATATTACTCTGAGTTGGGAAGGCCCTTGTCGTGGGTTTTTGAGAGGCTAGTGAAAAGGGGGTTACTGCAGCCATTACCGGCGAAGCCTGCCAGCAGTCAGGGGCACCCCCACCACAGAGCAGATCAATATTGTGCATTCCACCAGCACACTGGACATTTGACAGACTACTGCCGAACTTTGAGAGACCGGGTTCAGGACCTCATTGATTCCAAGCAAATCCCGGATCCCGAGAAAAGAGAGAAGAAGAAGGGAGTAGACTAGAATGCAATCCTTCCACCATAGATGTGATCGGGCCAATCCACTTCATCGGCATGTTCCTCCAAAGCCACAAGCAGAAGATCATGTTTTTAATGCTTACTGCTTTTCAATTCCAGAACTCTTTTAGGACAATTTGGTTGTTGTAACATGTTGAACAATTTCTGTTTTATTTATGCGATATTTCCTTGATTTCATTTCTCATGATCACGATGCATCCATTCATTTTGACATTAACCCAATTAATACGACTCCATCTAGTCTCGGAACTTTGGGGAATCCAAATAAAATCTTGGTAGCATCTGATATGACTCTTGAAGAGAGGATAATTTTGAGGGAATAAAAAAAAAAAAATAAAATAAAAAAAAGAGCCTTTGCCTGGACCTGGTATGACATGTCGAAGATTAACAAGGACGTTCAGAAGACCAGACTACCTTCCATTGCCAACATGACGACGAACCAAATTTTGAAAGGCACTTCTTCGCATCCACAACATCTAAGCTATATATGGTGTCGCCGAATAAAATTGAACTTCGAAAATTACATCAAAAGTCGGACAAATAAAACTCAAAACCACCATGAGAAATATACAACCCATCAGGACCAAGCCATATGACCTTTTTCTCTCTACCCATTCGGAATGTGTACCCCAAAACCGATTATGACTGACCCTTAACCATCCAAAACCCTCATAACCAAATTTCTTACCAAAATTTAATGCCCGACCAAATTGAACAACAATGGTCCCAGTGGTTAAGATGAAAAGTACACGTATGTATAAACTTCAGGACTTGAGCAAAGCTTGTAAAAAAAAAAAAAAAAAAAATTGGGGGTAAAAAAAAAAAAAAAAAAAAAAAAAGAGAAAAAAAATTGGGTTGAAAAAAAAAAAAATTGGGAAGTAAAAATAAATAATAAAAGAAAAAATTGGGGTGTAAAGAAAAGAGAGAATAAAAGAGAGAATTGATCAGGGGGGCAAGGGAATGCTATTTGGGGGCAAGCTTTGTTCAAATCCCGTCGATCTACACATGCCGGCACATTGCCATTTTTCTTAGCTACTGAAGAGGACCAAAAGGGGTAAAACCCCCCAAACCATCCACCCAATCCCAGCCGTCGAAAACCATTTCGAAAGCTTAAGCCACCAAAATCGATAAAAGTACCCCAGATCATTCAAGCTGAACCGCCAAAGCCAATAAAAGCCAAGCATGAAACTTCACATTCAAGCCCCAAATAAGTAACCCATCAACTCAACCAATCTGCACAAGCGATAACACCAAAATTTTGATACTAAGAGGAATCATTCTCAGAAGCAGCAGTCTCTTCGGCTAACAAAGATGAAAGCAAATTCAACCAACATTGACGAACTGAAAGAGGGTCCATGGCAAAGGCTAAAAAAAAAAAAAATAATAATAAAAAAAAATAAAAAAAAAAGAGAGAAAATATTCAATCAAGAAAACCCGCGAGGGCTGATTGATAACAGGAGTTTGATGCTCTCAAGATCTATCCCGAAATTAGATGAGGTCTCATTTTTTCGAGTTAATGCCAAATAGTGATCATGTGATGTGAAATCAGATTGAAATATATGCATTGGTATGACCAGAGCAGTTCATCTTGCACAATCGAAGTTGTCTCAGTCAGATATGAAACCAACACATTGCTACCATCTACCCCTTGCCACTCTCGCCACTCAGGCACTTCAGTCATCTCCTCCTGTCATGAACTGTGAAGCCAATTCTATAGCACCCTCATGATAGAAGCCAAGCTCAGACAACCTTGACCTAAGACGCAAACACACGCCGATTATACCTGAAAGACCTTTTACAACAACTATCTACCCTCTACCATTCTCACCACTCAGGCACTTCAGTCATCTCATCTTGCTACCCACTGCGAAGCCAACCCTACAACACCTTCCCAGTAAAGAACCAAGCTCACACAACCAAAATCTGGGACATAAGCGCATGCCAATCATACCCAAAAGACCTTTCGAAACAACTCCAACTTTTCTCTCAAAAAAAAAAAAAAAAAAAAAAAAAAAAAAAAAAAAAAGGCCGTTAGAGATGAAAACCGTGATTGGCGCTCTAAGCAAAAGTTAGGCCAAAGGGCAGGGTGAAAACCTGGCGACAGGCAGTCTGCCCTACAAAAAATAAAATAAAATAAATAAAAGCCGCTGGATTGGGTTGGGTCCATTCCAGGCAAAAAATAAGGCACAGGGTTATGTGAAAATCCGACAAGGACGCATCTCCCGCTAAGAAAAGCTAGTGCGAAAATCCACGAGGGACGCACTACCTTCAAAAAAATGACTACAGGTACCAGAGGAGAACCTCATAATCCCTTAAAGGCATGAAATTCAAAGGCAATCCAAGAGGGCATCAAGTCAATTGCAACGGATAACCAAACCAGCTGATGCCTCCGATTCCACTCGGATGAACTCTTATCCTGCGTTATTGCATACATATGCATCTCACGGGTATGGTAATTGATGGTGCCTCAACATGCGTTCACGCATGCATGAACTTTATATATATCTTGCACAATAAATTCTTCGCACACATTTCGTGCCCATGATCTTTGCGTACTTGCAACGCGTAATCCTTTGCACATGCTTAGCACAAGCACTTATCACGTGCATCTAATCTCCCCATTATCCTTAAGTCCTTATCTAACAGGCATCCTCAATCTCTTTAAAACACTATATTTAAGTCCTTCTTCAAAAGGCATCTTCAAAACTTTACCTTTAAGTCCTCCTTCACGGGGCATTCTCAGTCTCTTCGGAGCATTATCCTTAAGTCCTTATCTAACGGGCATCCTCAATCTCTTTAAAACACTATATTTAAGTCCTTCTTCAAAAGGCATCTTCAAAACTTTACCTTTAAGTCCTCCTTCACGGGGCATTCTCAGTCTCTTCGGAGCATTATCTCTAAGTCCTTATCCAACAGGCATCCTCAATATCTTCGAAATTTATCTTTAAGTCCTCCTTCACGGGGCATTCTCAGTCTCTTCGGAGCATTATCTCTAAGTCCTTATCCAACAGGCGTCCTCAATATTCTTCAAAATCTATCTTTAAGTCCTCCTTCACGGGGCATTCTCAGTCTCTTCGGAGCATTATCTCTAAGTCCTTATCCAGCAGGCGTCCTCAATATCTTCAAAATTTATCTTTGAGTCCTCCCTCACGGGGCATTCTCAGTCTCTTCGGAGCATTATCTCTAAGTCCTTATCCAACAGGCATCCTCAATATCTTCGAAATTTATCTTTAAGTCCTCCTTCACGGGGCATTCTCAGTCTCTTCGGAGCATTATCTCTAAGTCCTTATCCAACAGGCGTCCTCAATATTCTTCAAAATCTATCTTTAAGTCCTCCTTCACGGGGCATTCTCAGTCTCTTCGGAGCATTATCTCTAAGTCCTTATCCAGCAGGCGTCCTCAATATCTTCAAAATTTATCTTTGAGTCCTCCCTCACGGGGCATTCTCAGTCTCTTCGGAGCATTATCTTTAAGTCCTCCTTCACGGGGCATTCTCAGTCTCTTCGGAGCATTATCTTTAAGTCCTCTTTCACGAGGCATTCTCAGTCTCTTCGGAGCATTATCCTTGAGTCCTCCTTCACGGGGCATTCTCAGTCTCTTTGGAGCTTTATCCGTAAGTCCTTCTTCACAAGGCACTCTCAGTCTCTTCGGAGCATTATCTTTAAGTCCTTTTTCAAGGCATTCTCAGTCTTTTCGGAGCATTATCTTCAAGTCCTTTTTCAAGGCATTCTCAGTCTCTTCGGAGCATTATCTTTAAGTCCTTTCTCAAAGCATTCTCAGTCTCTTCGGAGCTTTGTCTTTAAGTCCTTTTTTCAAGGCATCCTCGGTCTTTGCGAAGCGTTATCCTTCGTGGCATTGAGCTCTTCCCAAAATATTCTAAATCCTTTCAATCCATGAGTATATCCGCATCAACAGGTTAGATGTCAAGGCAACGGGGGTTAACACGTCGACAAGCAGATGGTAACTACCCACAGCAACTCCAGCCAGTTCGGGAAGACAACCGCCTCAGGTACGCGCCTCTTTCCTTTCTTTTCTGAATTTTGGTTCACTTAGGCACCTAGGTTCTAAGTTTCCCCAAAATTGGGGGCAACTGTAGACACCGGGTCCCGAGGCGGTCCAAGATCAGGATTACCCAATGATGAAATAGAAGACCGATTTTCGGCAAGAAATGTGAGAACCGATCGTTCCTTGTCAAAAGATGTGTTTTTCGGAAAATAATTTTAAAATATATATTTTAGGGATTAAAATTTAAAATGGGAAAAAATATTAATATTGTGTCAAAATTAAAATTAAAAAAAAAATAATAAAAAAATAAAAAAAATTTTTGGTCGCGAGTGCCGCTGCGGCAGCGCGGGGCCGCCTGCGCGGCAGGCTGCCCCAGCGCGCAGGGGCGCCTGCGAGGCAGGCCGCCCCAGCGCGCAGGGGCGCCTGCGAGGCAGGCCGCCCGCCTCGCGCAGGGGCACCTGCGCGCGAGGCAGGCGCCTCGCGCGATGCCCCTGCGCGCGGGGCGGGCGCCTCGCGCGACCCCCCCTGCGCGCGGGGGCGGGCGCTTCGCGCGACCCCCCTGCGCGCGGGGGCGGGCGCCTCGCGCGACCCCCCTGCGCGCGAGGCGGGGCGCTCCGCGCGACCCCCCCTGCGCGCGAGGCGGGGCGCTCCGCGCGACCCCCCTGCGCGCAGGGGCGGGCGCCGCGCGCCCCCCCCTGCGCGCGAGGCAGCTGCCTCGCGCGCACCCCCCTGCGCGAGGCAGGCTGCGCGCAGCAGCCTGCCGCGCGCGGTGCCAGGGCACCACGCGCAGGCTGCCGCGCGCCCTTGGCTCCTCCGCGCGACCTGTTTTTTTTCCTGTCCGTTTTTTTCGCTATTTTCAGTCTGATTTTCTGATTTTTTCAGTTTTCTGTGTTTCACCATTTTATGTTATTTTAGATTAACTAAAAATAAAGGATTTTTTGTCTTTTGCCATTTTTGGCCAAAGCAACCTTAAATGAGGAATTTGCCCTCATTTTTGAGAGAAAAACGGCAAAAATTTTTAGGATTTTCTTTTTCTTTCAACTTCTTCTCTCCAGCAAAGGGTTTTCTTCAACCTTTGTTCTTCAAAAAATTCTTAACTTTTTTTCTTTCTCAAATTTTAATCTTTAATTACTCTTCAAAAATACATAATCCATTTTTCTTGGGTGATTTGGGCTTAGGAAAACTAATTTCTTTTTGCTCAAAATCATCCACCAAAAATATTTTTACCAAAATATTTTCTTGATTTCATTTCAAGACATTAAATTTTACATTTTTTTTAACATCTATCACAACGAATCCGACAAGGAAAATCGATCGGGACACCGTTTCCCCAATCTAAAAATTCTGAGGGTAAACATTTTTGGACCCGTTCTAATTCATTTTTTGTATATTATTTATTTTGTCAATATCATTTTTGCTATCATTATTCTTATTATTCGTTTCCAGCACTTTAATATGTTGGTACTACCATTAATGCATTATTTAGTTGCTTTGATTTGATTTTTATACTCATTCCCATTATTATTATTATTGGTTGGTTAATGTGAATATTGTTAGATTGTGTCGTTTCCACTGTTGTGCATATTCTTTCATCATTTCATTTTCCCTATTTTCATATATTGTTATCATCATGCTTTTATCTAACTTCCTGTTTTATTATTGTTATCATTTAGTATTTTGAATTGCTATCCTATCATCAAGCTTTGCATTATTATTATTATTATTATTATTATTATTATTATCATTATTATTATTATTATTATTATTATTATTACGTTGGTTGCCTTTAATATTTTATTATTATTATTATTTAATTCTCTATTTTACTATTATTACTATGTATTTATTTACTAGTATTATTCTGTTTTTTTTAGTATTATTAATACTATTATTATTAACTAATTATTTAGTTAGCATTGCTATCATTGTTGTTATTATTATATTTTGCATTTGTTTGATTAATTTATTTGGGACATTTACTAATATCGTCGATATTATTTTTGTATGAGTTTAATTTGAGTCGGGCTATGTGAGCGCCCCGCGACTCCCTGGATGGGTCGCGACGCGTGGACGGACACTCCGGTTTGGTGAGATCCCTCCAACTCCCCTTTTTTATGTGTTATGTGCTTATTTGTAAACATTTATTTTATTTGTGCACGTGTGAGATTAAAAGTCACAAAAATACTTTTACAATTAAACTGGGTTTTTTACTAATAAATTGGGACCAACGTCCCTTATTTTAGCTGAACTATAAAAATGTCACAATTAAAACGAAAAGTCAATTTTCAATGAAATGGGATCACTCATCCCGGTTTTCCAAATTCAAACAATCAAAATGACTTTTCGAACCCTCTTCAAATAAATGCGAAGGAACCAATGTTCCTAAACATTCGAATAGGCACGAAGGAACCAATGTTCCCAAAATAATGTCCCGATTTATGCATGTCTTTTATTTTGATCTTGTGTGAGTGTTTAAATTTATGTACATTATTTTCCTTTGGGCCCTTGTAATTAATTTTTTGGGCAACTTTATTTATCTTTTGGGGATTGTATTCCGTCCCACTTACATCTTTAATCTCCTTTTAATGGGGTTGTATTCTGCCCCTATTTCTATTGTAATTGCGTGCTTGCGTGTTTATCGCTTTCATTTATCGCTTTCTTTTACTGCTTTCTTTATTGCTTTCCTTTATCGCTTTTTGAGTGCTTGCAATGCGCTATTTAAATTAAATGCATTTATCGTGTGAGATGAGAGATATAATTTTAAGAAGTTAAGAACCCATTTATATTTAACCAAAGTATGAATAAGAGGGAAGTTCCGGACACCATATCTCTGGTTTAGACCGATAGAGGTGAGAAACTTTTTCCCAATTTCTTGCAAATTGGGTGGCGACTCCAAATACCTCAAAGGTGCCTTTAGGCGTCAATAGGCTAGGTTATTCTCCCCAATGTTCTATTGAGAGGAGCATACCGATGATGTCTCATGGCGCCCATGATCGAAAGACGCGAACCTTCATACCTCGAATCCTAAAGCGGATTCAAAGCGAGGGCCCTTGCTGGGTTTCCGGGTTCCGGCGCGCGTCACAGGAATCTCGGCTTCTATGACTACCCTTAAGGATTTCAGCTCAATTTCAACCAGCAGAACTGCTTCGGTTCCGTATACCAGGGAGAACGGTGTTGCCCCCGTAGAGGTTCTGACTGTGGTTCTATAACCCCAGAGTGTAAAAGGCAGCTTTTCCGCCCAATCTTTATAGCTCTGAACCATCTTGGCCAATATTCTTTTCACATTATTGTTCGCCGCTTCAACCGCACCGTTAGCTTGAGGACGGTAAGGAGAAGACTTATGATGCTGGATTCCATACTTCTGAAGCATCTGTTTAGTTTCTGCTAAGAATTGCACCCCATTATCAGATACAATATGGTGGGGGAGGCCATATCTGCATATCAAAATTCGCTCGATGAACTTAGCCATATCCCTAGCATCAATCTTCTTGAAAGATTCAGTTTCGACCCACTTAGTGAAATAATCAATGGCGACTACGATGAACCTGTGCCCATTAGACGCTGTAGGACGTATCTCGCCTATGATATCTATCCCCCAAGCTGCAAATGGCCATGGAGATGTCAAATTATGCAGCTCTGAAACTGGGACATGCCTTAAATTTGCGTATTGCTGGCATGACTGGCATTGCTTCACATATTTTGAACAATCCATATCCATTGTGAGCCAATAGAATCCTTGGTGCATGATCTTCTTCGCTAAGGCTAAGCCATTCATGTGAGCTCCACAAACTCCGGCATGAACCTCTTCCATAACCTTTTTAGCTTCTTCCTCCGCCAAACATCTTAACTGGATGCCATCGACTTGTCTCTTATACAAAGTGCCATTTATACTGATGAACTGAGTGGACAACTTTCGAATCATCCTTTGGTCTTTCTCGATGGCTTCCTCTGGAAAAACTGACCGTTCCAAATAATTCTGAATGTCGTAGTACTAAGGGTTTCCATCAGTGGCCCCAACATCCATCACCCGCTCAGCTTCAAAGCAAGGCTTTTTCGAGCTAGAGATTAGCACGGATTTCATAGTAACCCCTGTTGGATTATCCCACATGGACACTATTGTCGCTAGAGCATCAGCCAATTGATTTTCGTCCCCGGGGGTGAAGTGAAAAGTGCAAGTCTCGAACTGGCTGCTCAACATTCTCAAGTGCTTCACGTCAGGTAACAACCTCTCTTCCTTAACTGACCATTCCCCTCTTATCTGATGAATTACTAATGAAGAATCTCCGAAGACTTCTGCGGTCTTTGCCCCTAGAGCCAGCAATGCTTCCAATCCGAAGATGCAAGCTTCATATTCTGCTTCATTATTGGTCGCCTTGTACCTTAACTTTTTGGCTAATGGCAGCTTTTCACCATCCGGGGTCATAAGAATGATCCCTGCTCCTACCCCTTTACTGTTAACTGCCCCATCAAAGAACAATTGCCACCCTTGTACTGCTATGGCCATGACATCTTCATCTGGGAAATTGTATTTGAATTGGTCTCCCTCAATAGGATGCTCAGCCAAGAACTCAGCTACAGCTCTTCCATTAATGGTTTCCTGGTGATGTATTCGATATCAAACTCCTGCAATAGTAGTAACCACCTTCCCATCTTTCCCAGCAGAGAGGGCACTTCCTGAAGGTACCTAAACGGGTTATGCTTAGAAACCGCTTGTACACTGAAGGAATGAAAGTAGTGCCGCAACTTCTTAGAAGCCCAAATAACTGCTAAGCAAATCTTTTCCACTTCCACATATTTGGCTTCATATGTTAAGAATTTCTTGCTAAGATAGTAGGCAGCAAACTCTACCCCAAAATCATCCTCCTGGGCCAACATGGCAGCCACTGAATTGTCTTCTATAGCGAGATACAAGATTAGTGGCTTGGCATGCCGTGGTGGTCTTCAAACTGGAGGATTCAGGAGATAATCCTTAATAGTATCAAAAGCCAATTGACAATCATTATTCCACACCACCGGCTGATTCTTCCTAAGAAGTTTGAAGATGGGCTCACATACAGAAGCCAGCTTGACAATAAACCGGCTGATGTACTGAAGCTTTCCCAGGAAACTTCTAACCTCTTTCTCTTTTTGAGGCACTGGCATCTCTCTGATGGCCCTGACCTTGTCGGGATCTACTTCAATTCCCCTCTGGCTTACCACATGGCCTAACAGCTTACCCGAGGTAACTCCAAAAATGCACTTCTTGGGATTGAGGCATAGATCATACTTATTAATCCTTTGAAAGAACTTTTCTAGAGCCTCGAAGTGACCTGCACTGGTAGCTGACTTGATCATCATGTCGTCAACATACACCTCCACTTCCTTGTGGATCAAATCATTGAGAACTCTGGTGGCCATCCTCTGATAGGTCACTCCTGCGTTCTTTAGTCCGAAAGGCATAACCCGGTAAGCAAAAGTACCCCATTCGGTGATGAAGGCTGTCTTAATCCGATCCACTATCTTGTTAAGGATTTGATTGTACCCTGCATACCCATCTACGAAACTGTACATCATGCAAGCAGCGGCACTATCTACCAGCACATCAATATGAGGCAGAGGAAAATCATCTTCCGGGCAGGCTTTGTTCAGGTCCCGATAGTCCACACATACTCGAACTTTTCCATCCTTTTTAGCCACAGGAACCACATTAGCCAGCCACGTCGGGTATTTAACCTCTAATAGAAACTTAGCCTCAATCTGCTTATGGATCTCCTCTTTCACCTTCTGAGCCCATTCTAGCCTAAGTCTTCTGAGCTTTTGCTTGACCGGTTTACTTTTCGGGTAAGTTGGAATGGTATGTTCGGCCACATCTCGATCAATCCCCGGCATATCCTCGTAGGTCCAGGCAAAGACTTTTTCATATTTTTTTAATATTCTCTCAAATTTTAGCCTCTCCTCAGGAGTTATGTCTGATGCTATCAAAATTTCCTTTGGATTCTCCAAAGTTCCGAGATTAAATGCAGTCATGCTAGTTGAGTTAATGTCAAAAATGAATGCATCATGTTCATGATCATGAGAAATGAAATCATCAGAAACATCACACAAGTAAGCAAAGTTATTCATCTCATTAATGTAATCAGAAATATTAACATTGTCGTTAAAAAGTTCTGGCATAAAAAGACTATCTAAATAACTACTGCCTTCATGTTCTGTCGATGACGATGTTGCAGCTGACTGGGCTTTAACTTCTTGGCTTGGTGGAGGCTTCTCAACTACCTCCAATGAGATCTCCAAATCTTCAATCTCTAGCTCTGGCTCTACCATCTTTTCCTTCCCCTTCAACCTGGTAGCTAACAGCTTATTAGTGACAATCTCCTCAGGCTCATCCCTGTCCCAGACACTACACTGAGTCATGATCTCCTCATCCCAGAAGTTCTCTATGGACTTGATAACTCCAACATCCCAGTCGAAGACATCATTAAAAATTTCAAACCCCGGAATGATCTTTCCATCCACCCACTGAGGCTCTTCTTCTCCAGTATAAGCACAGACCGAAGATAAGGGAACAAAATTCTCTGAAATATGGGGAATCTTCTCTAACACTTTTTTCCTGCCATGTCCTCCTTTGTAACCCAGACCCTTTCGATCTTTCTGGCCTTGCGTTGTGATGGCATATTGCAACCCCTGTGAAGTTTTACCCAATCCGGCCCCTGGGAGGAAGTGCATCTTCTTCATCATACTCATCACCTGAGGGCTACCTGCCAAGCCCTGCTCCTCACTAATCACTAATACGTGAAAGCCACTAAATGGCTGATTAGAGATCCCTAAGGCAGACACTTGGTTCTCTCTTGCTGCTTTAATAGTCACCACCTCCCCTTCATGAGGTATCTTTACCATTTGATGTAGGGTGGACGGCACCCCTCACAATTTATGGAACCACGGCCTTCCAAGCAGAGCTGAGAAATTTGCTGGGATAGGCAAGACCACAAACTCTGCCTCCGTCTCAATAGGCCAAATCCTAACTAGAGCTTTGAACGTTCCCGATACATGTCTTCGAGAATTATCGTAGGCTGTGATGGTCAGATCAGACTTACTCAACATACTCTCGTCCAGCCCAAAAGCATAAAGTGCCACTAGGGGGCAAACATTTATGGATGACCCATCATCAACCATAAAACAAGCGGTGTGTTTGCCGTTAATTTGAGCCTTAATGTATAGTGGTCGATTGTGATTGCGGCCTTCAGCTGGCAGATCTACGTTAGAAAACACCAGTCTTTCCCCTGATCCCCCCTTGACGAGATCTAGCAGCTTTGATGGAGAAATTGTAGTGGCTACGGTGGACTCACTCAATGCCTCGACTAACTTCTGTCTATGAGAAGGGGACTGCCTTAGAAGGTCCCAAATAGATATCTGAGCCGTGGTCTTTTTCAGCTGCTTTATTATGGAATTTTCTTCCGGCTCCTCCACAGGTGCTTGCACTGTGTCCTGCTGCTTCTCAACTTCGGGGACCACTCTCCCACTTCTTGTTACAGCTCCAACTCTCTCATCCTCCTCCGAATCTCACGGATCCGTGAACTCTCCATCTTTCTCATCTTCGTCTTCGTCTCCACTCTCACTAGTGGACCAACAGTCTATCGCCGCCACGGGAATCCCTTCTTCACTTGCCTCAGGGCGAGTGATAGCGACGTATTCATTGCCATATAAATCCTGTAATACATACCATTCAGGTAGGCTCGACCCAATCATGAAGACAGGCGGTGGCACAGCATTGAAATTAGACTTCTTCTTGCTCTCCCTCTTTTCAGGATCAGTGATCTGCTTACTATTGATCAGATCCTGAATCTGGTGCCTTAGCCTGAAGCAATTGTCTGTCAGATGACCCGTATGTTGGTGAAAGGCACAGTACTCGTTCTCTTTATGCCCTGGTTCCCCTTGGGTCCTAACTGGCCTAGGTGGCCGGGGTTGTAGCTTCCCCTCCTTCATTAACCTCTTCAGTACCCATGACAAAGGCCTACCTAAATTCGAGAAGTACCTCTGATTCATTCCTATTGCCGACACCTCAGCTGTCTTCCCACTTCTATTACCACCGCTGGAACTAGCTGACTTGGTTGCACCTTGACTATTATAGCCCTTCTTGGCATAAGCCTCACTGCTTGCCCTTCTGGCCATATATTCTCCTTCTACCTCTATAGCAATGTCCTTTAAGGACTCCCAATCTTTTAGCCCCTTCATTTTCAGTCCATCTCTCAGATATGGGCTGGAATTCCGAATGAATAACCAGATCTGATCGGGTGTATCTGGTTTGTGCTTCATCTCCATAACCCAGTTCCTCCACTGAGTGAGGTATTCATGGAAAGACTCCCCAGCCTTCTGCTGTAACAACTCTAGATCCTTCATTGTGACCTCCATACGGGTACCGCAATCGTATTGCTTTAGGAACTCTTCAGTCAATAAGTCCCAGTCTTCTTTGGACCTCCTATCCAGCCCATGGTACCAGTCAATGGCAGCCCCTATAAGACTCAAGCAAAAGTACTATATCTTCTGCTTCCTTGTTAAAGTTGTCCCCTTCATGACCAATGAATACTGCTTGATATGTGCAGCAGGATCAGAGGTGCCGTCAAATTTTGGGATATCAGGCATCTTGAAGTTCTGGGGGACCAGATCATCCCCATCCAATTCACGATCCTCCGGGTTCATTCCCCTTCCTACCGTCATCATCCTTGTCATAGCCTCAAACTTCTCCTCCATCTTTCTCCACATTGCTTCCTCCAGCTTGGGTGACTTTCCCTTTGCTACCATCTGTTCCTCTTGCTCATCTTCCTAGAGGTCAACCTTAGATCTCGGGCCTTCTCTACGCTCAACAGGTGCTGGTGCTCTTTGCTCAACTGTAGGTGGGTCAACTATAGCAGGGGGATCTTCTCTAACAGGCCCTTGTTCATCTGGCCCCCTAATAGGAATAGTAGCAACTTGTTGCCCAGCTATGGTAGTGGCAAGATTGCCCATCATGGCCATCATTCTAGCCTCAAACTCTTCCATTTTTCTCCCCACTTCCTCGGCAATCATAGCCCTGGTTGTATCAGACCCACTGGCTGGATTAGACATACTTAATGATTCTTAAGAGAAAGTCTCACTACTATCTGAAAGAGAATCTATGCTCTAATACGGCACTAGCTCTGGTAACCCCAAGAGTGGAATCCTTCTCAACCGACTGTCGGGACCCCTAAACCACCCGAGTGAATCTATGATGGCTGAAACAAATACATCTCGTTAGGATGATGCATGATTGAAATGCGATGCATGGTCATGCTGATGCAACATAGACAAACACATGCAAGCAGACAGATCCTTCCAACCTTATCTCTCCCACACACGAGGTAGCGTAGTCTCTTTCCTAGGTGGGCTTTATCTAAGGGTTACAGGGAACCCATCGGACGCGTATTGTGCACGGTGGAAAATCGACAGCATAACAGCTCTTCTTTAATGTACAAACGTATGAGTGTTTGGCCATTATGTATTTAAACACCTCAATTAAACTAAGATGGGCCCATCGGGGCATGAAAGCCTTTGATGAAGACCATTTAATTTAACTGATTTTGTTCAATATATGATGGCCCAGGTAGCAAGCACGGTATTACAGTACATTTCACCTAGTGGAAGTATCTATTGCCAATACATGAGCTTTGGTCAAAGGTAGTGATACTTTAGGGCTACCCAAGCATGGTCCCTGCCAACGGGTCTAGCTCATCACGAGCATAACGACCGATCGGGTCACCATTTGATATACCTTGATGGTACGAGGCTTGGGCTGGTGATTATCCTTAACACTTCTCTAAATTGAGTGAAAATAGGGTCGTGCTTCAGGAACGCACCGGGGTTTAAAATAGGGACCAAACTAGCATAATATAAGGCTCTAGCATGGATGCAATGCAATTTCGAAAAGAGATGAAATTTCCAAATTAAAACTCAATTGTAAATTTTAGCCAAGGTACTTTCGAAGGGAAATCTCATACCTCTCCGGTGGAGTCACCACTGTGACGCGTGCCGAACCCCATGGGCCCCCGAAAGCTCGCTTTAGGGCGATCAGGAGAGGTTCATAAAACTTGTAAGGTATTTATAAGTGCATCTATTTTGGGCAAACAAGGAGATTTCATGGAGTCGCCACCCAATAAAACATTGGGAAAGTTTCTCTCGCCTCATAGAGCCTAAGACTGCTCTCAGTATCCATTTTGGGCCAACCAAAGGGGTCTTGGAGGGTGAACCTCTCGCCCTAATGAGCCTAGGATTAACGCCAAGTCTTGTGACACAAGAGGTGTCTTGGAGGGTAAACCTCTCGCCTATTTGAGCCTAAAGACCAGAAAAAGTTTGGGACTTCCTATTTATTCATACCTTGATTAAATTTATAATTGAGCTTTGAATTTAGCGTTTCATCCCTTTTCTCATTCAATTTTAATGCAATTTAATTAAACGCATATCAATCATATAATAAAAGCGATAAATAAAGTAAATGAAAGCAAAATAAATTACAATAAAACTAGGGGTGGAATACTACCCCCATTTGTAAATAAAATGCAAATCATACATAAATCGGGCTATTTATTAAGAATGAGAACGTTGGTCCTCTCATGCATAATTTCAGAAAACAATTTTAAGGTGATAATTTATTTTGAATGATAAATCTAAGACATTGGTCCCATTTTTATTAAATAAAACCCAATTTAGTTTAATAGAAATATTTTTGTGATTTTCTTATTAACGTGCATGAAAATAAATTTATTATTACAAATTACATAATAATAAATTAATCCAAAATAATAAAAAGCAACAAAAATAATAAACAACTCCCAAGTGGATTTTCAAATCTCCATGGCCTCCCACTTGGTAAAAACTCACATAAGAAAAAATAAGTATTGAAAAATAAAAGAAAAACAAATAAAATGATGTTAGTATAAAAATAATTAAACATATAACTTGAAAATAATTAAATTAAGGCAAACGAAATTGCATCATATATGACAAGCCAATTAAAATGACATAATAAAAATATGCAATTTAACAAATTAACAAAATCAACATGCATAAAAAAAACATAAAATAGTGTTAATAAAATTTAACATGCGTAAAAAACATAGAATAATGATAATAGATTTTAACATGTATAAAAACACAAAATAACATCGATAACATCCAATCATGCATAAAAAGCAAAAGAAATAATAAAAATCAGCATGCATAAAACATATTAATAATAGTAATAATAAAATTAAACAAGAATAAGGATAATAATAATAATACTAAAGATGATAATAACAACAATAATAATAATAACACAATAATAACAAAGAATATGAACAATCAAACATAATAATAATAATAATAATAATAATAATAATAATAATAATAATAATAATAATAATAATAATAATAATAATAATAAAAGAAGATGAACAACATGAACAACATGAACACATGAACGATTAAATAAAAATTATATGAACAATTGAATAAAAATAATAAAAATAATAAAATAGTTCTAAGAGAATTTACATGTTAACTAATCAAATAAAAACTAAAAAAAACAAGAAATAAGAAGAAAATAATAAGACTAAAATAATTTACATGTTAACTAGTTAATTAGAAATAAAAAAATCAAATTAAAAATTAAACTAACAAATTGAGCCAAGAATGTTTACCCTCAAAATTTATCTTATTGAAAAGAAGGTAAGATCCAATTCCTTGTCTTGTATTGTTGGAATAAAATTAGAAAATAAAATATTGAAAGTGAATTTTACTCAAGAACAAATAATTTATTTATTTGTCTCAAAGCAAAAATTATCAATTGAAAATAAGAAAATTCTCAAGAACAAAAATGGTTATTTTTTGCCTTAAGAATTGCTGGAAATTTTCTTAGAAATTGAGAGAATTTGTGCTTGAAAGAAGAAAGAAGAAGAAAAATATTTTCCAAAGAAAATCCCCCTCAATTCTTCCCAAAAAACTCTTTTTATTCCCCTTAAAATTCAGATTTTCTAATTAAGAAATTAAATTAATTTAATTCAATTCCTATAACTAAAAAAAACCACTGAATTTATTGGGTTGGAAGATAGAAGGCTTTTTGAATTAAATTTTGCAAAAAAAATGAGTTAAAAAGCATTTAAAATGAAGAATTTATGGCCAAAAAGGCCAAAATAGGCAAAACGGACGAACAGGGGCGCGGGGCGCCCCGTCGGTACGCCCGACGGCCTGCCCGCGCGCAGGTGCGCATGACGGGCAGCCCGTGAGCGCGCGCCCAGCGCTACCGCAACCCGACACTCGCGGAAATTTTTTGTTTTAAATTTTCTATAAAATATAATAATTTAAAAACTCACTTTTTTCATCACAAAATAATTTTTAAAATACTTTAAAATATTTTTGAAATACATTTTTATTTAATTTTAGAACAACAAATCGACTAGGAAATCGTCACTTCCAACTTCATTTTTTTTGCCTATAGATCGGCACACTTAATTTCATCATTGGGTAATCCTGAGCTTGGCTACTCGGGACCCAGTGTCTACAAATAGCCGGTCAAATGAATTACCAACTCCCATTTCTGCCTCTTAATTCCACTTTACATTTGCATGTAGAGAGTTGGCTGGCAAGGGGTGAGATCCACACGTGGATTCCACTCCTCAGCCTCACAAAAATCCAGCAAATGATCTTTGGCAAATAACCATTCAGTCCCTCTCATATATTCTGTAACACCCCTTACCCGTACTTAGGCGATCCCATCCGATAAGGAGTGAGATGCCGTATGAGTAAAGGTGCCACCACACAGATACAAAATATACATACATTCATACATAAACATACATACCGAAATAAAGGGTAATTTAAAACTTTACAACACCATTCATGAAAAGCTGATCATGCATTAATATAACAGAAGCATTACATTACTGTTCTGATCAACTACGAGATATACAACAGATAATTACAAATCCCAAAATACGTATACAAAAGCGGAAGCTATTACATAACCAATAAGAGAGTTCTATACAAAAAGAATCCGCAAAACACCAAAAAATAAAGCCCTACACTAAGACCCTGTTGTGTTGGCTTCGATGGCGGCGACTCTCCCAAGCACACTCCTTCCGCACCTGCACGGGTAAACACACCGTGCTACGCGATAAATGCTTAGTGGGGAAATACACATATAGCATAAGGACAACCACTCACAACGATCGTCAAGGCAATACACATGCGTACCTCAAGTACATAAATATAATAATCATGGCATAGCAATAACATATACTCATGCTCACATACATAAAGCCATCCATCCGAAAGTTCATAACAATAATCATATCCTCATAATAGGTTATACTTTTCATCATTGAATCCATACATATATCACATACATTTTCTCATATTACAATCCATACAAGGCACCTGCTGACTCGAGGGAGTGGATAACGAGTATACGGACAGTACTTTACGGCTACGAGCCGATACGGACAATACTTTATGGGTACGAGCCGAGAAAACCAATTTTACTTTTTCCTTTTAACTTTCACAAAACATTTTCAAAGGGGATCTTAAACAAGATCCTATCACATAAGGGTTCACGAGGAACCAAACGGGGACCTGATCGGGGTCCAAACATTCAAAGGGCGCTGCAGCTAAAAGACTCTATTAGGCATGCCTAACTATCAACTTACTAGACTCTAGCAGGTCATGCATAAACCATTCAATCCATTTCATAATTTCCAAAACCATTATCGTACATGTTCATAATCGTATCATGTATCCGCATTCATATAATTCATAAAATGTAAAGCATAAATCTCATAAGAACTAAAGGAAACTGGAATTCAAAAACCACACGCAATGAAGGAAAAACTCGTTCAACATGCAGGGATTGTCGCGCTCGCGACAGAGACCGAAGTCTCTTCGCTATGCACGCGCGATGGATTTCGTGACCGTGAGGAGGATGGAAGGGCAAGGCTCTGTCGCGCTCGCGACGGATGTTGCGATCGTGACAGAGAACTATTGGTGCTGTCGCGGGCTCGCGACGAATCGCATGCTCGCGATAGCACTCAGCCAGCATCGCGCTCTGTCGCGCTCGCGACAAAGGATGCTCAACACCTCGGCTGTCGCGGGCTCGCAACGGGATCGCGTGCTTGCGACAGCGAAGCTCCAATCACCGCTCTCTCTGTCATGCTCGCGACAGGGTCGGGATTTCAAAAATCTGCAGAATTTTGCAGAAATTCCTCCTTCCAAAATCATCCATCAACACACAAAGTTCAACCATGAACCTCTTACCTCAAACCCAGCCATCCAATTGCATCAACAACCATAATATAACAATTATTAACAAGATATTTCATACAATACATAAATTTAAACTTCCAATTTCAAGAATCAACCAAAAACCCAATTTATGCCCAAAATCACATCAATTCCCAAATTACCAAAATCAACTCATGTTCTTGCATGATCCACACTCCAAATCAACAACCCATAGCATATACATCATAATAAAGAGCATATAACAACCTAATTCTAAGAAATCATCAAAACTCATACATGAACATATTTACATGCAAAAGCAAGAAATTCCCAAACCTTCAAATCCTTAGCTTCTATTGCTTAGTTCCACTAGATCCAGCCTTCTCCTTGGCCTTTGTCTCACAAGGAGGCTCAACTAAGCACAAACAAGCACCCAAACACCAAGAACACAAACCCTAGCTTAGATCAAACCTAAGAGGAAGAAGAAGAAAATGCATGAATAACCAAAAGGAAAAAGCATAAACTTACCAAGGAAGATGAAAGGGAGTAATTAATTCCACCACTTGAGCTTGAATCTAAGTAGAACACTTTGGAGAGTGCAAAGGAGGAAGAAGAAGAAGAAGAGAAAACGGGAATGGGTTTCAAAAAATCAGATTTCCCTTTTTCATTTCCTCTTTCCCCATCTTTCTTTCCCCTTTACACATGTCAACCATCTAGTGGAGGAGATCATTTACTTACACCCTAACTAAATGTATCACATGCACACAATGAACACCCTAATAATGTACCCTACACATGTATGAGCAACACATACCACAATAATCCACTAGTGCACATCCTACTATGGTGCATTCAACCACACACAATGCAACTCCAATGCATACACTACAATGGTGCACACAAAAATCTGACCCAACTAATTTGCACCATAGTGCAACACATGCGCACACACGCACCAGAAAAACCCAAATTCATACAATATTCCCACAATACCCTTATGATCATGCCAAAACACATACAAATACATACATACATACATGGCTCATTCTACTAGGGGGCAAACGGGGTGTGACAACTCTCCCCTAGTAACAAGAATTTCGTCCTCAAAATTCTCGCCTGATTTGAACAACTGCGGGTACTGAATTCTCATCGACTCCTCTGGTTCGCATGTTACTTCCTCGACCCCATGGTGATTCCACAAAACCTTGACCAAAGGAATCTGCTTATTCCTCAACTGTCTTACTTCTCGAGCAAGGATAGCTCTAGGCTCTTCATCATAGGAAAAATCGGACTGCACTTGAACCTCTTGAACTAACAAAACATGAGAAGGATCTGATCTATACCGACGGAGCATCGAAATGTGAAACACATCATGAAGCTTCAATAGTTCCATCGGCAAAGCCAATCTGTAAGCCACTGGACCAACTCTTGCTAACACCTCATACAGACCGATAAAGCGAGGACTAAGCTTTCCTTTCTTCTCAAACCAAAGCACTTTTCTCCAAGGAGAAACTTTAAGAAAAACTTTATCCCCAACTTCAAACTGCACATATTTTCTCTTCAGGTTGGCATAAGACTTCTGTCGATCCTTAGCAACTTTCAAATTCCGCTGCACAACTCTGATCTTCTCCTCTGTATCTCTAACCAAATCTGGCCCAATCACTGACCTCTCAGACAACTCTATCCAACAAACTGGAGTCCTATACTTTCGTCCATACAATGCCTCATACGGTGACATACCAATACTCGACTGAAAGCTGTTGTTGTAGGCAAACTCCATCAGCGATACATACTTATCCCAACTACCCGGAAAGTCCAGAACACAAGCCCTTAACATATCTTCTAAAATCTGAATCACTCGCTCGGACTGACCATCTGTCTGAGGATGAAACTTTGTACTGAAGTTCAACTTGGTACCCAAAGCTCGCTGCAACTCTTTCCAAAACTTAGACGTGAACCTTGGGTCCCGGTCTGAAACTATAGACAAAGGCACTCCATGCAACCGAACTATCGCATCCACATAAATACTGGCCAATCTACTCATCTGGTAATCCATCCTAACTGGCAAGAAGTGAGCGGACTTCGTGAGTTGATCCACGATAACCCAAATAGAATCATGCTTCTTCTGAGTCAAAGGCAACCCGGAGACAAAGTCCATGGCAATATCATCCCACTTCCACTCCGGAACGGACAAAGGCGTGAGCAATCCAGAAGGAACTTGGTGCTCAGCCTTAACCTGCTGACAAGTCAAGCACTTGGATACAAAGTCCACTATGTCCCTCTTCATACCAGACCACCAAAAGAATTGCTTCATATCCCGATACATCTTCACACTGCCAGGATACATGGTGAAAACTCTACTATGTGCCTCATCCAAAAGCTGTCTTCTTAACTCTTCACTATCCGGTACACACAAACGGTTTCTAAACAGAAGAACCCCATCCTGAACCGAAAACTCTGACTGCTTACCCAAACTGACTTCTTGCACAATCCGCTGAAGCTTATCATCAACCCTCTGAGCATCAACTATCCGCTGTCTCAAGGTAGGCTTGACCCTCAACTGAGCAATCAAAGCCCCATCTAAACCAAACCTCCATCTGAACCGTCTCAAAAACAAGGCAGAAACTGATTTCCTACTCAAAGCATCCGCGACCACATTGGCCTTACCCGGATGGTAATCCACAATGCAGTCGTAGTCCTTAAACAGCTCAAGCCATCGACGCTGCCTCATATTTAACTCCTTCTGAGTCAGGAAATACTTCAAACTCTTGTGGTCCTTAAAGATCCTGCACTTCACCCCGTAGAGATAATGACGCCAAAGCTTCAAAGCGAAGACAACCGCTGCTAACTCAAGGTCATGCGTCGGATAGTTCTTCTCATATGGCTTCAACTGTCGAGAAGCATAAGCCACAACCTTACCTTCCTGCATTAGAACATAGCCCAGACCAACACCTGAAGCGTCACTATACATAACAAACTCCTTACCCGAGGTTGGTTGAGTCAATATAGGAGCTTCGACTAACAATTGCTTCAACCTCTCAAAGCAGGCTTGACACTTATCCAACCATTCGAACTTAACTCCTTTCCTCAACAACCTGGTCATCGGAGCAGTAATTACCGAAAAACCCTTAACAAACCGACGGTAGTAACCCGCTAGACCAAGAAAACTCTGCACTTCCTGAACATTCCTAGGCGCTTTCCAATACACTATCGCCTCAATGCTGGATCCACTTGGATACCCTTAGCTGAAACTATATGGCCCAAAAACGACACTTCTCAAAGCTAGAAATCCCACTTACTCAACTTGGCAAACAACCGATGCTCTCTCAAAACTTGCAAAACTACCCGAAGATGCTCCTCATGCTCGGCCTCATCCTTGGAATACACCAAGATATCGTCTATAAACACTACTTCAAACCGGTCTAAGTATGGCCTAAACACTCTGTTCATCAAATCCATGAATGCCGTTGGAGCATTAGTCAAACCAAACGGCATAACAAGGAACTCATAATGGCCATACCGAGTCCGAAATGCAGTCTTAACCACATCCTCATCCTTAACACGAAATTGATAATACCCAGACCGAAGATCTATCTTGGAAAACACACCTGCACCCCGAAGCTGATCAAACAAATCTTCAACTCTAGGCAACGGATACTTATTCTTCACTGTAACCTTATTGATCTGCCTGTAGTCGATGCACATCCTCAGGGATCCATCCTTCTTCTTAACAAACAGAACTGGAGATCCCCAAGGAGATATGCTGGGTTGAATAAACCCCTTATCCAATAGCTCTTGTAGCTGAGTTTTGAGTTCTCTCAACTCTACAGGAGCCATCCGATAAGGTGCCTTCGATACCGGTGTGGTGTCCGGCATAATCTCTATGGCTAGCTCAACTTCCCTCTCTAGAGGTAAACCCGGCAAATCACTTGGAAAAACATCACTGAACTCTCGAACAACAGGGATGTCCTCAATCTTAACTCGATCCCTCTTGGAATCCAAAACCACAGCCATAAAAGCCTCACAACCCTTTCTCATAAACCTCTTGGCTTGAATTGCAGAAATCACATTATTCATAGAACTAGCACCCAAACCTCTAAAAAACACTGGAGCTCGGTTCCTATCCCGAAGCACAAAGGTCTTCCTATGACAATCAACCACAGCTCGATGCTTGCCCAACCAATCCATACCCAAAATCAAATCAAACTCTTTGAAGGGCAATTCTATCAAATCCGAAGGAAATTCAACACCCTCAACCACCAAAGGACAACTCCTATAAACTCTACTCACACTGATACTATGCCCTAATGGATTGGTCACACATATCTCATAATCTAACTGATCTACCACATGCAACTTATCAACAAACTTATGCATGCACAAATATGAGTGTGTGGAACCAGGATCTATTAGAGCATATAATTCAGTGACATGGAGTAGGAACTTACTAGCAATCACATCAGGGGCATCTTGCTCCTCTCTAGCTCTAACTGCATAAGCTCTAGCTGCAATAGGTGGAGGACGCTCAACAGTTTTAGATACAACTCCATATCTAGGTCGACCGCCTCGACCTCTACCTCTAGCAGCCTGGGAAGCATTCGATCCAACTCTGCTAGCTTCTCCCTGAGGTCCCGAATCCTCACCCATCAGTGGACAATTAGCCAGACAGTGCTCGGTGCTTCCGCACTTAAAGCACCCACCAGTGAGCCACCTACACTCACCCCGGTGAGCCTTACCACAATTCTCACAAACAGGCACAACATCAGACCTACCACCTCTGCCAGAACCAGATACTGTAGCTGAACCTTGCCTTCTTCCCCTGGTAGCCGAACCAGCTGATGGTTCATCTTGCGGGTTCCTAGATCTCTTACCCGAAGATGAAGAAAAACCACCTCTAGCAGAACTCCTTCGCTGAGCTCTCTCTCTAATCAAAGATTATGTCTTCTCCGCCCTCACGGCAGCCTCCGCAATTTGATAATAACTTACCCCTGGCGTAACCATCAACGAAATCAAAGCAATCTTCAAAGAGTCGTTCAACCCAGCTTCAAAATGCTTGCATCTGAAATCATCTGTCATAACCCCACGCGGAGCATAGCGATACAACCGGTTAAACTCTTTCTCATAGTCCGAAACTGACGAAGCTCTTTCCCTCAAACTTAAAAACTGTGCCCATCTTGCGTCCTTATAAGCCTGAGTCACATACTTCTTAGTGAACTCCTCACTGAAGAAGTCCCAAGGAACTGGATCAGGCATCTGAGGTTGCCTACTCACCAACTCCCACCATTCGTAAGCCGACCCTTGGAGCAATGCCACAGCACACTCAGCTTGCTGATCAGGAGGACATCTGACTTCCTTTAAAGCTCTCTTTACCTTATCAAGCCACTTCTCAGCTATCTCTAATTCATCAGGCCCAGTTCCATAAAAATCCTCAACACCAGCTCTTCTCAAACTCTCTATCCGAGCCTTCGGGGCAGTCACCCTTTCCAAAACCCGAGCCATGTCCTGATGCAATCTAAACATCGCCTCAAAAGGCATGGCAGCGGCCTCGGGCTGGACCCTAGCACGTTGAGCCGACACCAAAACAGAAACAGATGGATCTACTGCTGGAGGATTCACACTTTCAGCGGACTCCTCGAGCGCACTATGAGCAGAATCAGAATTCATCTAACAAACAAGAGGACAACCGCATCAGCCAACACAACCCTAGACATAGACATATCCACACATAGCATCACATAAACAATCACCCAGAAATGCCTAAACCAGGCTCTGATACCACAACTTATAACACCCCTTGCCCGTACTTAGGCGATCCCATCCGATAAGGAGTGAGATGCCGTATGAGTAAAGGTGCCACCACACAGATACAGAATATACATACATTCATACATAAACGTGCATACAGAAATACAGGGTAATTTAAAACTTTACAACACCATTCATGAAAAGCTGATCATGCATTAATATAACAGAAGCATTACATTACTGTTCTGATCAACTAAGAGATATACAACAGATAATTACAAATCCCAAAATACGTATACAAAAGCAGAAGCTATTACATAACCAATAAGAGAGTTCTATACAAAAAGAATCCTCAAAACACCAAAAAATAAAGCCCTACACTAAGACCCTGCTGTGTTGGTTTCGATGGCGGCGACTCTCACAAGCACACTCCTTCCGCACCTGCACGGGTAAACACACCGTGCTAAGCGATAAACGCTTAGTGGGGAAACACACATATAGCATAAGGACAACCATTCACAACGGTCGTCAAGGCAATACACATGCATGCCTCAAGTACATAAATACAATAATCATGGCATAACAATAACATATACTCATGCTCACATACATAAAGCCATCCATCAGAAAGTTCATAACAATAATCATATCCTCATCATAGGTTATACTTTTCATCATTGAATCCATACATATATCACATACATTTTCTCATATTACAATCCATACAAGGCACCTGCTGACTCGAGGGAGTGGATAACGGGTATACGGACAATACTTTACGGGTACGAGCCGATACGGACAATACTTTACGGGTACAAGCTGAGAAAACCAATTTTACTTTTTCCTTTTAACTTTCACAAAACATTTTCAAAGGGGATCTTAAACAAGATCCTATCACATAAGGGTTCGCGAGGAACCAAATGGGGACCTGATCGGGGTCCAAACATTCAAAGGGCGCTGCAGCTAAAAGACTCTATTAGGCATGCCTAACTATTCACTTACTAGACTCTAGCAGGTCATGCATAAACCATTCAATCCATTTCATAATTTCCAAAACCATTATCGTACATGTTCATCATCATATCATGAATCCGCATTCATATAATTCATAAAATGTAAAGCATAAATCTCATAAGAACTAAAGGAAACTGGAATTCAAAAACCACACGCAACGAAGGAAAAACTCGTTCAGCATGTAGGGACTGTCGCGCTCGCGACAGAGACCGAAGTCTCTTCGCTGTGCGCGCGCGACGGATTTTGCGACCGCGAGGAGGACAGAAGGGCCAGGCTCTGTCGCGTTCGCGACGGAAGTCGTGATTGCGACAGAGAACAATTGGTGCTGTCGCTGGCTCGCGACGAATCGCGTGCTCGCGATAGCACTCAGCCAGCATCGCGCTCGCGACAGTTGTCGCGCTCACGATAGAGGATGCTCAACACCTCGGCTGTCGTGGGCTCACGATGGGATCGCGTGCTTGCGACAGCGAAGCTCCAATCACCGCTCTCTTTGTCGCGCTCGCGACAGCGTCGGGATTTCGAAAATCTGCAAAATTTTGCAGAAATTCCTCCTTCCAAAATCATCCATCAACACACAAAGTTCAACCATGAACCTCTTACCTCAAACCCAGCCATCCAATTGCATCAATAACCATAATATAACAATTATTAACAAGAAATTTCATACAATACATAAATTTAAACTTCCAATTTCAAGAATCAACCAAAAACCCAATTTATCCCCAAAATCACATTAATTCCCTAATTACCAAAATCAACTCATGCTCTTGCAAGATCCACACTCCAAATCAATAACCCATAGCATATACATCATAATAAAGAGCATATAGCAGCCTAATTCTAAGAAATCATCAAAACTCATACATGAACATATTTACATGCAAAAGCAAGAAATTCCCAAACCTTCAAATCCTTAGCTCCTATTGCTTAGTTCCACTAGATCCAGCCTTCTCCTTGCCCTTTCGCTCACGAGGAGGCTCAACTAAGCAAAAATAAGCACCCAAACACCAAGAACACAAACCCTAGCTTAGATCAAACCCAAGAAGAAGAAGAAGAAAATGCATGAATAACCAAAAGGAAAAAGCATAAACTTACCAAGGTAGATGAAAGGGAGTAATTAATTCCACCACTTGAGCTTGAATCTAAGTAGAACACTTAGGAGAGTGCAAAGGAGGAAGAAGAAGAAGAAGAAGAAGAAGAAGAGAAAACGGGAATGGGTTTCAAAAAATCAGATTTCCCTTTTTCATTTCCTCTTTCCCCATCTTTCTTTCCCCTTTACACATGTCAACCATCTAGTGGAGGAGATCATTTACTTACACCCTAACTAAATGTATCACATGCACACAATGAACACCCTAATAATGTACCCTACACATGTATGAGCAACACACACCACAATAATCCACTAGTGCACATCCTACTATGGTGCATTCAACCACACACAATGCAACTCCAATGCATACACTACAATGGTGCACTCATGCACACACAAATCTGACCCAACTAATTTGCACCATAGTGCAACACATGCGCACACACGCACCATAAAAACCCAAATTCATACAATATTCCCACAATGCCCTTATGATCATGCCAAAACACATACAAATACATACACACACACATGGCTCATTCTACTAGGGGGCAAACAGGGTGTGACATATTCTGTCCTTTAATTGCTAATTCTTCTTTCATTTACACCCCTATATTCCCTTAATTGCTCACTTATTCCAATCACATTTGTACCCTATTTAGCAATTGACACCGCTAATCCGGCTAGGGTACACTTTGGGGTATTACACCTATCATATGCACTAATTTCATTTATCGTATTCAAACTACTCATGTGTATTGTCAAAGATTAAGATGTTTGCATGAACATATTAAACGTAATCATATCATTATTCATTATGCATTCACTTATTCTCATATCACATGTACCAATGATATTTATCACATGCATATGAACATACTGAACATAGCTATATTATTAACATCATGCACTCATATAGATTTAACAAATAAATTACTAACATGCATAGAAGCATTTGAATGATTCACATATTAAAGTACTCATTTAATTTATAGAGACATAATGCAAGTGAGAAACCATGCACAGGAGAAAATTTTTAAAATATTTTAGGACAGAGAGGTCTATCGCGCTTCCTAGCACAAGACGTGCTCTCGAGCACGATACGTGCTTCCCCAAGTCGAACGGCTTTCATGCTAAATGGAAACCCTTGTCGAGCGGAATGACAAGCACAAGTCGTGCTCCACCAGCACGAGACGTGCTTCCGAGCCGAACAGGCTTCCAGCCGAATGAGCTCCCAGCTAAACGAACTTCCAACCGGTCGGGCTCCTAGCACGAGACATGCTTCATAGCACAAGTGGTGCTCCCATGCCATGCCGAGCAGGATCTCACACGCCGAACAAAACCTCATGACGAGCAAGTTCTCATGCCGAGCGGAATCCTCATGCCAAGTACTGAATCTTGACAAGGCTCATACATTCCTCCGCTCAAAACTTGGCCGTTCGGGAGATGCTGGAATCACTAGGCTCTGTCGCGATTGCGATAAGGTCACGCTCACGATAGAGTCGCGTTTCCATATCTCCAAAGAACTGCAGAATTCTTTCATTACAAACTCATACCTAAAAGCTCCTAATCAATTCAAACTTTAACCCAACTCAAATGACTCATTCTAAACCTCATAATCAACACAAAACCCATAACATTTGAACCAATCTAAGCAACTTAAACTCCATATATTTCAAGAAAATCCAATCACACACCAAAATCAGAATATGCATAAAAAATAACAAAATCCCTAACCTTAACTCCTTTGCTCCTAATCGCTTTCCTTGGTTGATCTTTCTTGTTCCAAAACCCATCCAAAGTCTTTCTCATCCAAAATCCTCATCAAAACACACAAATTCACAAAACATAAATCTAGGGTTCCTAAAACCACTCAAAGAAATGGAAGAATGAATCAAACTTAAACTTACCTCTTCAAACCCAGCTCAAATCTCAAACAAAACACCCATCACCTTGCAACAACTCCAGCCAAAAGAAGATGGATCAAGATAAAACAAGACGAAGAAGAAGAAGAGAAGAGGAAGTAACGTGAGGAGGAGAGAACGAGAGAACAAGGCAGCTAAAATAAATTTTGCCCTCTCTCTCTCTCTCTCTCTCTCCTTGCTATTTATACCCCTCTCTAATTCCTTGCCACATGTCATCTTTCCATAGGTCCAATTTAGATATTTGTGTCCAATTCTCCTTTTAATCCTCCAACTTCTCATATCCTTATGCACGGAGATTTTATAACTTAATAATCCTTGACATAGGCCTACATAAATAAATTTTATTCTTTCAATCATGTCCGAATTTCATACTTCACAATTTTACCATTGGCCTCACTTGCCGAAACCTTTACTTAAATCCTTAATTTGTCCATTTGGCAATATCTAACCCATCAAATTACACAACTTTGATCACTTCTCATCCACAATATGCCCATATCCTTCTAGAATACATTTAGGGGTGTGACAATTCTTCCCTCCTAAAAGAATTTCATCCTCGGAATTCACTTACATCAAAAAAATCCAAACGCTATATTCAAAATCACTATCATTCACACTGATCATTTCCGTATTATCATATAATATTTACGTTCTACACTTATAATACATACATTTCACTTATCCCAATACACCTTTACTCTTAATGTACTTACTTGCAATAACTTATTCTGATCACTATACTCTCAAACCAGTTCTCTTTAATCCGAAAAGGTTATGCAACTCATAAATTTCTCTTCTCCATAACTAAACAAAATTCATTAAATCGATTACAAGAAATCCAATAATTCCCTTTCCATTATCTTATGCTTAAATCGATCACATTCATCAGAACAATCAATACTTTAACTACCACTCGAAATCCCAAAGCACATACACTTCACATATAAATCATTTACTGACAAAATTTACTACACAATTTCTCATTACTTCAGAAAACATCCAGCACATACGCTGCTTTCTTTACTGATAATACTCGTATCTTACTCCAAAAATCCTTTCACATTTATCGGTATAAAATTCCAAAATACTTTTTCTATTTTGCTCTAGCTATACACACAGAACATTCTCCTTAATAATTGCTATGCTCATAATTCACATACTTAGTCTCAATATTAAATACTCAATGTACACCCTATCAGCTTGCTCTCCATCAAAATGCATATGAAAATGTTTCTCACATGTGATAAAAGGGAGGATGATGCAATGAGGATGCACTAGTTCATGTATATAGAATAATGCAGAAATGCGATTGATGCTACGATAATGCACTTTTCCCATCCCTGTGGTTCAATATACTTATCTTTAATTAAATTCTCTGGAGATAGCTGATAGGCATACCGAGCAACAAAATAATCTTACAAAATCCACATACTCTTCCATCTCAAAATACCAAAACATCTATTTTTCCAAGGCAACCACATATCGATACACTTCAAAAACTTCTACAAACCTTCTCTTTAACCACATAGAATCGCAACAAAATTCCTAATAGAATCTCTGATAACTCATCTAACAAATATATTGTAGATTGCACATACATAAAATAATTCAAGGCAGGTAGGTTGTGACATACCGCCAACACTTAACTAAACACTTTATCAAATCAGAAGGTTTCCCTTCCCAAAACATATCTAAACGACAAGGTTGTCCGCTTTGGCCAACGCTAAACTATACAGACACACTTCAAACACCTAGTTAACCAGAACCGACTAAATCGGAGCTCTGATACCAAATTGTAACCCCCATCCGATCAGCAAGGCGTGTAGTACTCTCTGACTACACCATGGACAGTGAGATGCAGTACTCTCTGACTACAATCTTGATTGTCAGATGCAGTGTTCTCTAACTGCAATCTCGGTTGCGATCTATTCTATCGCATGTGTTCTGCTGGCCTTATCTCGGCTCGCGCAGTGTCTGTGAGATATAGTGTTCTATAACTATAATCCTGATTGCGAGATGCAGTGTTCTCTAACAGCAATCCCGATTGCGATCTGTTCTACTGTATGTGCTCTGCTAGCCTCGTCTCGGCTCGCGCAGTGTCTGTGAGATGTAGTGTTCTCTAACTACAATCTCGGTTGTGAGATGCAGTGTTCTCTAACTACAATCCCGATTGTGATCTGTTCTACCGCATGTGTTCTGCTGGCCTCGTCTCAGCTCGCGCAGTGTCTATGAGATATAGTGTTCTCTAACTACAATCTCGATTGTGAGATACAGTGTTCTCTAACTGCAATCCCGATTGTGATCTGTTCTACCGCATGTGTTCTGCTGGCCTCATCTCGGCTCGCGCAGTGTCTGTGAGATGTAGTGTTCTCTAACTATAATCTCGGTTGTGAGATGCAGTGTTCTCTAACTGCAATCCTGGTTGTGATCCGTTCTACCGTATGTGTTTGAGCGTTCTGTCTTGGTAGCCGCTGCTGGGCTTGCACAGTATAACCTTGGTAACCTCCAACCGATCTGTGTAATATCCTATCTATTAACCATTATTCGGTCAGTGTAATATCTACTAACCACCATATGATCAGTACAATATCTGATATGCTAACAACTATCTGGTCAGTACAATATTTTGATCTGCTAATCCCCATCCGGCTAATATAGTGTCTGATCTGCTAACCCCCATTCGGCTAGTACATTATTTGACTGTCGACCATCCTTAGGTAGGTATGGTGAACCATTCGCTGCTTTCTTTACTGGCGCTTATCCTAGACCTCTTCTTTTTTACTACAACAAGGGAAAAGAAAAGCAAATGTACAGGGCATATAAAAGATGCATATCTGTGGCAGTACATACCTGTTGGGGCCGATGTCAAAGTGTGCCCCCAAAGGATGGTTGGTTGTTCCCTATTTTCTTGATTGCACTGACTGTGACATGCAAAGGACTATGATTCTGAAATGCTTATGCATACGACATATATGCTAATGGCTTGTATCCACTAGGAGGATCATGGAACATGTGCTAAGAATTGTTATTCTAACATGTTTGCAAATGATCATGAACGAGAAAAACATGTAAAGGTTCAAGCATGATAAATATATACAAGGGGATTATGTATGCAGAGTATGTGCAAATGGTCATACATGTGACAAGGATAAAGAGTCATTCATCGGCATAAATGTAGAGAATCATATGCAAAGATAGGCAGAAGTCATTATATACACGAAGGCTATGTAAAGTAATGGGTGTGTGTGTTGTGTGCACCTACAACTATGTATATGGAACACGTGTAGGAAAAATTATATACATGTATGTACTTAATGCATGCGAAAATTGTGGATGTGACATGCAGGCAAAGGATATGCCCATAAAGAGCCATGTATGTTAAAAGCACCTATGAAATATATTCGCTAAAGCTCTTATGCCAAAAGACATGCACCAAGAATTCTATATGTAAAACTATTTTATAAGAATATTTGCTACAGTTATGCATAAAAACATTTGCAAAAAGCATATGTACAAAGAATATTGTTGGGAGTGTACACGAAGTATCATTTTCATAGGTAGTGATAATAAATACCCTAAGATTGTAAAATGAGTGCAACCTATTAGGTACCTCAAACTCGACTTTCTATCTGCCTTTGAGCATACTGAATGAGCCACATTCTCAACTGATTCAATCTCAACAAAAGAATTTGGGAGTCATTTCCAATGAAGGGCAAGAAGATAAATGTGTAGACATCAAGGTTTACTAAACCAACATGTAAATACGAGGCATACCACGCAATCTCTGTGTGTATGTGCAAAAGGCTCAAAACAGAATTTTTCATCATTTGAAAGTAAATTGTAGATGCAACTTTGAAGATGAGACTCAACTCGAATGCAAATGCACTCGTGGCTTCCCGCTTGAAGCTCAAGAAACACCATATGCCTCTTCCTACGTACCAAACCTTACTAGAAGGTCATCTCCGCTAATTAGATAAGGTCGAACCCATAATCAATAGGTCTTATTTTGGTTGTAATTTTAGGCTTAGGTAATTGGCTATCAAAGGAGGATCAGGTCACTAGAGAAAAATGACCGCAACGTTCATTCGACGGATGAAAGGACCATTCCCAACCCCAATTGTATACTGTCTATATATTCTTGGATTTGAATTTGGTAATACTTGATCTCATCAAGCTCAGCATAAATATTAAGCTAAAAAGATAGCTACTAAAACTCATAAAGGGGTACTACCATGAGCTCTACATTTTTTTTTTGTTTCTTTTTTTTTTTACTTCTTCTATTTTTTTTCCTTATTTATTTTTTCCTTATTTTTTTTTCACAAGTTTACATCTCTAATTACATAAATAGTTTATTGGTGATTTAAACCCCTTTCCCGAAGTGTAGCCCAAAAATTATCGATGATTGAAAATTTTTTCCTCAAGGGGTAAACCCATCCTTATTAGGGTGATTTCTGGTAACCCAAAAATTATATATGGTCGAGATTCTCTCCTCGAAGTGTAAACCTACTTTCACCGGGGTAATTTTTGGTAACCCCAAAAAATTATTGATGATTGAAATTCTCTTCTCGAAGTGTAAACCCACTTTCATCAAAGCAAGTTTTGATAGCCCAAAGAAATGTCATAATGTACATCCATCCTTACTAGAGCAGCCATTCTTCTAAGGGGAAGCCAAAATCATTTTAGGTGAAGGGTAGTTTTAACGTGTGTAACAATAAAATCGGTACGCATTTAGCATACAAAAATAAAGGCACAACGGGCTAGCAAGTGATTGTAAAACGAGGGTAGGAAATGGTCATTTAGAGAGCTATACAAAGAAATGGTGCCTAAATCATTTTCTAAATTTAGCCTTATCCAGGGGTCATTTTGATGAGTAATCAGAAAGGTTCTAGTGCTCTTAGTGAGTTTTCATCCAATCCCCTAATTGCAACTAGCTTTTTCAGTTTATTTTCAAAACGGGCCAAAAGTGCTCTGAACTTAGAAATGACATGGTATGGTCAAATATCTTCACGTGATCTAGCTCTTAAAGACCAAACATATATACCCCTTACTTAATTCAAAGTGGAATGAAACTCAGATTTCTAGATTTGAGATCAAATCCATTCATAGTTGAGAACTAATTAGGCAGAGTCAAACCTTAAATCAGAGGTACCTCAATAAGGTGCAAACATGCCAGCGTTTTAGGGTATGGCTTAACACAAAAAATTTTGACCCTATCAAAATGTATATACACAAAAATTGTTTAAGCAAATAGAGAAATTTTTTTTTCTTCTTTTTTTTTTTTTAAATATGCACAAACTATGCATTAAAAATCATGTATATGGAATGGCATATGCAATAGCGTCATGTATATTAGCAATGCGTGTAAGGAACTGTATGTGCGAAACATGTGTAAAAACATTTTGTATAAAAATGCGTACATGAAATATGTGCAAAGATGTGTGTGTGTAAAACACCTACGAAAAAATATGAGTGTGTAAACACTGCATGATAAATAACGTGCATGCATAAATTTGCAGTGTACATGTAGGCAGTATACAATGAAGGTATAAGTGCAAGATATGACACAACATGAGAATGAATGTTCATAATACAGGGTGTATGTGCATATGGTGTGATTTAGACATGATAGAGATATGTATGTAAGATGAAGATGTGATATAGGATGAAGATGATCTGGCACGAAAGTGTGCGCCAATGAGTTGCGAGGAGTGGCAAAACTCACATATATAGAAGTGCAAAACATATACAAATAATGCACATGAGATGGGACACAGCATAAGAATGATTGTGTACAGTGAGCTTCTATGGTGTGCGATACAAGAAATGGGATGAAAGTGGTCACAAGAAATGAGTGGCACCTTTACATGGTATGCGCACACAAAACATGGCAT
This sequence comes from Excoecaria cochinchinensis, assembly GCA_947683425.1. Classification (NCBI taxonomy): domain Eukaryota; kingdom Viridiplantae; phylum Streptophyta; class Magnoliopsida; order Malpighiales; family Euphorbiaceae; genus Excoecaria; species Excoecaria cochinchinensis. The sequence continues at coordinate 8,577,318 of CANTUQ010000029.1, read as the reverse complement.
GGTATATATGTAATGATTGACATGCATGATGCAGGATTCAAATGTGCATGGCATAACGCATGCATGATAATGCATGTTCATGATATGGCACACAATGTGAGAGATGCAAAGTGTCATGATGTGTATAATGCCTAGTCTAATGAAGTGTGCTAATGTGTGCACACTATGACATGCAACAGTATATGTATGTTCCAGCGCACAATGTTTATGTACATGTGTAATGTGAGCATACGGATATGTACATGCTATGACACATGGTGAATGTACTATTATTCTAATTTTATTTTATTTTATCTCATTTTATTTTATTATTCATTTTATTTTATTTTAATTTAATTTTTTAAGTGGTAGTATGCCCTTGTGTGCTATGATGCATGTCGATACGTATCGTATATACTGACTATGGTGCACGATGGACGTTATGGATGTCATACTGTCAGTATGTATGCGTTACGACAAGCACTGCTATATACATGCAAGATATATAAATGTTATTTTCATATTCACAAACTATGATACAAGCAATTTTATATACAAAGTGCACAGGTTTTATTATTGTATAGAAAGAACTATACATAAGACATAATGCATGTGTTTTATTTACTATTATTGCTCATAAAAAAATGCACAACCACATACACATACAAGAAAAAATTCCTCCCAACCATATTTCTATCACATAGGAGGTTGTGTGGGCTTGACCCATGGATTAACAGGGAACCCAATGGGTACGTAAAACGTGTCGCAAAGCACGAACTCTCATAACTAAAAGGCACATGCAGATGAATTTTCGGCTATCGTGTATTTAAACAATCCAAATAAACTGAAACACGCCCCTCGGGGTATGAGAACCTTTAAGGATTGAACATCTAAATTTATTTGGATTTATCCAATACATAAAACCCACTACACAAGCAACGTATTATGGCACATGCCCCCTAGTGGAAGTATTTTAGGGCTACCCAAGCATGATCCCTTCCAACGGGTCTAACTCGACCAGTCGGGTCATCATTTGATATACCATTTTTGGTACAAGGCTTTGGCTGGTAATTATCCCGAACACTTTCCTACAATGAGTGGAAGTAGAGTCGTGTTTTAGGAACGCACCGGGGTATATAGGGGACCAAACTAGCATAGATCTAAGGCTCTAATGAGATGTAATGCAGCTTTGAAAGAAAGCAAAACTTTTTAAACTAAAACTTAATTGTAAATTTTAATCAAGGTACTTTCGAATCGAAGTCTCAAGTATGTCCCCATTGGAGTCGCCACTGTGATGTGCGCCGAACCCCTGGGGCGACCCGAAGGCCCGCTCTTAGGGCGTTCGGGACGGGTTCATAAAAACTTGTAACGAATTACAATTGCGTCTATGTTAGGCAACAAGGAGGTTTCTTGGAGTCGCCACCCAATAGAACATTGGAAAAGGTCGTCTAGCCTCAATGAGCTTAAGACGGCGCATATATCCATTTCTGGCAAGCCAGAGGGATCTTGGAGACAATCATCCTAATAGAACATTGGAATGGCTCTCTAACCCCATGGAGCCTAGGATTGTAAATTTGAGTCTTTTGGTGGGACACAAGAGGTGTCTTGGAGATCCCATTCAAATGAAGCATCGAAATGGTCCTCTCGCCTCGTTGAGCCCAAATACCAGAGTAGGTTCGGTACTTCTCATTTATTTATACCTTGATTAAGTTTACAATTATGTTTTGAGTTTATTATTTCACTCTCCTTCCACACGATGCAATTAATTAAAGCGCAATTCATTCACGTCAAAAGCGATAAGTAAAGCATAAAAAAAATAAAACATCGAAAAATAAATTACAACAAAACTAGGGGTAGAATACAACCCCCATTGTAAAGAAGGTGTAGAACATACATAAACCGGGATATTTTTTAAGAGTGTGCACATTGGTCCTTGCATGCATTTATTGTGAAAGCGATTTTGATGTGGTGATTTTGTTTTGAAGAAAATTGTGAAATTGGTCCCATTTTTATTAGGAAAGATTCCAAGTTAATTAATAAAGAAATGGTTTTGTGATTTTCTTTCTAACGTGCCTAAATAAACAATTTTATGAGAAAACTAAATAGCAAAATAAATGGAAAAGCCAAATAAATAAATATTACAAATAATCAAAATAAATATAATCGGAACGAGCCTTCTGGATCTTCCCGTGTGCTCGCAAAAATGCCCAAGCAAAAATGAGTTGTGAAATAAAAAATAAAACAAAAATGAAATAATGTTAGTAATTAAATCAATTAAATATAATAAATGATAAAATAAGGTGATATCAAAATGAAAAATGAACTAACATATTAACAATTTAAAATAAATAAAAAATGTATTTTAAAAAACAAATGGATTAAAAGATGTAATTGGAATAAAATATAACATGTTAATGAATTAATATGTAAAAATATGAACATGATAATAATAATGATGCGTAACGAGAATAAATGAATGAATGAATAAAAGACAACGACAACCATAAAAGAATGATAAAAAAAATGAATAACAGAATAATGATAGCAATTAAATAAATGACATGGTTAATTAATATAATCACAATAATACTAATAAGAAATAAAAAAAATAATAACAATAATGATAATGTAATACAATCAGAATAATAATAAAAATAATAATAATAATAAAACATAAATCAGAATATTAAATAATAATAATAATAATAATAATAATAATAATAATAATAATAATAATAATAATAATAATAATAATCACAACAATAATCACAACAATAATCATAATAATAATATTAATAATATTAATAATAATAACAAATAATAATAATGATAATATAATACAATATTGATAATAATAATAAATTAATTAAATAATAATAATAAATAAACATAAAATAAATAATATTAATAACAACAATATTAATATAACTCATTAATACTAATAATAAATAAATAAAAATGATAATAATAATATAATATCAATAAATAGAAAATAAATAAATATATATATAATAATAATAATAATAATAATAATAATAATAATAATAATAATAATAATAATAATAATATAAAATAAATATAAATTGAATAAAATAAAGGCTTACCGGATTTCCCTCGCCGGAGCCTCACCGGAGCAGCCGTTGGAGACACCGCCAACACCGGATGGTAGATCGGAGCGCCGGGATCACGCTGCCATCGGTCACGCACCGGAAAGGACCTCCTTGTTGCTGAAAAATGCGCTGGAAGCCGCGCGGTTCTTCCCCTCTGATCTCCCTCATGCCGGCAACTATAGCTGATCGGCGGCCACCCCCGACTTCGTCCGGGTCTCCTCTTCACTCCGAAGGGGCGCGTGCGGCGATTGGCCACCGTGGCTAGTCGGCGGAGGCCCCCGCCTCTTTACTCCTTTCTCTTCTTTTCCTCCGACGTCTGCGTCTTTCGTTTGTCGGCCCTCACTCTTTTTCTTTCTCTTTTTATTCTTTCTTTTTTCTTCCTTTGGCCGGCCCTCTCTCTGTTCTTGCTCACTCTTTTTCTTTCTTTTACTCTTATTTTCCCTTGTCTGCCGAGAGAGACCCCCCGCCCCCTACTTCTTCATCTCTTTCTTTTTATATCCCTAAATTAATTTAGGTTTGGTTCACCTAATAATTTCCTCCATTTTTTTTAATTTTAATTTTTTTTATTTTTTTAAATTTAATTAATTTACTTAAATTGCCACATATTTTAACTAATTAGGCATTATATTTTTTTTTTCTTTTTTCAACATTAACTAATTAAATAACTAATTAATTTTTAATTTTATAAACATATATATATTTTTTATTTTTTGTATTTTATATTTTTTTTAGGAAAAATTATCAAGGAGCATGGAGAGCCAAAACTGCTATATTTTTGCTTTAACTCGGGACCCGGTGTCTATAATGCCACAACATTGATCCTTCTTGTGATTGGGCTGCCCCTCATTTCTGACTGTCCTAGCTGGTAATGGTTGTAACACCTCCTCTTTCATTAGCCTCTCAGGGACCCAAAACAAGGATCTGCCCAAATTAGAATAATACCTTTGATTCGCTTTCGTGGTTGGTGATTCTGCTCTCTTTTCTTGTTTTAGGTCCGACATCAATTCTTGAATATAGTCTCTTAGGGGATGATAGTGGTCTTTTTTATGCCCTGTATGCTGGTCATACGCACAATACCAATTTGTTACATGTCTAGGCTGCCCTTGGCTTGGGGTAGACCCCACTGGCAATGGTTGTAACTTCCATTCCTTGACAAGACGGGTGAACTGCCAAGACAGTAGTTTACCTAAGATGGTATGGGACTTCTACAGCTCTAACATTGCCCTTACTATTGTTATGGCTACCTGAGCTTCCATTTTTTAGAGTATGCGTCTGATATGAGCCTAAATATCTCATATTTAGTCTAAGTTTTGTAATTGAAATAATGTTTATTGGTAGTTAAATATGCTAGAATTAGGTGTGTTTTATGTCTTTGTTTTAAGTTTTGTGTTTGTAGGAGAAAAGAGAGAAAATGTGAAGAAGGAGTAGAAATGAACAAGAAAAGAAGCTACTGTCGCGAGCGCCACAATCATCACGAGCGTGATAGGAAGCACCAAAGAAGAAAAAGGAAGGAAGAGAGGAAGAGAAGAAAAGAAAGAAGAAGCGCCTGTCGCGAGCACCAAGAGTGTCGTGAGGTCGCGATAGGACGCAGAGGAAAGCAAGGCTTTGGCGTGCTTTGTCGCGAGTGCGACAGGCATCGCAATCATGACTGAGAGGGACATTGGCCAGCTATATTCAAACATTACCTTGAAGAGTTGTGTTTTCACACCAAGATTTGCAACCTTTTTGAAGAGACATCTCAAGGGACATATCTTTTAGAACAATATAAGTATTAATTTCAACTGTAAATTATATAATGAATCTTTACTCAATTATTTTTTGTAAGTTTGGAGAACAAAGTTCTTGAATTAGAGTTATAAGATTAATTTTTATGTCTTTAAGAAGAAGCCAATTGCAAGGAAGAAGATTACAATTGGTGAAGGGAAAAAGGGTTGAGAGATCCCCTTTTTCTATTTCTAATCTTTACTTCTTCTTTGTAAATATTAAATGAATGTGTAACACCCCAAAACCACCCCAGTAGTTTGAGCCTGTCCGTATCTGTATGTGTGTATTTTTATGTGTTGCATGTGTGTGTTAAATTTGTTTATTTATTTAAATTGTGTGTATTAGTTGAGAAGAGGAAATAGGCTAGTGTAGGGTATGAGTGGAAGTATGGAAATATAGTGTAATAAGGGATAGCTTAATGTGTATGATAATGTATGGGAGTAGGATATGTTGGGGGACATTTGTCTTAAGGAGAGAGTGACATGTGGCAAAGGGGATAAGTGGGCATTTAATGGGTTTGGTGAGAGAGAAGTCAGCCCTTTCCTTGTGGTTTCCCGTTCTCCCTCTCTTCTTCACGCCATTTTCCTCTTTTCTTCTTCTTTCTTCTTATTCTTTCCTTTTTCTTTGCCCGACCTTGCTCCCTCTCCTTTCCCTTGAGGGAATTAAGTTGAGTAGCTTGTGATTTTTTTGAAGCTCAAAGGTGAGTAAGGGTTAGGGATGTCTTAGATTTTCTTCTTCCTCTTCTCTAGGTTTTGGGTAGTTGTATATGTGTACATATGGCTTATTGTGGAATTGATCCTGTTTATTGTGGGTTTGTGGTTCAGAGGAGGCTCCTAGACCGGCGAAAGGGAAAGAAATCGCTAGCGGGAGCGGAGCTCGCGAATAGGAGCTAAGGAAAGAGGTTTGGGATTGTTCATCTTTTTGTGCATCTTTGCGATTTGAGTTTAATAAATGTGCTTTTGTTTTGGATTGGGGTTATAAGTTGGCTATTGTAGTTTAAATTACATTAAGCATATTATGAAATACTAGAGAATGAATATTGTTGAAGGATTTATGGGAAATTATGTGAATAGTTGTAATTGTTGTTAAAATTGCTGGTTTGGAAATTCTTCGAATTGGACATGTAATTGACTTGATTTAATTGAGATAAATGGTGATAAATCTGGGTTTTTATTTATGTTATGAATTGTGGATGCTTGGATTGCTGAATTTTGAGGTTTCGAATCAATTTTGGAAGTTTGGATGTGATTTGTATAGGTTTTCTGCAGATTTTGGGCGTAAGAGCTGAAAAACCCGTGTCTGTCGCGATCGCGACAGAGCGCGGAGGTTTCAACCCTCGCGCCGGCGCGAGAAGTGTCGCGCTGATATCAAAATGTTAATTAAAATGATGGAATCAAGTTCATAACAATTATTTCTTCATTACATATATTATCTTCTTTGATTATCAATAACTAGGTTAAATTAATTTGCATGATAAAGTATTTTAGAATCAAATTACAATTTAATGAGCATTGTAAACAACATTAAAATTGAGTAGTAATAGTGTGTAATATTTATCACATTCCTCGTGGGATCGACATCTTTTGTACTATAATTGGTACACCGTATACTTGCGGAATTAGTGTGTAGAAATAAGCTAACAGCATCATCGCTGGGTTTCCACCTTCTTTAGGCACAATGCTATATTCTAGAGTAGGCCTCATATTTCCTCCTTGCTAAACTAGTGAATCAATTGACACCTTGCTTTTGGTCTTGAAAGGAAACGGAAGCACTGCAGCCATCACTGTATGAGCCTTCCTGACCGTGGTCGGTTCAACTTGGTTAAGAACAGTGGCCATAAGCTGAGCTTCAAGCACGAGTGCCATAGCATCCATTCTTTCCTTAATCATGGCCAACGACCTTTTTTCAAGCTCCTCGAAACTTCTATCCATCTTTTGGGTAATTAGGGCACGAGTCTCATCAGTCTGTTGCGAAGTATTTGCCATTTCTAATGCCTGCAAATTTTCTTGTAAGGACACCAAATCTCTATTAACCAACCTCAACTCTGATTGCTCTTTAGGCAACTAGTGGGATCCTAAAACCTCCCAGGTTAATGGTCTACGATGGCTAAAAAGTTGAGGGGTTAGAATGATGTATGCGATGCATTGAATAAACTTATGCACACGATGACTTATACATGTGAAAATTATATGCACAAAATAGAATGTACACACACGAAATGAAATGTACATCTTTTTTTATGTGCATGAATGACACGTAATGCATGAGCATGCTGTGCAACATCCACAACCACATGCAAGCAAGTAGATTCTTCCAACCTTATTACTCCCAAACAGGAGGTCGTGTGATCTCTTTCCTAGGTGGGCTTAAAACATGGGCTAATAGGGAACCCAATAGATGCATATGATGCATGTGTGACGCGCACCGGATCCCCGCGGCCGCCCATGGGACCGCCCGCTCGAGGG